>JANAVB010022599.1:551926-715898 GCA_029216955.1 Iris pallida
ATAAATCTTATATTATATTGGTGTAATACTGTATATTATTTATTCATGAATTTTGTATGTTAAGTTCATTTTCATATACTTTAACTCTCTTATTCGTCCAAATCCGATACGGTAACAAGGTGTCCTAAATTGTTTTTGAATTTGAGTTTTTTTTTCGTTAGTGTAATAACAATTTAAATGATTGTAGCTTTTCTGTAATGAAGAAATTATCTTAATATTATATAATTGGTGTATTGTGCTGTAACCGTATCCATTCTCTTCCTAATTACGTACTCCTGACTTATTCCAAAATTTTCTTAACCAAATTGCATTCCTCCTATTATATTCTAGTTCGTAACCATAAGCATGTTTTTTGAATTTTTATATCATTATTTCAAGCACTTAATTTTCCTAACCATTCATTATTTTCTAGCCCTGTTCATCATTCTTTCCTTCTCTCTTACTTTCTTTTCTCTTCCAGAACCACGAGAAAGAGAGAGAGGAAAGACATCGGGGGGGGAGAGAGAGAAAGAAAAAAGAAAAAAGAGAAAGAAAGGAGGAGGAGGAGGAAAGGAGAGGAAGAAGAAAGAAGAAAGAAGAAAAGGAAAGAAGAAAAAGAGGAGGAGGAAGAAAGGGAGAGGAATTTCTTGGCTCTCCAAAGATTCTAAGGCAAGCTCCAATTCTCATTTTCCCTAATTTGATTTTTGTTCCGTTCATCCAACTCACTCATACTCTCAAGTAAATTCATATGTGATGTTGTATGTAATTGTGTCTTCCTCTAATTTATTTAGGTTCAAGGATTGTGTGTAGGTTTAAATTGATTTGCAGATTTTATTTAGAGATGTGAGCATGAATGGTTGGTGTACTTAGAATGTATGTTTGAATTAGGAGCACATTGTAAATTTGGGTTCCATTTCAAGAGAAAGGAAACCAAAACCAAACAGTTTGATATATGTCTTTTTCGGCAATGACATTGTCCAGACAAATTTTAAGTTAGACTCCGGAGGGGACACACCCACTGTCTGGAAATAAAAAATTGGTTAAAATTATATTTTAGATGGCCAATTAGGCCTAATTATCATTATTTGGTATCTCGGTGGCACCGGGTACCTCCGACACGGATTTCGGACCTTTCCGACTCGGTTTTGGGGTCCTGATAGGCCATTTGGGATTATATAAAGTAGAATTAACGTGTTTAACAATTTATTAAAACCATACTTAACGCCTCCGGAGAGAAATTTATGGTATCTTAGAGCCAATGTGAATATTTTAGGCTGTATTGGGTCTAAAATTAGTCCATGGCCTATAATTAGCCCTTGTTCATTTAAATTCATTATGTCCATAGTCAAATATAATAAAATTGATATATTTATGTATAAAAAAAAACTTATACTAGCTTGGTAATATTTACTATATAAGTACTTAGACCGTGTTGGGGTCAAAATTGAATCATTGACCAAATATTAACTACTTCTCTGGAATTCGACAAATACATAGGTTAGTGATGTCAATTTTGACATTCTAGAACATAGAAATCTAGTACATTAATTTAGTAACAATTAAAACTTAGTTCAAGGGTGTATAGGGTCCAAAATTGGTTTTCCGGTCCATTTTAGGCAATTTTAGTTTAAATTCAGTCTATGCCTAACCTAGAGATAATGAAATTAATATAATTGAGTCTAGAAAGTCTAGTACACTAGTATGATATGGATTTGCATAATGTGTAGGGAGTGTTGGAGCCTAAAGCTAGGTGATACGATCAAAATTTAATAAATTTGATAAAATTCAGTGTTACTGTTGATTTATTTAATTACTTTTCACGTTTTAATAAGTATAACCTCATCTAATTACATAATGCTTGGAATCTTAGGGTTGGGTCGACATCCGAAACCCAAAAAATGGACGTTCGGGTCATTTTTGACGGATTTTAATAAAAAAATAGCATAGATTTAATTCTAAGGTATGACCCTAACTTAAGAAGGTCGCTTAACCTAAAATTTCACAATCTTATTTGCTTTTATTATATTCTCAACTTTTAGCTAATTTTGATATCCTTTTAACTTTTAATGTTGATTTTGGAACAAAGTTTTGCATGTGCTTGCTCGACATAGCAAGATAAGTATCTTCGGTAGGAGTTCTTGTCAATTATCATGCAATTATATATATATATCGGGATGAGCTCTGCTAGGGTTTCCGTGACGAAGGCGACGGCACCCCCCCCCGCCCCCCAGACCCTCTCGAAGGAGGAGTCCGGCGGAAAGGTGGAAAGGGGGGGGGGGGGGGGGGGGGGGCGGGCGGCTCTTTGCTACGGGCGGCGGAGGGTTGGCGACCCCCCCCAGGCGGTGGAGGGGGGTCGGGCGAACCTGGGAGGGGGGGGATCCACCCCCCCAGGCGGTGGCGGGAGCATGGTGACCCCCTCCGGCGGAGGGGGGGGGGTCGGGCGACACCAGCGGGGAGGGGGCGGCCCGTCCTAGTGGCGGCGGCAGCAGGGAGACCCCCCCAGGCGGAGGGGGGGTCGGGCGACACCAGCGGGGAGGGGGCGGCCCGCCCTAGTGGCGGCGGCAGCAGGGAGACCCCTCCAGGCGGAGGGGGGGTCGGGCGAAGGAGAGAGGGGGGGGGCGGTCCCCCCAGGAGGGGGTGGGCTGGCTTAGGGCGGATCGGGCAAGGGGCCGGGCTGCGGCGGGGCGCACCACGGCGGGAGGGGGTCGGCTGGATTTATCGGGACCACCACGATTGGGGGTTCAGGAGCGAGTAGAGGTCCGGCACCGACTTTCGAATTCGGGTCGGGGTCTACAATGGGGGCGGACGGGACTGGAGAGGCAGGCTGGCAGACGGTGGTGAGACGACGGGCCGGTGGACGACGAGGGGTTCAGAACCAAGGAAATTCTGGGAGCCAACCCCCAAGAGGCACTGTTGATCCGCATCGCCGAGGGGGAAATATGGTTCGCACCGTGTCTGGGTGGCGGCCAAAGGCGACGGCGGCGGAGAAGGGGAAGGGTGTTGTAGCCGATGCTGGTAGACAAGGCCCGGTAGCTGCGACTCCTCCAACCAGGGTCCCCTCTGTGGAGCAAAGGCCTCGGTCATGGAAGGAGGTCTGCACCCCAGTGGAGTCGAAAAGCCCGATGTCAATGGAATATGTTACCCCGATGGCGGTTGGTGGAGGACACAGGGCTTACTTCCCCGCAGAGGAAATAGCAAAGGTCGCTGATTTCTGGAAGAACACCTTAGTGCTATATGTGTTAGGGAATAAGCCGTTCTTTGGCCAAATCAGGGGTTATGCGGAGAGAGTCTGGAGGCCCAAGGGCAGCATGAAATTCTTCTCCCGGGAGAATGGATTTTATTATGTCAAGTTTGGGCTGACGGAGGATGTGACCAGGATTGTGCAGGGAGGGCCATGGTCGTTTGATGGGAGACTCATTATTTTGAAAGAATAGACACCGACGCTGAGGTGTGAGAAGGAAGTGTTGAATGCCATCCCCGTCTGGATCCGGTTCCCAGAATTCCCTGTTCAATATTGGAGCATCCCACTTCTCATGAGACTCGCCAGCCTCGTGGGGAAGCCGATCAAGGCAGATGAGGCCACTACTTGCCGATCCAGAATAATGTACGCCAGAGTCTTTGTGGAGATCAAGGCAGGCTCGGAGCTTCCGAGCATGCTTGAGTATCAGGTACCATCTGGAGAGGTTCTGACGCAGGCTGTGGAGTATGATTGGGTCCCACCCATGTGTTCGTATTGTGAGTGCTTTGGGCACATTACCAGTGCGTGCAACTATAAGGGGAAGGAGTCCGCCAGGTCACAGGCGGGCCAGACAGAGACATCTCGGCCGGAGACGGTTCAGACGGAGGCACACGAGAGGGAGGCGGCCCCCAGTCACTTGCCTGAGGAGACGGCGCCAGAGAGACACATGGAGGAAGACACAGTTATGGAGATTGATAGGAGACTGGAGACAGGATCGCCACTGAGACAGGAGAGCATGCAGGGTGCGCTGGTTCCGTTCAGGCCTCGGAGGACTATGATGACCAGGAGTATGAGTGCGGCGGATAGTAGTCAGAGGGGGGTGGAGGCCTCCACGGCACTTATGGTTTACAGCAGCATGAAGAGACACTCCCCGGCCACACTGGAGGATATTCCTCAGATGAGGGAGATGGATGACCAGACCGACCCCAATCCTGACTGGACACTTACTCTTAGCAGGATTCAGGCACATCTTGCCCCTTCCTCCATGGTAGATGCAGTCCTTGAGCAGACGGATGAGACACTTCCCTCGAGTGTCGATCCAGATGAGTTACAGGGGGGCCCAACATCTTTTATTTAGATGTCGGTCCTAGCATGGAACATTAGGGGGGGTATTCCATTGGCCGATGGAGGGAGATCAGAGGGGTGCTGAGGAGAGAGGCATGTGATATTGCTATTCTGCTGGAGACGAAGATTCGAGGGGCCGCTATGCTCTCACGTCGGACTCCGGCAGCCTGGGATCACATTCATAACTTAGATCTTTGCGGTATGGCAAGGATCTGGGTTAGGTGGAACACAGGTAGCTGGGTGGGGGTTCAGATTCATAAGTCAGAGCAACTCATCGGAGTTACTTTTGAGAATAAAGGTGGATTCAAATTCATCCTGGGTGCTGTATATGGGCACAACGACCGGAGACTCCGGGAGGCTCTGTGGGAGGACATTGTGCTTATGGGTCGTATGGCGGACAACATGCATCTCCCCCTACTCATCATGGGGGACTTCAATGCTATGTTGCTTCGTCAAGAGAAGGTTGGGGGCCGGCCTGTACCGGACTCGATTTTATACGACTTCAAGAGGTGTCTTCTTATGTCAGGTATGCGGGGGCTGGAGCGAGCTGGACATATTTGGACCTGGCACAACAAGGCTACTCAGAATCGTATTGCTTGTCAGCTGGATCGGGCCTTGGGCAATAGCGAGTGGTTCAGGTGTTTCCCGAACTCGGTGGCGGAAGGTCTGGCAGCGGGTACTAGCGATCATTCTCCTATTCGGGTGGGCCTATGTGAGAGACCCACTTTGCGGGCGAGGCCGTTTCGGTATAACAACAGCTGGTACCTATCACCAGGTTATGAGGAGGTAGTTATGAGAGAGATGCAGCACTTCCGGGATGGCACGGCCCAATTCCGCATGGTTCACAAGCTCAAGCAGCTCAAGCGGGCTATCAGGGGGTGGGTGAAGACGAGACCGCGGACTTCCCTGGCAGAGAAGGAAGAAGAGCTTCGGGACACTCAGGTGGCCCTCCAATATGACATTATGAATGGGGAACTGGCGGCTAAGGAGAAGACCCTGATTGAGGAGGTTAGCATCATGAGACTGCAGGAGGAGATCAGTGCGGCACAGAGGGCTAAATGCACCTGGCTCAAAGATGGAGACCGCTGCACCAAATTCTTTTATGATGTGATCCGCACCCGTCAGCACCGGAACAACATCTCCAAACTTCTGAATGCTGAGGGTCATCTTGTAGGAGACCCGGTGGAGATTCAGGAGGAGGCCGTCAGATTCTACACTGACTTATATTAGCAGACGGACTACTCCAGCACGTTTCCGGCCCTGGTTACGAAGAGACTGGTGTCCCGTCATGGGAACAGTCTACTTTTGGCACCGGTGAGGATGGAGGAGGTGGAAGATATTGTGATGAAGGCTAATCCCAACAAAGCTCCTGGGCCTGATGGCTTCTCTTCTGGGTTCTTTAAGCGACACTGGGGTGTACTTAAGGCACCTGTTCTGGCAGCGGTTCAGGAGTTCTTTGTGGAGGGCCGGCTCCTGAAGGAGATGAACCATACATTCTTGACTCTGGTTCCCAAGGAAGGAGCGACCTCACTTGTAGACTTTAGACCCATTGCTTGCTGTAATTTCCTTTACAAGATTATCACTCATCTTATGTGCAGGCGTATGGAGGGGATTATGCAGGGTTTAGTGTCCCAGAACCAAGCAGCGTTCATCAAGGGCCGGTCGATAGCGGAGCACAGTCTGCTAGCTCACGAGATGGTGCGGGAGTTCAGCAAACCGGGGGGGATGAAGGCTTGTGTGAAGCTTGACCTTCGGAAAGCGTATGACACGGTCAATCGGGACTTCCTATGCCACTTGATGCTTGCCATGGGGTTTGACGAGAGGTAGGTTGCGAGGGTGAGGGAGTGCATCTGCTCCCCTACCTTCTCTGTCCTCATCCAGGGCACGCCACATGGCTACTTTAGTAGCAACAGGGGGTTGAGACAGGGCGACCCCCTCTCCCCGTATCTCTTTACCTTGGTGATGGAGTACTTCACGTGTATGATGGATATAGCAGTGCATAGCGGGAGGATTGTTCCCCTTTTTCGGTTGGTGAGTCCTGCTGTATCTCATTTGATTTATGCTGATGATTTATTGGTGCTACTCCAGCCTTCCATGAGGGGAATGAGAGCGCTCTCTGACATTATGGAGGAGTTCGGGCGGCTTTCTGGGCTCCAGTTAAACCGGAAGAAGAGCAGAGTCTACTTCAGCTCCCGGTGTACACTTCAGGAGGAGAGAGCCTTCGCTTTAGGTGTGGACAGAGGCGAGCTTCCAGTGAAATACCTGGGGGTCCCGCTGACGGTCAACTATGCCCGAGAGCAGGATTGTCACAGCTTGGTGGACTTTGCTCAGAGGAGAGTGGAGGGATGGCAAGCGGCAGGGCTTTCATGTTGGGGACGGATTGAGTTGGTGCGGTCGGTCATTGCTGGCATCACTATGTTCTGGCTCCAGTCTATCCAGATCCCCACAGCTACTATTCGGAAGGTGGAGGCTATTTGTGCTAACTTCATCTGGAGGGGAGGGATACATGCGATATCCTGGGATCAGTTATGTCGGCCTCGGGAGGAAGGAGGAGTTGGGTTGAGGCCTCTTCATGCGGTTAGGAATGCAGCTTGTGTGAAGATGGCCTGGAAATTCATCAAGGGGGGTCGCTCTGGACGGACTGGATGGCTAGCAGATACTTACGGAGGACCAACTTCTGGGCCTGCAGGATAGACAATAATTTCTCGGTCACGTTTAAGGCCATCCTGAGATGTAGACCGGTGCTCCAGACCGCTATCTGCAGGCGCATGAAGGATGGGACGACTACCGACCTTTGGCTAGACCCTTGGTTGGGTTCCAGATCCCTGCTCGAGATATTGGGAGGGCAGTTGGACAGGAAAGCGGGAAGGGGGCTCACATGCAGCCGGATCATTAGAGACGGAGTTTGGAGGCCAGAGGGATACCCATTTACTGCCCAGCTTGCAGCAGAGATACACCTTATTACCATTGACGCTAGCCAGACGGAGGATACATGGAGCTGGGCCGGCCCAGGTACGGGGGACGGGTCAGGTCTATTCTGCTTTCGTAGCTGCTATGATTTGGCTTGGACCCACCACGACCAGGCTGAGGAGGTGGACTTCATTTGGGGCAAGGGCCTTGCACGGAAAATGCAACTATGTGCTTATCGCCTTCTCCGGGGTAGATTGATGACGAGAGACAGACTCCTCCGGTTTGGGATGTAGATCCCGGATGCCAAATGTGTGCTATGTAATGATGAAGATGAATTTATGGGGTATCTCTTCTTTGGTTGCCCGGTGACCTGGCACATTTGGACTGAGCAGTGTGCACAGCTGAGAGGAGGTGTGGGAATGGACCGGGACATTCAGAGCATTCTCAGCTGGATCCGAGATCACAGAGGACGGGATCCGGGGTGGGCTAGAAGAGCCAGAGTTCGTCTTGCTGCGTCTGTTTGGCACATCTGGAAGGAACGGAACAGACGTATCTTTGAGGGCTTGACTACCCCCCTATTGGAATTCTACATAATATAGAATTCGATGTATCTGTAATGGCCCCATAATAGTATTATTGGGGCATGGAAAGTTGTGATGTTGTACTTTAATACCTTTTCCGCTATTTGCGAGGAATAAATTCACCCTTATTCCAAAAAAAATAATATATATATATATATATATATATATATATATATATATATATATATATATATATATATTGAAATGGTAATTTTATTATTAGTACAACTCAAACCCAGCCCGGAGGCCTATAACCAGGCCAGAAAGCCACCAACCCGGCCTGGAGGCCACCAACCTAGCATGAAGGCCTACAACCCGGTCCGTAGGCCCACACAACCGGCCCTCCTGGCCCGCTTCCAGCCCGTAGCACCCACCCGGCTGCTCACATTAATTCATACCACCACACAGGGAATTAATGTGCTTCCCCTAAGACTTGAACCCAAGACCTATAGGGGGATGCCTCTTACTCCTACCACTTGGGCTAGGAGTGCTTGGCTTTATATATATATATATATATATATATATATATATATATATATATATATATATAATGTGATTTCCGGTGTGAGTATGTCCACCGAGGGATTTTATAACTGTGAATTCTACGGAGGGTTCTGTCACCCTCATTTTTCCGTATTTCTCGTATTTCGTATTTATACTCATATCTGGATTTTTGGCATGTATTTTTATTTTTCTCAACTTGTAGAATTTCGGTATTTCTTGTATTTGGGTTTTGTCATGGCTCGGTTTTATTGGGTTGGTTTGGTTTGGTTTATGTATTGGAGCACCTTAGCTTATGTTACCCCTCATCCCCGCCACAACTCCCCCTCTTTATATTCCCCACCTACCACTCTCTCTCTTCATTACCACCACCATTAATTCCTTCTTCTTCTTCTTCTCCTTCCTCTACACAACTCTCCTAACCCTAGGCAAGTGCATCTTGCCACTACATGAGAACCCTCTTTTCTTTGTCCATTTGATAGATTAGGACATGGTGATCAACATTAGAACTTGAATTTTTGTGATTTGGAGCCTCCATTGTGATAGATCTAAGTTATTTCCATTTTCGGATTTTGCATGGTTTGAGCTTCTTAAGTTGGATTTTAGGAGTTTTTGATGTTTCCATGTGGAAGATCTTTCAGTTTCACTCCAGTTGGAACTTTGAAATCCGGATTTGGAGTTCGGATGGCCAAGTTATGATGCTTGGAAGCTTAGGTTCTTCTTGGTGTTCTTGCTGTTTGGAAAAGATAGTGAGCAGTGTGCTGAGCTTCTTAGCTTACGCCACTGAGCCTTGAGTACACTTCCTGTTGGAAGCGTGTCTCCTTGAGCGTGCGTGACTTTTCACGCAGCTGCTCCCTGTAGCGTGCGTGACTTTTCACGCAGCTGCCTCCCTTGAGCGTGCGTGACTTTTCACGCAGCTGCTCCCTGTAGCGTGCGTGACTTTTCACGCAGCTGCTCCCTGTAGCGTGCGTGACTTTTCACGCAGCTGCCTCCCTTGAGCGTGCGTGACTTTCACGTACACTGCCCCCTGTAGCGTGCGTGACTTTTCACGCAGCTGCTCCCCTTGAGCGTGCGTGACTTTTCACGCAGCTGCTCCTTCGAGCGTGCGTGACTTTTCACGCAGCTGCTTCCTTGAGCGTGCGTGACTTTCACGCAGCTGCTCCCTGTAGCGTGCGTGACTTTCACCTACGCTGCTCTCTCAGCGTGCGTGACTTTTTCGTACGCTGCTCCCCTGACCCCTTGCTTAACCGATTGGCTTTTGGAGTTTTGGTCTTATTTCTTTAAGCTTAGCTTTTCTATAGCCCTGTATATTGATATTTTATTAGATATTTTACGTCCATTTTATATCCTTACGCCTTTTGTCTTGAACTTGATAATCACGAATTTACTTGATATGTTTGGAATTGATAATTGAGCATGACCTGATAGTGGCCCGTCGTGGCGCACTCTTGACTTGTACATTGATATGATAACCTGACCTGATACATCTTGAATAGCTGTTGCGACGGCTACCTGACATGACATGACATGTATAATTAATCCTGACACCGTGGGCGATTGTGCTTGTACAAATAATCCAGTCATGTCTTGCATCATGTCTAGGAGGGGACTCCTGAGTACCACGGTCAGGAGTACCTACGGAATTGGACTAAGGTTAATAATTAGTATAATTCACTAGTCATGAAGAGATGTTCCCCAGTTACAGGCGATCCCGTTATCCCGGCCGCAAATGATTGGACTTGTAGCCTGCCGACGAGTAGGGCACATTTCCAGCCCACCGTTATGTGGGGCACCCTCCATTGTCACTTAAATGATTGAACTTTATTGTCACTATAATGCATTGTACTCTCTAGATTGTCACTATAATGATTGCTTGGATAACCTGGATAGCTGCAGGGCCTGTGACTACTTGGAGCATCTCATTGCATCTTGCTAGTAACTAGGATTGTGATAACCCTAGTTAGTTAATGTAGAAAGCCGTAGGCAATGATTGGCCGTGATTGCTTGGATGGAGTCTAGTCCAGTATAGTATTGTCTAGAATTGATTGATTATAAGATTGTACCAGAATGATTGAATGATTGTCACTCCAGATTGTCACTATAATGATTGTCACTCTAGATTGTCACTATAATGATTTTCACTCCAGATTGTTACTTGACCTGATTTCTTATATTTATCTTGCCGATAAATGGTGAGAGAAACCAAGTTCCGTTCAGACGAAGGGTTACAACCCCGGTCCTTGTTTGGTTTACGGGTTGTAACCTAGCTATCTGAATAGTCCCATGGTCATCTCATCGTATATCATCCTGACATGCTTTTCCATATGTCCTGTCTTTTAGTGATTCTATGCAAGATTGTCTTTTATAATTACCCATCATGCTTTTTCTTAAATTACTGTCTCTTATTATGTAATTATATTATTGTGCTAATTTGCTGGCTTTGGTTCTTATTTTGTGGCCTCCTTTGTGGCACTTGCTCTTCCTGGGGTCTGACCCAGCTGGTTTTGTATGGCCAGATACCGGAGCAGCAGCAAAGGATCTACCTGTCTTCCAGTCCGATGGTGGTCACCAGGCGTAACCAGGGCATCGAGTGGGTTTCTTTTGTTCTTCCACTGTAATATTATAAATTATTCTTTTGAGGCGTTTTGCCGACGAGCAAGTGTTAGCTCGATTGTACTTACTTACTGTCTGCCTACGGGCTGTAACATGATTGACAAGCCCCGGGGGTTGATCATGTATGACTGAACTCTTGCTAGTCCTCACATTTTGTAACGACTAGCTTCATGATCATCTGGATATGTAATGTTTGGGACGCCTTACAATTGTATATTTGGTGATCTGATATCTTGTGATTATTATTAGTTGGTTGAGATTGAGACAATAGGCTATTTTATGACCTTAAGAGACTGTTGGATTGTAGTGAAACCCTCACATATCTAGACAGCCGTGACCGTATAGCGGTGTGGATTCCATTCCGTTATACGTAGCTGGCTATGTCTGCCCCCGCTCTCCAGTATTCTGGTTCTGGGGCGTGACATAGTTTAAGTGGTGGCCCATGCAGGTCTTGTCAATCAAGAAATGTGAGGGTTTACCGAATAGATGTCTCAATCAGTATTCGCCCTTGATCTCCGCCCGTATTTTCAAATCCCTGAAATTCTTGCCCTGATTACATGCTTGTATCGTTGATCTGTCCTGGTCCTTCCTTATTGTTTTCCTGTGTCGTCTTCCTCAGCGGCACTGTACCTGACCCTGCCGATCAGCAAGGAGGAGCACCTCCCGTGGACCAGCGGCAACCAGAAGATCAGGCCCAGCACTCAGGAGCAGCCTCCCGAGTCGTACCTACTGGAGGAGAGCCGCCAGTTCAGCCAGTCCAGCCTGCACATCCTGATGATGGCACTTTGGCGGGTCTCATCAGATCATTGTTAGCTTCCCAGGATCGTAGAGGCGATGCCTTGTACCAGGCAGTAGAAGATGCTCTGAATAGAAGTGGACCCCGAGGGAACAGTGCGGTCAACAGTTTTAAGCGCCTGAACCCTCCATTCTTCGATGGCAGCGAGGATGCCATTGCTGCCGATGCATGGCTACAAGATATAGAGGTGATTCTCGAAGCCGCGAAGACTCCAGAAGAAGAGAAGGTGGCTGTGGTGCGCCTACAGTTATTGGATCTAGCCCGTAGTTGGTGGGCCGCACAAGCAGTGGGATTGACAACACCTGTCCCCTGGGCAGTGTTCAGCGAAAAGTTCCAGACCAAGTATTATGATGCAGTGGCTCGGTATGACTTGCAGACCAGGTTCAGTAATCTTAAGCAGATGGGGAGGACTGTCGACGGATATGCGGCCGAGTTTTCCAGACTCAGTCGGTTTGCTCCCACCTTGGTGGCAACCGAGTTTGACAGAGCGCAGAGGTTCCAGCAGGGACTTCACCTAGAGATTATACTGGCAGTAGAACAGTTCGAGCATCAGACCTATGATGCGGTGTTGCGAGCAGCAAGGAGGCACGAGTATACCTCCCAGAGAATAGTGGACAGGACTGGAGGTCGGAAGCGGTCCCATAGTCAGATGAATCAGTCTTCAGCACCAGCCCCGGCAGCTAGGGCTTTGACTATTGGAACTCCGAGGCAAGCAACCTCAGTTACGTCGGTTCAGTACTCGACCCCGACGTACCCTCAGTAGAAACAGAAGCAGGCACAGTCTTCCGCCGTAGGCTGTTCTTATTGTGGGAAGCCTGGACACGTGGTAGCGGAGTGTCGCAAGGCGTTGGGATTGTGTTTATTGTGTGGAGCATCGGATCATAGGGTAGGGTCCTGCCCTTTCAGAGTTGATTCAGCATCGACAGTATCTAGTCCCTCGGTTAGGGGACCAGCACCAGCACCAGTACCAGCTCCAGTTCACCAGCAACAGCAGTTTCCGTTCCTGAGGCCATTGCCGACTCAGGCCCAGACTTTCCAGCAACAGAGGCCTCAACAGTTCGCCCTGGCCCAGGCCCAGATCCAGAATCTACCGAGAGGTATATGTGTCCTCTCATCTTGCTTTTCTACCGTCATTATGCGGGGTACATGACGTATTTCATGTATCCTAATTACAACGGTACATCCCGGACCCAAGCCATATCCTAGGTCATTCGAAACTGGTTATTGGTACCAACCTTTTCGTATGAGGATAGACCTGTGTCCCTGTTTGACCAAGGGGAGAGACCTCAAGCGCAAGACTATCAGTTTAGTTCATGTTGTTTGCGTTCATCGCTCCTTGGGAGAGTCAAACGTAGGAGTGTGAGGATGATATCCGATCACGTTGTCCCTACTTGTTTGACTCGTGAGGCGTAATGTCTTTCTTATGCCTTACTTATTCCCTTCCTTGCTTGCATTATATGATTGTATGATTGGATTGCTTAGTGTAGCTTGCCTGTGCTTAGTATAGCTTGTCGTGACAATCTCTAGCTCCTTGATTAAATTCCGAGGACGGAATTCTTTTAAGGTGGGTAGAGTTGTCACCCTCATTTTTCCGTATTTCTCGTATTTCGTATTTATACTCGTATCTGGATTTTTGGCATGTATTTTTATTTTTCTCAACTTGTAGAATTTCGGTATTTCTTGTATTTGGGTTTTGTCATGGCTCGGTTTTATTGGGTTGGTTTGGTTTGGTTTATGTATTGGAGCACCTTAGCTTATGTTACCCCTCATCCCCGCCACAACACCCCCTCTTTATATTCCCCACCTACCACTCTCTCTCTTCATTACCACCACCATTAATTCCTTCTTCTTCTTCTTCTCCTTCCTCTACACAACTCTCCTAACCCTAGGCAAGTGCATCTTGCCACTACATGAGAACCCTCTTTTCTTTGTCCATTTGATAGATTAGGACATGGTGATCAACATTAGAACTTGAATTTTTGTGATTTGGAGCCTCCATTGTGATAGATCTAAGTTATTTCCATTTTCGGATTTTGCATGGTTTGAGCTTCTTAAGTTGGATTTTAGGGGTTTTTGATGTTTCCATGTGGAAGAGCTTTCAGTTTCACTCCAGTTGGAACTTTGGAAATCCGGATTTGGAGTTCGGATGGCCAAGTTATGATGCTTGGAAGCTTGGGTTCTTCTTGGTGTTCTTGCTGTTTGGAGAAGACAGTGAGCAGTGTGCTGAGCTTCTTAGCTTACGCCACTGAGCCTTGAGTACACTTCCTGTTGGAAGCGTGTCTCCTTGAGCGTGCGTGACTTTTTACGCAGCTGCTCCCCTGTAGCGTGCGTGACTTTTCACGCAGCTGCTCCCCTGTAGCGTGCGTGACTTTTCACGCAGCTGCTCCCTGTAGCGTGCGTGACTTTTCACGCAGCTGCCTCCCTTGAGCGTGCGTGACTTTCACGTACACTGTCCCCTGTAGCGTGCGTGACTTTTCACGCAGCTGCTCCCCTTGAGCGTGCGTGACTTTTCACGCAGCTGCTCTCTCGAGCGTGCGTGACTTTTCACGCAGCTGCTTCCTTGAGCGTGCGTGACTTTCACGCAGCTGCTCCCTGTAGCGTGCGTGACTTTCACCTACGCTGCTCTCTCAGCGTGCGCGACTTTTTCGTACGCTGCTCCCCTGACCCCTTGCTTAACCGATTGGCTTTTGGAGTTTTGGTCTTATTTCTTTAAGCTTGGCTTTTCTATAGCCCTGTATATTGATATTTTATTAGATATTTTACGTCCATTTTATATCCTTACGCCTTTTGTCTTGAACTTGATAATCACGAATTTACTTGATATGTTTGGAATTGATAATTGAGCATGACCTGATAGTGGCCCGTCGTGGCGCACTCTTGACTTGTACATTGATATGATAACCTGACCTGATACATCTTGAATAGCTGTTGCGACGGCTACCTGACATGACATGACATGTATAATTAATCCTGACACCGTGGGCGATTGTGCTTGTACAAATAATCCAGTCATGTCTTGCATCATGTCTAGGAGGGGACTCCTGAGTACCACGGTCAGGAGTACCTACGGAATTGGACTAAGGTTAATAATTAGTATAATTCACTAGTCATGAAGAGATGTTCCCCAGTTACAGGCGATCCCGTTATCCCGGCCGCAAATGATTGGACTTGTAGCCTGCCGACGAGTAGGGCACATTTCCAGCCCACCGTTATGTGGGGCACCCTCCATTGTCACTTAAATGATTGAACTTTATTGTCACTATAATGCATTGTACTCTCTAGATTGTCACTATAATGATTGCCTGGATAACCTGGATAGCTGCAGGGCCTGTGACTACTTGGAGCATCTCATTGCATCTTGCTAGTAACTAGAATTGTGATAACCCTAGTTAGTTAATGTAGAAAGCCGTAGGCAATGATTGGCCGTGATTGCTTGGATGGAGTCTAGTCCAGTATAGTATTGTCTAGAATTGATTGATTATAAGATTGTACCAGAATGATTGAATGATTGTCACTCCAGATTGTCACTATAATGATTGTCACTCTAGATTGTCACTATAATGATTGTCACTCCAGATTGTTACTTGACCTGATTTCTTATATTTATCTTGCCGATAAATGGTGAGAGAAACCAAGTTCCGTTCAGACGAAGGGTTACAACCCCGGTCCTTGTTTGGTTTACGGGTTGTAACCTAGCTATCTGAATAGTCCCATGGTTATCTCATCGTATATCATCCTGACATGCTTTTCCATATGTCCTGTCTTTTAGTGATTCTATGCAAGATTGTCTTTTATAATTACCCATCATACTTTTTCTTAAATTACTGTCTCTTATTATGTAATTATATTATTGTGCTAATTTGCTGGCTTTGGTTCTTATTTTGTGGCCTCCTTTGTGGCACTTGCTCTTCCTGGGGTCTGACCCAGCTGGTTTTGTATGGCCAGATACCGGAGCAGCAGCAAAGGATCTACCTGTCTTCCAGTCCGATGGTGGTCACCAGGCGTAACCAGGGCATCGAGTGGGTTTCTTTTGTTCTCCCACTGTAATATTATAAATTATTCTTTTGAGGCGTTTTGCCGACGAGCAAGTGTTAGCTCGATTGTACTTACTTACTGTCTGCCTATGGGCTGTAACATGATTGACAAGCCCCGGGGGTTGATCATGTATGACTGAACTCTTGCTAGTCCTCACATTTTGTAACGACTAGCTTCATGATCATCTGGACATGTAATGTTTGGGACGCCTTACAATTGTATATTTGGTGATCTGGTATCTTGTGATTATTATTAGTTGGTTGAGATTGAGACAATAGGCTATTTTATGACCTTAAGAGACTGTTGGATTGTAGTGAAACCCTCACATATCTAGACAGCCGTGACCGTATAGCGGTGTGGATTTTATTCCGTTATACGTAGCTGGCTATGTCTGCCCCCGCTCTCCAGTATTCTGGTTCTGGGGCGTGACAGGTTCCTCTTGGTCGATATAATATATTTAACATATTTTTCCGATCAAGAATACAAAGAAGATTATGTCAGGTTTTTTTGAAAATCAGGGAGAGAACCATTTCTCGATCCTAAAATTGTTAAATGCGATTCCACCCAAAAGGATAGGAATATTCACGTATTTGATACTCAAATTATGCTAGGATAGTGACAGACTTGCGATAACTCTAAAATATGTAGAAGTCAATACTTGGACTTTAGGACACAGACACGTGGACACGCAAACGAAATTAAATCCTTGAGTATTATATGTCATTCAAGGATATTCATTGCGGCGGATATTCCTTAGAATGGTGTCTTTGTATCGCGTCGTGACTTTAGCGCACACAGATCGAGAGACATACTCCTTGATTTTTGGTAAACCTATCCTACAATCGTATAGGCGACGATCGCAAAGATGAGTACATGAATATTCGTATGTCACGTAGCCTGGGATGCTCTTAGAATGGTGTCTTTGTATCGCGTCGTGACTTTAGCGTACACAGATCGAGAGACATACTCCTTGATTTTTGGTAAACCTATCCTACAATCGTATAGGCGACGATCGCAAAGATGAGTACAGGAATATTCGTATGTCACGTAGCCTGGGATGCTCGTTTACGTACTTGGCTCGCCATATTTCGGCATGACAATAATGACACATCATCAAGCTAGCAACCATGTTTCTTAGCTTTAGCAGGACTCAACTACTATTTGCACTGCATAGTCAACATGATTCATATAGAGTGGCACGATTCTTTTAGACACATTAGACCAGCCAAAGAAGGATAGGCAAGGTCTGGTAAAAGTACTTTCACACTCAATATCCCTTATCTCGTAAACACTTCCCGAAGAGGTGATAGAATTATATATCTAACTCAAGCATCCTCCAATGCTAAAACGTCCATAAAAGATTCAGCTATTTCACCACTTTGCATAATTTAATGTTCGTTTTGTTATCTATTATCTAGCTTTAGAATTTTGCAGATAGTCTCCCCAACTATTGGGGTCTCTGCAAACAACCAATGAAACCTCTTTTTAGGCAGATAATGCATCTTGACTCAAGTGGCTAAATAGATACTCCAACACTCTAACCTACGATGAGGTTGTCAGTCAGTTATCGATACTAATACTAATGGGTCTGTACTGAACAGTTTACATATCAGTCTTCAAAAAATTTAGTTAAAAGTAAGATTTCTAACTTGACCCCTTTATACAATTATTCTTGTACACAACTCCAAAGAAAATTGAAATCTTTATGTCATTTTTAAAGAATCGATACATTTAAATCTGTATATCGTTATTTTTGAGGAAACACATAAAAAATTGCATGTGTAACTCGTGCAACAGATACTAACATTGAAGAGTAGGAGACGGGTACCAGGAGGATAGAAAAGGATGTGGGAAAGAGGAATGGATAGTGGCACAAGTGAGATAGATCAAACATTTTATAATGCATGTTTGTTTTGCCAACCTTCATAAATAACACAATTAATGCTAAAGATAGAGCCTAAGAAGCTGGCTAGATATATTTTTCTAATAGGAATAGTACAGATACTGAAACCAGGATACAAAAGTATAAAACCTTGATCTATATATTGACATTATCACAGCATCTTGAAAAGTACAAATCTTGAGAGTTTGTTCTTGTGTTTGGCAATATATGTAGTATGATTTTTCTCTGCACTTCCATTTCAAGTATCCTTGTAGAACTTGTTCTATCTGATCCCTTTGCTATACAACAAAGTGCTAGAGTGACATGCAAGAGTAATGGAATGTAACGCATAGACTGGGCTTGGTAGTTGACTCTCTGTTTCTTCAAAATTAAATAGGGGCATAATGACATCATCCCGTTCCATTACTAGTCATATAATTTGATAGAACTTAAGGAAATATCACAAATATAAAACTGAAAAAAACTAAGTAAATTTATTTACTTATAGTAGCTAGAACTCAGAAATGAGATATTGTCAAGTGGAATTAATGGAACGTTTTGACTAATAGGAGTTCCAAACGATACCTCTTCTGCATCCTTTAGGTAAAGGGATGCAACAATAACGTGAAACTCTTTGACTTCTTCAATGTTGATGCCTGGGCATTTTTTTTAAAAATCACTGGAAGAAACGTTTCCTGCAGATGCTAAAAACTCAGCAGCTGGCCGGCAAACACGGCCTGCACCAAGGATTAAAACACCTGGTCTTGTTGTAGGGCCATCTTCAGTCTCTATTATACATTCATTAAATTTTCCAACTTTCAAAGAGAGCTCTTTCTCTTTGTTTGTCGGGGTTGAAAGAGTAGTTAAGGAATCAATTATTAGATCTAGGATGTTAGTGTCATCGGCGCCGACCTGCAGAAATAATAAAAAAGAGCCTTCAGTGACTAGTAAAATTCATGCCAAGAGATACAAATATAATATGTTTATCTAAACTCAGACCAAAATGATCCATTACCTATGCATAAATCTTGTTTGCAAATATCTGTAGTGTTAGATATAGCATGCAGTTATAAGATAATCTTCTGCGAAAGAGAATGTACTTCAACGTGAAGGTTCTTTAGAGCTAAGACATTTTACCTTGACGACACAGATCAAAGAACCACAACAAAGTGACTGAGGACACGCAAATAGTCATAGTTAACTATATATGGCCCAGACAACCCATAGAAAAATTTCAGTATCATGGTATGAAACTATTTGACAACGACATATATATGCATTTGTTAATAGGATAGATATAGTTAGTTACATTTGATGCATTAAGTATTTAAGTACATAAAGTACAAAAATAATTCAATACATGATATATCAAAGCTAAAAACTTTTAATGCATCATCTATGAATTAACTTTATCTTCCGGTGCCCTTTAGGCAATGTTCTCAATTTTACTAATGCATGTAACTAGAGCATCTAATATGTATTGTGTTAATGAGAATATTTTCTGTAGCTAATGCAATAGCAGATAGAGTCCGATATTAGTAAATTAATGTGCATTTCTAATTACATGTCCCTATGCCCTTTTTTTTGCACCAGAAACATATAAACAGTCAAGTACATTAAATTAGTATGTAAGAATCAGAGCTAAAATGAAGATGGCAAAGGAAGGGGAAATCCTGGAATCGTATATTGCCCATTATTGTAAAGAAAAATAGCAGTGATGATGACGATGATGCTAAGCATGTAATTATATTCAAATAACTTTACATTATCCATGAGCTTGTTTGCTTCTCAGGGAGCTCCGAAGTACTATAGGGAGAACCTGAGCTGAAAATCGACCAATGAAAAAGCACATCATGAAGCATCAAAATTCAGTCCACTGCTAGTTACGAAGTATAACATTAGTAAGGCCTACACCTGCAGCTCGTGGTGTGGCTGTTTTCGGTTCTATTAAGGCGCCAACACCAAGAAGACATCTTATTGATTATGATCTAGATTTTTAAGAACAAATACTTACCATATGTTACTGTGGAGTGTATATACCACAAACCTAATTTTCTTTGTCATTAATCCTTTTATGGCCACTTGATTCATATGACAGGACACTTCAAACACTAATATGCTCTTAAGTATTTTATGTGAAAACACAACCTCTAAGAATTTGAATTTTCTACTAGGATTGCACAGTAGGCACTGTGGCTGATAAGATTTGAGAACCAATTGAAGCAATCATAATGCAAGAAATTGACAGAATCATTTATATCATCAACAATAATTTTAGATGTCAATTAAAAACGCATTCATGGTAATGCGGTAAAATGAATATGCAAAACTTGCCTCCAGCTCAGAATAGGAAGTGGCATCTGCACTTTGACCAACATCACATTTAACTAAGCGGTAAGTTCCACCAGCAGCTTCAATAATGTCCAAAGCTTCATTAATTAAACAGTGGTCAAATAAATGACCACTGATAGACACCTGAGAAATCGAGCGTTTGCGTTCTGAACATGTGATTTCAATCATTAAACCACTCTTCAATGACCCATGGGAGGAGGACTACCCTCTCGCTTTCTCTCTCTCAAAAACTTGCCAACAATTAGAGAGAGTATTGAGAAGTAAATGGCACTGCTAATGAAAATTAAGTGACTGCAACCATCTCAACCTTTTTAATATTAATTCATAAATGTTATGTAAATTTGCATCATAATAAACATACTATATCCACAATTTAAGTGTCCAACCATCATTTTGTGTGCGCATCAAACCGATAAAACAGTGTTACTGAGCTTTGTGTGTCTTTCTGTGTGCTGTCTATATATTTGTTAGGAACAAATACACCATTCACTCGAAACACAAGTACAAGAAGATATATGTGTGCATCTATGTGTGTGTGAGTACAAGACAATATATGAGTAATTGTGGACGAAGACGGGCATACACACGCAAACAGACACATACACTGATAGAAGGAAAGGAATAGTTATACCAGTGTATTACACTTCTTCCTGCCAGATGTACCATTCACAGGATATGGCAAAGAGTCACTGCAAAGGATAGAAATTAAAATTACAATTAGATATGTGGCAAGTCCCCTCAGACATGCCTCCCATGTCGGCTGACATCTACAACTCTGGTATCACTATAGATCTTCCTCTCTATATGGTAGATACAGGTGCAAATCTTCTCTCTATATTATTACAGAAAACTTTAAAGTATATAATATAATCCTTCCAAGTACTTCTTTTAACATATTCCATTTTATTATCCTCTACATCCGGGACTTTTATCCGTGTATAACATTTGAATATTATGATAGCACACAATCACAAACAAAGATAGCAAAGCAGCAACAAACATTGCCAAAACATAAAAAAAAACAAAAACAAATTTGTACTATGTATAGGCTTCAAAGAAAAGAATGGAAGAACAGTTCAGAAGCCTACACTGAAGAAGAATTTGGTATTCGAGCAATATACTTGTACTTTGGCGTAAGCTCTCCTCCATGAGCTATGCAAGCTAATCTCAAGTGGGAAGGCAAATCCCTTAAATCCTGAGTAGAAACCAAGCTACCAATATACCGACATAGGATGTCGCCGAAGTGTTGGGAAGCCTTCAAAACATTTGTAAAAAGTTTATTGAGTATTAAATTTTTACAAATACAAATAGTACTACAACTACTGTTACTGTCGTCTATTCTTCATCTACGAGAAGAAAAAGGCATATTCAAACCATGAAAGCAAAAGAATACAAAATTTTACCTCCTTTGAAAATTCTGTTGGAAGAATGTCAACAGCTAAACAAATTACACCATCGCCCTCCATATTATCATGGTAAGAATCAGTGAAGGGATCATACCTAGTAACCGAAACAAACATTAAGCAAAATGAATGGTCGGTGAAAAAATGAGCATCTATACCACATCATTTCAGGCTCATAAACTAGTTATAATAAAATGAGGATAATGTGGACAGCTGGGACATGCAAAACAAGCGCTTAATGAGGCCTTGTTTGTTGTACATCAAGTGGAGACTTGAGGAAATTTTGTACTGTCACCCACCAGAACAGTTCCCTGATACAGGTAAAATGTTGTAATTTCTTGAACCCTAGTAAACATGTGAATTTGGTGATAATGTAAAGGGATGAAACCTATAAAGAGCAAGCTGCTAATTAATTCATGATTTTGTTATCCTTTGAAAATTCTACCGCCTCCCTTGGAAAAATGATTGAGGCATCCAACAATCGATGATTTGATCTACAAGAACTCTAACCATAACATATTGCAGCTAGTAAGGATTTTTCAATGGTAATCATGATAATGCTACTGTACCTACTGTTTCCTAAAATCATTAAGCAATTAATAAAAATCTGATTGTTTAAATTTTCTGGAGTTTTAACTTATTTGCCAATCCTAATAATAATAGGAGTTGGAGGCAAGTTCTAGTCAAACCTCATTCATATTGAGTTTCCAAATAAGGAAACTCATGTCATGATTAATTGTGATTGGTTTCTCTGTGTGGAGTCATGGCATGCACCCTTGCTGCCCTCTTTTCACCACTGCCTGAAACTACCCTGATAGGCACTAATAAGCCTAGCAACCCCCCTCAATATCCGGGGTGGGGCTCACTGCATGCATATATTTCAACCTATGTTTTTCCCTAACGTTTTGGCTTTCGCCTCGCATAAAATAAGCATGACTTATTTATTTGAAAGAATGGGGTCAAGTCAGCGTTGATCTATGTCACTGAATCAACAGATAAGTAAAGGTGACCGTTATGGAGGGGTTCAAAGCGACATCACCATTCAGATGAAGATGAAGGAGGCTAACAAACAAGTGACTGAAGTGGCTAGTTGCTAAAGTGGTTAGTCTGTGATCCCCCTTATCTCCCGTAAGTGTGAAACCATTGTCTCACCATCACTAAGAAAAAAAGGTGACATTCTAAGGCGTTGTATAAGCCGCTATTTAATGCGACCTAAGGTTCCTTGTGTTATAGATCCTTGTACTCAAAGAGGTGTTGGGTAGCCACCAATAGTTTGAGAAAAAGAAAGAGAGAAGAAAAAGGGAGATTGAAGAAGAGGGAGACTGGATTTTGGGGTGTAACCTTGGGGATTCTTGGATTCGCTGTCTTTTTTATCCTATATTGGGGTTTGCGAAGTTGTAGCAATCTTGTAAGTCTTGTAACTTTATTCCAGTAGTGATCTCGTCCTCGTGGTAGTTTTTACAAGCTAGAGTTTTCCATGTAATTTTGTTCTCTAAGTCTTGTATTTTGGTTTTCTTTCTTTTTTGCAAAAAAATGGCCACCGATTCGTCGTTATCGGTTGGCCGTTGCGGTCGTGGTTTGTCATGGACACGATTATTGGGGAATAGATTTTGCATTTATTCCTAACAATATACACATGCAACACTCTCCTTAAATATAGGCTTCAACAAGGATCGGCTTCATCATCAAATCATATTCTCGTCAGAATGTAGTCAACAATGTAGCATAAAAAAGCTCCACAAAGAAATTGAAAAAAGTTCTATGACTACTGCCAACCTAACATCACCCTCTACAATGGTGCCAGAATACTAACCAAGGAAACTATGAGCAAAAAAGCATTATTGTAAACCTAGAAGCCCATTTCAAATCATCAATAGAAGATTATAATGTAATTTTGACGGACAAGATAGAAAATTTGGAGATTGAAGAGAATTTAAGGTTCATCCTGGATACAATCATCCTCAAATACTTACGAAAAACAAGTATTCTTAATCTAGTATTCCTTGGAAAAGACTAGCAACAGACATGATTAAGTACATGCGGATGCATTTTGAAATGTCAGAAAATATAGTTATTGGTGATAAAAAGAGAATTTTTAACATAAATTATGGTATCGGATGTTACACATGCATTTCATTCAATGTTTAACAGACATCAGGAAGGATAATGTGACGTAAGATATAATTATTGTCAATAGAAAGAAAAAAAAAATAAAATAACACTGTTTACCTTGGAAATATTTGTCGATAAACTTTTTTAATATTGTAGAAGATTACAATAAATCGAAGACTACAAACAGATCTCTACGATGTATGATTCCGGGAAAATATATGTCGAGGAAATGTGTCGATCGAGGTCTGGCCAGAGCGTTCCCGCTTTGCTCCATTGACAAGACACAGGCCTTTTTTCTACCTTGTGTAACCCCCTAGCGTGGCACTTGACGTAGTAATAGCCTATATGGCGAGGCTACGAGCCATACAACGAGGCTAGCCTGCTCTACGACGAGGCTAAGATAGGTTGTCCGGATTTGTGGGTATTAATGATCCATTAAATGGCAATAACAGCCCACCACAATCGTGGGAGTTGTTAGCCTAAAAAGAGGGAACATCCCCTTAGATCCCACTCGTGGGATAACTAAAACCGCAGCCAGTATGGCTGAATATGGCAAAGATAGCCAATCTGGCTAGAAGCTTGCGTATATGGCGAATCTAGCCGTTTTAGCTCGCAATACGACAAAGCTAGCCACTTTGGCTAAAAGCTTTTCTGTACAACAAAGCTAACCGTCAAGGCTTATCAAACTTAGCGTGAATGGAAAATTTAGCCTATCTTAGGCATGCTTGACCCATGTTGAACTTGGATGGGTTCCTTGGGGTCTAAATGACCATTCTACCCCTGGTGGGCTTGCAAGGGCATAGCGGTGTGCGAACCGGCTGACGGGGTTGTATGGGAGCTGTCTTTTTTTATGTGTCAACAATCACAAAATATTTAATGTTGAATTTTATGTAGCACAGATACATATACATCACAACACGACAGACGACATGGGCACAACATTGATTTTGGCATGTCATATTGTTTTTTGCAGTGCATGTATTCTGTCCAGCATAACACGACATGGACAAGGCACCAAATTTCAATGTCCGTACTTCTATGTTACACTCGAGCATTCCATACAATGTGCATTGATATCAGGAGGATATAAAGCTTAAGATGCCAACAGGCAGACAACAAAAAGAAATATTGAAACTGTTGAACATAGAAAAGAATTAGCAAGATATATATGTGATTTAAGAAAGATTAGAAAAGCACCTGAAGAAAGGTTTCTCGATTGATGTATTCTATGGACCCATCAATATCACATTGATTTTGGCATGTCTTATTGTATTTTGCAGTATTTGTATTGTGTCCAGCATAACACGACATGGGCAAGGCACCAAATTTCAGAGTGTCCATACTTCTAGGTTACACTCAAGCATTTCATACAATGTGCATTGAAATCAGGAGAATGTAAACCATGACTAGCTTAAGATGCCAACAGGCAGACAACAAAACAGAAACACTGAAACTGTGGAACATAGAAAAGAATTAGAGCAATATATAGATGTGATTTAAGAAAGACTACAAAAGTACTTGAAGAAAGGTTTCTCAATTGATGTAGTTTGGTTAACAAATTCTATGGAACCACCAATATCACAAGTTATATCTGAAACTCCAACAAGAGGACTTCCATTCTTCATTAATTGCTGCAATTGCTTGGTACTCAGCAACCGTGGATATTTTTTGTCCCAATACATGCAATTAACTACCCAAAATTCAGTCTCAGATGTTCCATATAGTAACTTGTCAATGAACAATCATAAAGAGACTGGATGGAATATATAATTATATAATTAAGTACTGCAGATAAAAAAAAAAGATTTCAGATGACATTACAGACTTAAAAAATTATGTACAATCAGCGAAGGATTTCACGCTAGTTTACTTTCTTAGAAAGTTTGTTCAAGGAAAACAATGTGAAATGTTTTCTTTTTTGGGATATCCTCAACTCCAATGTTTTTCATCTTGTCACTTCATTTGTTGGATGACATTTTCATGGTCACTACTTATGTTTTCACCAGTCTACCTAATTAAACTGATCTATATAGAGTATAACCATGTCAAAAGTGCATCCACATCTTTTTATCACTTTGATGCTTCATAGTTCACATGTCTTTGCACCATGTCTCTCATATTATGGATGTTGTCCAACTCCTAACTCCGATATTTTGAAAAGAATTTTTTTCTTCTATTATGGAGTCTGTCTAAGCACGCGGGAGGAATTTATTCCACCTTTTATCTCAAAGAAAGTCAGTCAAAAGTTGCTTGGATACCCTGTTAAATGGGATACTTTATTGAGGTTTGGGTATTTATGCATATAATGCATTGAGGATAGTTTATTGATCTAGGCAGCTGTAGACATAACAGGCAGGTATTTTTACAGCAATAGATTCACACACAGGGGGGAAGGGGGTGATTCATGTGACATTATTACATTGTTGGGCCAGTCCCTAAGAGCATTAATATATTTTGTCAAAAGCAGAGATTCTGAAGGTCGTGAATTGAAACTAGGTATGAAATTTTTGTTCCTTGTAGCAAAGATTTGACATGCACAGAAGAGTAGAATTTAGCTTGATATACATTGTCGGTCCTCCTAATAGCTTAAACTCTTAAACAAAGTTGTTTCCATCGCAAAAATACAATTTAACCACCAAGTTCACTGAAAGCATGCTTGGTAATATCATTATTGTTTACTCGTGCAATAAGATAACTAGGATTCAAACACCTGACGCAAAATTTTGGGATAAAGGCCTTGTTGTTGTTGTTGTGAATAAGATACCCAAAACTTTCTAGTTAGACAATCTTAGACACCGTTAGTTGCTTCACCAGGACCCATCCATTACAACAGTTTACATAACCGTTGGCTAAACTCTTTCCATAGTTAAGCTATCAAACTTGCACCTTTTTTGTCGATTCCTTGTACCTATGGTGGATGCGCTATTGTGTTTCGTTTACAAATTCTTGGCGCTTGAAATGTCAACAATAGCAAAGCCTTTATGCCAAATTGTTTGAGCCTGTTATTGGCCTATTGTTTCCATTCAGGCCCACACCCACTGTAATATATTGTATGAAAATTGTATTGATGCAACCGTCACTTATGGGTGACAGATGCTCCCTTTTATATTTTGCGAGGATTCACTTCAAAGTGGTCAGAGAATGTTATTATCTGGCATGGAACCAGTAATGAAAATGTAAGGCATTAAAGACATCACAGACATTGTTATTGGTTGCTTGATAAAATGAATACTGTTTTGCCAGTCTCCTATTCCCTATTAATACTAGACTGGTTGAGAGAAAAATTGAGTACCAGACTCAAAGTGCAATTTCTGCAGAAACTGAATTGTTCAATGGGGATGCTCTGTCATCACTTTCGTTCTAAACCATGACACTAAAGGCCAGAAAACGCTGTACTCAAAATTTGACATCCCATGGCACATTAAAAACCAAGCAAACAAAGAAACAACATATGATTAGAAAAGATCTGTGGGAAATTACAAAGTGATAAGCAAATTGCCATGGGTAATGTAAACAGCATGACGGGCATAAACAAAATGCACATGCAATATAACAATCTAGATCTCTAGATCATTGAGAATAATTTGTTAAAATACATGTTACTCTCGTCCTGTTCCTTTGTGAAATAGATATTCCAAGAGTATAACCTAGGTCTCATTAAGATTTAATGGATCTGCGATAAAGGGTTCCTGTTGTCATTGTTGTTGGTAATCTTGCTTTTCGTTGAGTACTACTTGTAGAAGCACACTTTGCAGTAGCAGACTAGGTCATAAAGTACTACTGATATTGAAACTTTTATCCGCAACTAAGACATGAGCTAAGCCTATACAAAGCAGGTAGTTTAATTATGTTACGAAATCAAACACAACTTGGAGTGCCTAGTTCTGAGATTGGCTTCAATAGTCAATTGAGATAAGAAATGCAGATACCAACAGAAAGATGTGAATAGACAGTAATCTCATCGATGGCAGATGCGAAAGGAGCAATTCTTTCATGAAAACAGGGGTATTTATGTGATCTTTAGATCTTTTGGAATTTGAAATAAGATAGAGATGACAGTTTTTCTGGCAGAATACCTAAGAAGCACGGACTTTGTGAGAACTAGTGTCATGTCCATGTCGTGTTGGACACGTATCGGACATGACATAGATACTTCAAATTTAAGTTGTGTCTCCGCGTCCATATTGCATCGTATCCGTGTCTGTTCAACATTGTAAAATATTGCGGTTATGAGCTAGATAATGTACTTTGTCATTATAGGATGTACCTGCACTGCAATGAACTTAAAAATAAATTGTGGTTTAAGGTCACTCAATTGTTGCTTAATATCAGATGTTTATGTGTTGTTTTTAGGAAAACTAATTCTTGAGGAATTAGCTTTTGATATTTTATGACTATTTTCTTTCATCCATTTATGCTTTTTGGGTTATGTTTGAACTTTAAAGTTTTAAACTTCCCCAGATGCAAGATCTTAGAAACAAGTTATTCATTTTGAAATCTATGTAGTTGCAGCACACTGGCATCATGTTGGGAAATGGGGTTGTCGGTATCCTTTACGAGTCTTCAAATGTGTGGGAAAGGAGAGTACCATTAACCCCTGCACACTGTGCTCGCCTTCTTCTAAGTGGCAAGGGTAAAAGCGGAGTTGAGCGGATAATTGTGCAACCAAGCACAAAACGTATCTATCATGATCAGCAGTACGAAGATGTTGGCTGTGAAGTATCAAACGACCTCTCTGAATGTGGTCTTATTTTAGGGATTAAACAACCAAAGGTAATTAGTAGTGTATTTACATTTCTCTCTCACACACGAAAAGAAGAAGGAATTTTAGTGTATTTTGCAAGTGCTTGGCTTCTGTAGAAGTCCCTTCCGCTTCACCAAATTCTAGAGTTGTAGTGAGGGGAGGGTTATAGTTTCATATTATTCTAACAACTTCATATTTGTCCATTCTCTGCAGTTGGATATGATTCTGCCAGATAGAGCATATGCTTTCTTCTCGCACACCCACAAGGCTCAGAGTGAAAACATGCCACTGTTAGATAACGTGACAATTTTATCATGGGATGGTGCCTTTTCTATTGTTATTTTCCTCAGTCACCTTCTTGTATCACCACAAACATGCCTCTGGATCAATGCAGATTCTTGCTGAAAGGGTTTCTTTATATGATTATGAGCGTATTGTTGGAGATGATGGGAAAAGACTGCTTTCTTTTGGAAAGTTTGCTGGTAGAGCTGGACTCATAGACTTCTTACATGGACTAGGACAGAGTGAGATTCCTGAAACCATAATATGAAATTATACACAATTTTATTTGGCACTCCCTTGTGACAAATTACTAACATTAACGAGAGTGTATGTTTCTGTTTGAGTAGTATTGAATGTGAAATAATTGACTATAAACATCACCAGATCGCTATAAATGCTAATGTACCTTTTTTGAAGATTTAAAGTGATACGGGCTTCAAAATCCAACCTTGTACATGCTTATAATTCTATTCATAAGTTTTTTTTATGTGTGTATATAGTAACATGGACTGTGATGAAAATTTGCAATTGGTTTATGTAAAGAATTTCACTCTAGAAGCATATAGTTACTTAACAACATGCTGCATAATTGACCTTCAGTTTTTCCTCATTTTCAGGATATTTGCATCTTGGATACTCTACGCCTTTTCTATCTCTTGGATCATCTTATATGTATTCTTCTCTGGCTGCTGCCAAGGCTACGGTAATTGCTGTCGGTGAAGAAATAGCGACCTTTGGACTCCCATCTGGACTTTCTCCTGTTGTCTTTGTATTCACTGGGACTGGAAATGGTAAAACAATAGATAGTATTTTTCTATTCTTTTTTTGTATGTTGTAGTTTGAGCCAGAATCATACATTTCACGTATCAAGCAAGTTTTAGATCTATAAACATCGTCTGCAACTCTACAGTATGAGGCATACAGACATGACATTTCTTAACATTTTGTTTGTAAGTTGGATTAGTCTTATCCATATGAATATAATTAATCGACTAAGAGGTTGTATAATACTTATATACAGATACTTCTGAGTAAGTGGCAGAGAAGGTAAGATATATTACCTTTGTTGCATATCTATGTTGCACGGTCACGTAAAAATGGTGTTTGTATTCGTATTGCGTCCGTATTAAACCGTCCATGAACGTTGGTGACTACATTTTGTATCTTTCTGAAAATGTCCGTATTCCATATCCATATCGTCTCCTTTTCTGTATTTGTGGCCATATAAGTGCAACATAGTATAGGACAAAGTCGGTTGTTTGATGTCACTTTACTTTCCACTATGCGGTTTATATTTACTGTACTTATCAGTTATCATTTATTTAGTCTTACAAACTTCCAAGTTGCTTTTGCATCAGATAGCATTTCAAATCATGCACACCCCTCTTCTATGACTCGTATAAGTTGCAGGTGATTCTTCCACATTGTGGCACTGAACATAAAGTACTTCTACCTAAAGTTTCTTATTATTCCATCCAATTTCCCTTTGATTACTACTGGACGTGCCCCCTTGTTTCATCTTACATGATAAAGTATAGTTTTTCTTTGTCTACCGATAGTCAACTTTACCATTTTGCCTCTTCAGCTAGACTCTTTCTTAATTTCTTAGAGCTTGGAAACTTTTTTCTTGGTCGCATGAGCTTAAATTTCATGATAAAATATGACCTAGTCACCTGCCAACTGGTTTTCGAAGTTTGGTAACTGGTAATATTCTCTCTTGCTTATAAACTTCCATATTAGGAATATCTAACTCATGGAGGATTGATGTCAGCAATGATCCTTAAACTTGGCCTATTTTTCTCTAGAGTTTTGAGTGTTACTCCACAGCTGAATCCATTCTCATAGTAAAGGCCTTGGTAATGGTGTTCTACTAGAAGCTTGGTCTCTTGTGTCATATTGAAAATTATGATTTAAACATATTAATGACTTCATGCCCCAAGAAAATACATGCCTAAATTTGTAAGCTTGGTCTCCCGTGTCAGGCCTGCATGATGGAACTCAATCAGAATCTATCCAGCTGACAGGAATGTTTCTTAGACCCTACTAGATGCATGTAGCTTGTCTGTTGCATATCTGATTTGCCTTTTTCCATTCACTCATCAATCGGTGCTTCTAGTACTTATGTATCAAGTATTTTCTACTTCTCATTCGCTTGGTATACTACACAGTCGTACTTTGGATTCTATGGCATGTCATGCATCATCATCCGCTATCACTAGGTTGTAGCAGACTTTATTACCCCTTCCGTTCACAGACTGGTGCTGCTTACTTGATGTTACTGGCTTTCCTCTCTCTCGTTGTGTTCTTTCTTCTTTATTTTTAACGATCAACCTAATAAACCATTAAAGCCAGAAATCAGCCTGCTACTCCTAGAGTCACTTTATTCCATTGAACGACGGTCCTTCCACTTGCCTTTGTCAGATCACTTAGGTGTTCTTTCATCGCTGCTCAACCGGTGGGTCTTGCAGTTTCTTATAAATAATTGGTTGTAGTCTATATATATAATAAGATAAAACAATACATTGAATCCTACTCTGTCTGAGAAATATGGTCAGCGTTTGTACCTGTCGGTAGAATGGTTGCTATATCTCACCCGTTCAAAAGTTATGAATTGAACACTTTAAATGTCTGAGTTAATTTCATAGGTCAAGGGGACATTCCACTTTAGTTCTCTGCTCCATAATTGGAGTTCACACTGGTGCATGCCAAAAATGAAATGACATGATAAGAAAAAACTGACAAGTTTTGGATACGACTTGTATCAGCTAAGGCACTTCTGTGACGTGACCTTCCACTTGAAGGCCACAATCTATACCGAGTAGCAGATTTTCTTTACATAGGTATTAATGATACTGACAATTGATTGTAAATATAAACATCAAATAGAATATAATTTGTGGTATCTGGAATTGGTTGGTGGTCATTATATTGTTTCATTAGATTTCTGTCATAATGTTTGTATATATACCCTATGCATACTGCACACTTTATTTTTTTTGTAGTTTCTCAGGGTGCACAAGAGATATTTAAGCTTTTGCCTCATACTTTTGTTGATGCTTGTAAGCTTCCGGAGCTTGTTGGACAGGTATGTTTTCCTCTTTTTCTCTTATTTTATTCTATTTGTAAAATTTTAGGATTTAATATGTTGTGAGCAGAATAATTTGGAATCAGATTTGTAGTAGTTTGGGGACAATACTTGACTGCTTTCTTTTCTCTCTCCCTTCATTATTTTCTTTTGTGATCCATCCCATACGTTGCACTCAGAGTGCTGGTAATAGTATACGTATTAACCACATCTGAACATCTAACTTTGGGTAAATATGATCTTGCATAGTTGGTTCTGCCTGATCTAACCACAGCTGATTAAGGAGTTGTACATATATACTCAGGGTCACCTACATTTAAGAACCGTCCTTATTACTTAACCTAATCCTATCCACATCCATTGAGTGGTTAGTTGGTAATTTCAGATCATAAATCTGATTTTCTGGCATAGAGATGTAGACATGTTAAATAACATAGAAATAAGTAGATATTTATCAGTGAAAAGTTATCAAGTTGATTCTTCAATACATTTTTCCCTTTTATATAAATTCTATAAAAACTCAATCCTCATCGTAAAAGGATGAAAGGGTGACAAGAAATACACCCAGAACCAAAACATATCTAGATGAAATCCTAATAAAAATACAGCTCATAGTAAACAAAAGTCAATCCTTACGAGATACGGAAATGTTAGCAGATACAAGGTAGTTCTTAAGATTGAAAGGAAACCCAGACCAATTGGCAGCTACATTACTTCACAGTAACAATAACATGATTTTTTTTTTCTTTCCGAACGGACAGTCTTTGACTGTCCTCCCTTGGCCCAGACCTCCCTTCTCCCCTCCCAATCCCAAAGGCCTCAACCACTTGGTTTCCAAACCTTTGGTAACATGGCTATTGTTCACTGTTGCCTGTTCCCCTCATTCTTCCATACTAAAAAGAGAAGTGCAAACATCAATCCCAATTGTACGTAAAGTCATGGTTTTAGTTATCACTCTATTACTTCCTTCTTTCCACCTTTCTATATAGCCACGTCCAGAAGAATTATTTTGAGGGGGCTATATCATTAAAGGTTAAATTCCATAACATCATAATGAATTGAAGTTTGGTGACTCCTAATTAACCATGCAGAGAACAAAAGAAGACCTAAACCAAGAAACTGATAGGAATACAAGTTCCAAAAGTGCTAAAAACAAAAATACACTTCCAAAACAAAAAAAAGTATGGTAACACTAAAAAAAGTATGGTAAGTTGGTAACACATTCTGAACAAAAGTTCCGTTGGAGATACACAAAAAGGTATACAGGAAAAATGAAAATAAAATGTGATAATGTGCTTACGTCCAGGAATGAAAAAGAGGAATAATAACCTTATAGATTCAGGAACACGTATTACTGAGTAACACATGTTAGGTTAATGTTGGAAAGGGTTACTGTTCTAGAGTTCAACTTCAGATAAGCTTTATGTCATAGGTTACACAACCTAGCATAGTCTTTTGATTAAATAACTCAACTTTTTTTTCGCGTGTGTGTGTGCTGTGCTGTGCTGTGCATGTGTGTGTGTGTTGGAAAAGGGGGGGGGGGGGGGGGGGGGGGGGGGGGGGGTGGTTGCACACTGTTTCATATATTGGTTTTGTTTTTTTCTTCTCAGGTAATCAATACTTACACATAGACTTATTAACTTATTATTCTTTACAAATTACACAACACCAAAAGATGTTCAGATATCATGGATAAGGCTTTTCTATTGTAGTATTAAAGGTTGACTTTTATTATGCTACTGACATATTTTGTTCTAATCCTCCCTTAAACTAGTGTTTCATATTATCTCTTCTCATATGATTTATTTAGATATTTTTGAACTTTGAAGGTCTTATCATGGAATTCTTATTCATTTAGGCAAGGGATGCTTCTGAACAGACTCAAAGGAAGCGAAGAGTTTTTCAAGTATATGGTTGTGTTGTGACGTGTCAAGATATGGTTGCACCGAAGAATTCTACAAGAAAAATCGATAAAATACATCTCTGTTTCTTTCATTAGCATGTATGCTGGTATTATGCTACCTTTTACTTAACAATGTATCATTTTCCTCTCTTACAATGTGGAAGCGGAGCTCTTATATTTCTAGATGTGTGATTGCCTGTAGATTTCTATTTCAGCAAATGCCATAACTGTATATATTTGTATTTGATATTACTGTAAGTTCCTTAGAAATCTTCTTGTTAATAAACTTTCAGTTACTTAGATTTTTGAAATGAAGCGTAGAATAATATTTCTAGCGCTCATGTTCTTGATTACAGGTTGTCGCTATATATATCTGCTTACATCTTGACCCTCCCCAGACTCTACATAAGCGAGAGCCTCGTGGCACTAAGACACCAATTTTTTGCATGTTCCTGACTGCAAACTGCAATAGTATGGAATAATTGCATATGACAACGAGACCTATGTTGCTATCATTTCTATCATCAGTTTATCATAGGATTATGTCTTACACATGAAACAATAGGAAAATATGGTGTCAAAACTTGGCATTAAGATAAGTATGAAATAGTTCATGTTAAGCTCAATGTAGAGTGATCCGCAAGAAGGAAGCTAAGGTCCAACAGAAATACAGAATGATGATTGCAAGTAGACAGGAGGGTTCCATATAAATTTTTTAGTATCAGCCCAAACTAATATGTTCAGCAGTTTCAGATTGGAACTGGATGGTCTCAAACTGCAAAACTGCCGAAATTGACTGATCCAAAACCACCGAAGCCTCGAACCGGCAAAAATGATACTCATTGGAAGGGTCCGACACTGATACGGAATCCTTCTTTTGAACTTTTGTTCCAGTTGTCAACCGAAAGCATGATGGTACGTTTTAAAGATAAAGAGTCGGTGGAAGTCATGCCATCTGAAGCCCTGATCTGAAATACCCAAGAGTAAAGAATTCAAGGATTATTACATACAATAGGCTAGAGAATATTGATTACCAAATGAATTTTTTTGTCTTTAGAGCTTCTTAGCTAGTTCGCTACATAAATAAATGAAGATTGGGAAGAATGTGAAGTGGGATGGGGAGGTCTCATCTCATGAGCAAGTGTTAAGTGAAATGGCTTTTGGTTCAGAAATAACAAAAGGAAACTAAGGAACTATGGTACTGTGAGACAATGGTGCCTAGGTTCTTGGTTAATCTTCACTGGCCTGTCTAGGATGCATGGTCGTAGCTACCTGGTCCTGAGGGGCCACGGCTGCGCCCCCTCGGATTTTGAATTTTTAGATTACAAGATGAATTTTGATCTCAACCATTTGTCAAATTTATTATCTAAAAATATTTGCTTTTGAAACATTTAAGGGATAAGGAAGAATAAGCTAATAGAGATCTTCATTTCTTTTAGTAAATCTTAGTTTTTTTTTTTTCCTCCAAAGTAATTAAGTGAATTAATCTGTCTGCTGGAATGGACAGTCCAGAACGTTGAAGAGTTCTCTCCTCTGCGTTTGTGCAGAGGAGAGGATCCGACCCCCAGTTTTTGTGGTGTAAATGATAACTCTATCTTTCCAAACTTTCTGCATTCCAACTACGACACTCCAATATGTAATCCTCCACACATTGTGACCAGAAGATAAAAGCAGATATTGTTGGTGTCTGTATGGTCCATACTAGTGCAGACCTAGATATATAGATTTTTACTGTTTGTATGGTCCAGACTAGTGCAGACCTAGATATATAGAGAGTATTTTCTGCAATGAAAATCATCAAGACTTCATTACGTAACCGATTGGGAGAGAATGATTCTTTTGTGCACACACGCACACGCACACACACACACACACACACACACACACACATATATAGGTGATGGCGATATCATTCAATATTTTCAGAATATGAAGTCTCAGAAGATTTTGTTGTCAAAGAAAATGGTTATATAGTGATTCTAATAGTTTATGACATTTGGTATTAATATATGATGTTTTTGGGATTATAAATGTGTTTATTATTTTTTTTACTAGTAAGCGTCGCTCCCCCTAGATGAGAATCCTGGCTACGCCACTGCTAGGATGTAGATCAAAATCGGACCTTTAACTTTGTCGGTTTTGCAGGTGCAATCCTCTATGCCACCCATTGGCTAGACTGCGTGTGACTTGGATTTCTAACTAAATAGTGTACGGTCTAATATTGTCTGGGGGTTTAGTTTCAGTTTGTTGGATATACAACCTTATTTACTGGGGCTTTAGGTCTTATTTGATCATAACAAAAGTGAGTTTTATTTTGGATGCGGGCCAGGTATAAGTTATATTGCTTAAAGTTAACTCTTAACTAAGTTTGCTATGGCTCTGATTCTGGAAACCCTGCTCTTCAAACCCTTAGAGAGGACATGACCACTCGAAGATGGACCTTCAAAGGGTGAAAAACCGAGTCAGAACATGGATCCACTAGCTAAGATTGCAGCTGTTTATTGCAACTAAGGACCATCTTGGATATAAATGGAGGTCTCTATTGTAGCGAGAGTATTTTGAACTTTAAGACTTACTCTAGGATACTCGTGATGAGTAAAGGGTAGCTGCCTTGTGGAGGCTCAAACTCTATCAGTATTTGTGCAAGTTCCTAGATGTCTTGAAGAACGTAATATATGGTCCAAGTGATGCTGCTACATTGTAACAATTCTACCTCTCAATTTGGTGTTGTCCCCCCTATTGGTGTAATATGAAGAACAAATAATCCTGGTCCTTGCAGATTTTTGTTTGTAGCAGTAATTTCCCTAAGCAGTGTTAGGCTTATTGGATTCTGTTGATATATAGAGTGTTATTGGGCTTTAGTCCCACATTGGCTAGAATGATAGGAGAGGAGGCTAGCCTCACCTATATATATGTTGTTATTCCATTCAATAAGATATCTTAAAATTCTCTACATGGTATCAGAGCCTAAACTTGCTTAGAATACCTACTTCCATCCCAACCCTAACCCTAATCTTGTCCCCCCCCCCACGCCACCGCTGCTGTCGCGCGCTGCTGCGCCGCTGCCGCTGCCGCTGCCGCGCGCTGCTGCGCCGCCGCCGCTGCCGCGCGCTGCTGCGCCGCTGCCGCTGCCGCTGCCGCGCGCTGCTGCGCCGCCGCCGCTGCCGCGTGCTGGTGCGCCGCTGCGCTGCTGCCGGCTACTGCCGCTGCCGTGGTTGCCTCCGTGCACACCACTTTTAGGGCACCTACGGTGTAGGTACGCCCGAACGTGAGATTTATTTCATCTGTGGCACCTACGGTGTAGGTAAGCCTAAGCTTGAGATTCATTTCACCTGTAGCTCCTACGGTGTAGGTAAGCCTCACGCTCGTTCTTGAGATTTATCTCAAGGAGATGTCGATGATCCCTAGATCCGATGAAATTAGACATATTCGGATTTAGGAGAGGACGACGAGGACGAACGTGAGTCGTGGAGCAAGTGCGACGTGATCAAGAAGAAACATCGATGGAGGAGATCCTCAAGAAGCTGGATGCTGAGGATGTGGCGACGTTGCTGAAGTTGATAAAGGTGTCGGCTGGTGAAAGCACGACACAAGCACCGCCAAAGTTGGAACTACCCTCCATCGATCTGAAGTTGGATGGACCAGCCACCTATTTGAGTTGGTCACGGCGGGTGAGAAGAACCCTTGCAGGTAAGAACCTGGAGGGATTCTTGACAGGCGAGAAGACAGAGCCGGAAGAGGGCTCGACAGGACGCGACGAGTGGAAATCCACTCATATGGTGATTTATATCTGGCTTCTCAACTCCTTAGTCCAGTCTATTGCTTCCACAGTAGATGGCATTGAGATGGTGAAAGACGTATGGGAGAAATTGAGAAGAACCTATGATGGCATAGGTAACAATCTACGGATTTTCCAGATAAAAGGGGAGATCGACGACACCGTACAAGGCGAGAAGACGGTGCAGGAGTACGCTACGGAGTTGGAACGTCTCTGGCTGGATTATGATCACCATTCCAAACGGGCAAGCTGCGGGGACCCAAAGTGCAAGGAGAGACAGGTGTGTCTGCAGGAGAGGACGATGAAATTCCTTAAGGGACTGACTGCAGCATTCACACAGAGGACCGCCTTACTCCTCGCCCAGCCAGAGATCCCTAGTCTCGAGGAGGCTATCTCAGCCATGATTCAGGAGGAGACGCGGATCAAATTACAGACAGGGACAGGCGCATCATCGACAGGTGCTTTACCCGAAGTGAAGTCAGCACTAGCAGCTACCGGTTCGGGGGATACAGGATCCAAGGGAGAGCTCTGGCAACAGAATCGGCAGTGCTACAACTGTGGGGAGATGGGCCACCATCGATATGCTTGTACCAAACCACCTAAGGAGGGAGACTCAGGTGGTGGACGTGGACGAGGATATGCTGGACGTGGACGTGGACGTGGTCGAGGAGGCCGACGAGGCGGTCGAGGAGGCTATCGGGCAAACCTGCTGGTGGCAGATGGGAATGGAGGAGCTGGCGACGCCTTTACTGAGGAGGATCAGGCGCTACTGGACCTGCTGGAGAGAAAGCAAAAAGCATCAATCGAAGGAGACAGGAGGAGCGGAGCAGAGGAGGCATCCACTCCATTCTTCAGAGGCAACACCGCTATGTATGCCCATCCATCAGAAGGTACTGACGAGTCTCACGCTCTTGCATCTATGTCTTCCCTTAAAATGTCAGACTGGATTATCGACTCAGGAGCATCTCGGCATGTGACCGGAAATGCTAGTAAGTTTTCCTCGTACACTCACCTAGCATCGACAGACACCATTCAGACTGCGGATGGTACTTTCCAACCAGTGGTCGGTAAGGGTACTGTTAATTGTACGGGTTCAGTAAGGTTATCCAATGTTTTGCATGCTCCATCCTTCCCAGTCAGTCTCTTGTCTATTAGTTCTATAATTCTCCAACTAAAATGCATTGTTTCTTTTGATATTCCTAAGGTGATCTTCCAGGAGAAAGGGACGGGACGAAGACTTGGGACTGGCACTTGGCATGATGGACTGTGGTACCTAGATCAAGACGGACTGGACTCAGCATTGGTGTCTATGGCAGAGAAGGCTGGAATGGAGGAGCTGCAGCAGAGGACTGAAGACACTTTGATACTTCATCATAGGAGGATGGGGCATTCTTCCTTTGATACTCTAAATAAGTTGTATCCAGATATGTATGCAAAATCAAATAAAAGGAAATTAGTATGTGATGCATGTGAGTTAGGAAAACTTACTAGGAGTTCATATGTTGGAAATGGTCATAAGAGTTCTTCAGTCTTTGAGGTAGTTCATTCTGATGTTTGGGGCCCATGTGCTACAAACACTATGAATGGGTATAAGTATTTTGTTTCGTTTATCGATTGTGCATCTCGTGTCACCTGGCTGTACTTGATGAAGAACAAAAGTGATGTATTTGCTTGTTTTCGGGACTTTCATAAATATGTCCAGACTCAGTATAATGCAGTGGTGAAGATACTGAGATCTGACAATGGGACGGAGTATACCAATAGGACACTTGCAGAGTACTTGTCAGCACATGGAATACAGCATCAGACCTCTTGTGCATATACACCAGCACAAAATGGAGTAGCAGAAAGAAAGAACCGACATCTTCTGGAGACCGCAAGAAGTATGATGATCGACATGAATGTCCCACAACACCTATGGGGATATGCGGTGTTGACCGCAGCTCAACTTATAAACAGGATGCCTTCAAAAGTCCTGGGATGGAAGTCTCCATGTGAAGTATTACAAGGTAATAATAGTGGAATACTTCCACTAAAGGTGTTTGGATGTGTGTGTTTTGTGAAGGACAACAGACCATTCGTTGGAAAACTTGACCCTAGAGCAGTCAAGTGCATCTTCGTGGGCTACTCAGCAACTCAGAATGGGTATGTATGCTGGAGTCCAGTAGAGAAGAAGAAATTTGTTAGTATGGACGTCCACTTCCGGGAGCATGAGCCATATTACCACCAGGATGGAACTTCGTATAACACGCCTCATACTACAAGTATAAGGCGAGAGGGGGAGATAGAGAACTTGGAGAACCTGGTGGTAACCGATTTAGAAGTTTGGCATAGAGACACGGTTGAGGAGGAACATGAAGGTGAAGTGGAACAGAGGGAGGAGACGAGAAGTGTAACACCTACGGCTCAGGGGGAGTTACTGACCTACAACAGGAGAAACAACAAGCAGACTACAGGACCAGTACCTACAGTGTCAGTGCCAAGTCCCTTGCCTGCGCCTGTCCCAACTCCTGAGACACCTATACCACCATCCTCCTCATCTACACCACCACCCTCCTCAGGTGATATCGTTCCTCCGATGTCTCCCATACCACTACCTACACGAAGGACTACTCGCAGCAATGCGGGAAATCCTCCGGACAGATATGGTTGGGATCTTGCTAAGTTTGTTTCTTATGATCATATATCTTCTTCTCATGGAGCATTTATAGCATCTTTGGATAGTATTACTGTACCTAACAATTGGCAGGTTGCCAAGAACGATCCAAAGTGGAAAGCGGCAATGCACGAGGAGTTGGGAGCTCTTGAGAAGAACCACACTTGGGAGCTGGTGAGACTGCCAGAAGGAAAAAGAGCAGTTGGATGTAAATGGGTTTTTACTGTGAAACAGAACCCAGATGGACAGGTTGAGCGCTATAAAGCTCGACTGGTGGCAAAAGGATACAGTCAGACGTACGGCATCGACTATGACGAGACCTTTGCACCAGTGGCGAAGATGAGCACTGTCAGGACCTTGATCTCCCTGGCAGCCAATGGAGGGTGGAAGCTACACCAACTGGATGTGAAGAATGCATTTCTTCATGGAGATCTAGTAGAGGAGGTGTACATGGAGATACCACCAGGATTCGGCACAAAACAGACAGAAGGCAAGGTCTGCAGACTGAAGAAGTCTCTCTATGGACTGAAGCAGTCTCCTCGGGCATGGTTTGACAGGTTCAGGAGAGCAATGATAGGGATGGGATATCAGCAGATCAATGCTGATCACACTGTCTTCTTCAGACGGAGTGGAGGCCATATCACCATGCTTGCAGTATATGTAGATGATATGATTATCACAGGCAATGATGAGCAGGAGATCGCCCAACTCAAAGTAAAACTTGGCAAGGAGTTCGAGGTGAAAGATCTTGGCCCCCTTCGATACTTCCTTGGGATTGAGATTGCTCGAGATAATGAGGGAATCGTTCTTTCTCAAAGGAAGTACGCACTGGACCTGCTTACGGAAACAGGGATGATGGGATGTAAACCAGCTACGACACCGATAGACCAGAAGTTTAAACTGGATGCTGAAGCTGGAGAACCAGTTGACCGGGATAGATATCAGAGATTGGTGGGCAAGTTAATCTACTTAAGCCACACTCGACCTGATATCAGCTTTGCGGTAAGTGTAGTAAGTCGCTACATGCATGACCCCCGGAAGGGTCACATGGACGCAGTGTACCAGATTCTGAGGTACTTGAAGGGAGCCCCCGGGAAGGGACTGATCTTCAGAAGAAATAATCACGTAGGCATTGAGGGCTATTGTGATTCTGACTGGGCTAGCTGTGCTGACGACAGGAGATCCACATCGGGATACTGCATATTTGTAGGAGGCAACTTGGTCTCTTGGAGGAGTAAGAAGCAGTCAGTAGTGGCCAGATCAACAGCTGAAGCAGAGTATAGAGCTATGGCCTTGGGAGTCACAGAACTGTTGTGGTTGAAGAATATGCTGACGGAGCTAAAGCTGGACCAGGGAGCAAAGATGAAGCTATGGTGTGACAACCAGGCAGCTATTAATATTGCCAACAATCCAGTGCAGCATGACAGGACCAAACATATTGAGATTGACAGATTTTTCATCAAAGAAAAAACTGGATAAAGGAGAACTAGAGCTGGGCTATGTTCCAACCAAAGATCAGGTAGCAGACGGACTGACAAAGGGGCTTAGTTCTATCAACATGATGAGAGGATGTGACAAGATGGGCTTAGTGAATATCTTTTGCCCATCTTGAGGGGGAGTGTTGATATATAGAGTGTTATTGGGCTTTAGTCCCACATTGGCTAGAATGATAGGAGAGGAGGCTAGCCTCACCTATATATATGTTGTTATTCCATTCAATAAGATATCTTAAAATTCTCTACAGATTCACCAAAGGATGCCGTGACCAACGTAAGTAACATGAATGGTGATGGACCACTTCATCCAGTTATCACTAGTACAGTGTCCAATTGCTCGTACCATTAGTATCACATAGGAGACTAGGAGAGGTAGCCACTAGCACGCATTGAGAACAATCTGGGACCTTGAAAAGGAAAAGTGAAAAAGGATAAATTGAACTAGTAAAAGTCATGCAATAATTTAATGTAGAAATGTTGTAATTGATTGATGAGATGATTTCATTGATAGTCTCATATGCTTTATATAGTCTTTACATCATGAAATATCCAATAGAATATCCTGTGGCATATTCTGGCATCCCAAATATGTTATCAGGATATTTCCATACTAAACATAACATATTTCCATACTAAATATAACATATTCCTATACTAAATATACCAACACTCCCCCTCAAGATGGGCGAAAGTTATTCACCAAGCCCATCTTGTCACATCCTCTAATCATGCTCACAGAGCTAAGTCCCCTGGTCAGTCCGTCTGCTACCTGATGCTTGGCTGGAACGTGGCCTAGCTCCAGTAGTCCACTAACCAACTTCTCCTTGATGAAGAACCTATCAATCTCGATGTGTTTGGTCGTGTCATGCTGTACTGGATTGTTGGCAATACTAATAGCTGACTGGTTGTCACACCACAACTTTATCTTGTCTCATTGATCCAGCTTCAGCTCCACCAGCATATTCTTCAACCAAAGCAGCTCTGCAACTCCCAAGGTCATAGCTCTGTACTCCGCTTCAGCTGTCGATTTGGCTACCACTGACTGCTTCTTACTCCTCCAAGAGAACAAGTTGTCTCCTAAAAATATGCAGTATTCCGAGGTAGATCTCCTGTCATCAGCACAACTAGCCCAGTCAGAATCGTAATAGCCCTCAATGTCCATGTGATTATTCTTCCTGAACATCAGTCCCTTCCCGGGGGCACCTTTCAAGTATCTCAGAATCTGGTATACTACGTTCATATGACCCTTCCGTGGGTCATGCATGTAGCGGCTCACCACACTAACTGCAAAAAATATATCTGGACGTGTGTGACTCAAATAGATCAGCTTGTCCACCAGTCTCTGGTATCTGTCCTGGTCAACTGGTTCTCCAGCCTCAACGTTCATCTTGAACCTCTGATCGATTGGCGTCGCTGCAGGTTTGCATCCCAACATCCCTGTCTCTGTGAGAAGGTCCAGTGCATACTTCCTATGAGAGAGAACAATCCCCTCTGCGTCTCGAGTGATCTCAATCCCAAGGAAGTAGTGAAGAAGACCAAGGTCCTTCACCTCAAATTTCTTGCCAAGTTTTTCTTTGAGTTGGGCGATTTTCTGCTCATCATCTCCCGTGATAATCATGTCGTCAACATACACCGCAAGTATGGTGATGTGGCCTCCACTCCTTCTGAAGCATACAGTGTAATCAGCATTGATCTGCTGATATTTCATCCCTATCATCGCTCTCCTGAATCTGTCAAACCACGCTCGAGGAGACTGCTTCAGTACATAGAGGAACTTTTTTCAGTCTGCAGACCTTGCCTGCTGTCTGATTTGTGCCAAATCCTGGTGGTATCTCCATGTAAACCTCCTCCAATAGATCTTCGTGAAGAAATGCATTCTTCACGTCCAGTTGATGTAACTTTCATCCACCATTCGCTGCCAAAGAGATCAGGGTCCTGACAGTGCTGATCTTTGCAACTGGTGCAAACACTACACCATAATAGGCGATTACCTACGGTTATTACCGTGACAATTATTTTTCGTCACGGTAATAACCGTTACTAGTGAGGCGTGGTTAATATTTAGTCACGGTAATAACCGTGACAAATATTTGGTTTGGTAACGGTTATAACCGTGACAAATATTTGTTTTGGTCACGGTTATAACCGTGACAAATATTTGTTTTGACACAGTTATTAATGTGGCAGTTAGTTTGTTTTGTCACAGTTTTTACTGTGACTACATTAATTTTTTTCGTTACTATTCTCCACTAATTGTCACAGTTATAACCATTACAATTGGACTATTTAAATTTAAAAAAAAACTACATTCAACTGGTAACTAAACAATAAACAATACATATCCAATTTCATAATATTTCACTTTCATAATAATTCAACCATTCCAAACCAATAAGTAAACCACGAAATTTTCAATAACAATTCCGAGCAAGTAACTAAACCACATAATTTGCAATAACAATTCAACCATTCCAAACTAGAAACAAAACCACATAATTTTGAATAACAATTCAACCATTCAAATTAGTAATTAAACCACATAATATTTGATTAATAAGCAACTAAACCACATGATGTTCAATAGCATCCATACATTAATATTTTAATAAGGAAACATTCCATTGTTGGTTTCAATGACAACAAAACAAGGCTCTAGATGCATGAAGCAAACCACAAAACATTTCAAACTTGTGTTTTTGGATAATCAAGACGAGGCTCTCTTGAGGAAGAATGAAAGTGCTTGCATCCATGCTAAAACTGTACATATTCCTGCATGTAAGAGTAAAAGAAGTATCAAATAAAAGCATACAAACTAGTAAAAGAAGTTTAAGGAAAAACAGTTGCTTAATAGAATTTTATAACCTGAAGTACTCCTGAAAGTAACAATGAAAAACAAAACAAAATAATATAAAATGCAACCGTGACATGAAGACCAAAAAAATCCGAATCTCAAAAAAAATTCATTAGAGTATATCCATAGTGCTTGCTCAAAATGTTGTAACATTATCTAACTCAAGCAGTACCCATCCCACAGTTCTCTAAAAAATGCCATACTCCAAATCAAAGTGAGAAATGTGCATGAATGAAGAGTATATATAACGTATTCAAGTAGTACCCATCCCACAGTTCTCTAAAAAATGCCATACTCCAAATCCGTATCATGTTTGTATCCGTATCATGTTTTTACTTTGGCGCTGATATGGCCTAGGAGAATAGAAGCACGTCAGTTAAAGACAAAATGTTAGACCAAGTAAGACGAGAAAACTAAATTGAAAGAACTCACAACGGAAAAGTGGATAGTATAGTCTTTCAATTAATATAAAAATAATAATATGATTCTGCAACTAAAAAAGAAGAATATCAAGCTACACAAAGAAACCAACAGTACCTAGAAACCAAAGGTCCAAAAGATATTAATACTAATCCAAGTATAACATCTGATATGGCGTACGCAGAGTATGCAGATAGATACAAAGGAACACCTCACAGTCCCCGCTCAGTGCTTCATCTTCAGATGACCATGGTGTCCGAGATGATGAACATCTCAAAAACAACAATAGCATCAACATCAATATTGACTACTATATCTAGATTAAAGTACGATAGTATTCAAGTCGACTGGAATGGGATGGAATGATAGAACCTCTCCACATCTTATATACATATATTAGCTGAACATGTTCTTTTCCAGCTGATATTGGGATTATACATTTACCTTGGCTATAACAGCCCAACTGCACACTGTCTCAAAGTTCACCAACTGCATCATGTCTCAAAGTTTTGAGGTCAGCAAGTTTTTCTGAGATCAACAGATTCGAGTTCCTTCGGTTGGTTTCCAAATGATATGCTCAAGCTTGCTGCATAGGTTCTTATAAAACTGCACATTCAGAAGACTGGCAGCGTTAGTAGATTCGTTATGAACAGGAGATCAACATAAAGATCTCAATTCTTCCAAAGGAAAAGAAAAAAAAAGAGCGAGATTATGTTTAAGGGATTCTGGACTGGCACGCCAGCAGCCAGCTTCCCAGAAGAAAATATTAACAATCCTACAGAGCGAAAACTGCAAACTGACCCTGTGATACTCCAGAGTGTCACCAGCAGCTTTCCGGACATCAACCATGAAAAGTGATGGTGCAACTTCGAAAACCTAACAGCAATCACATCCTTTAAAATGTGAAAAATGGAAACAGAGGATTTTAGGAAGAAAATGTGTTGGGATCATTAGGAAACAGTGAGCGATTAAGCTACCTCTAGCACAATAGCAAACGGGCACATCTTATTTGGGGAAACTCCTTCAAGTCTCATCTGCGGAAAACAAAAAGAAAATGGTGAAGTACAAGATGAGCATTCCTAAAGCAAGGATAAAATATATGATATAATTAATATACAACACAACACTCATTCAGCACAAAAACTAACCAAATATCATATTAGGTTTCAAAAGACGTGAAAATAACGCCACATTAGATGCTTTATTCTTACTAGGTTTCAAGTATTCAAAATCGATGTCATTTCAAAAGCAAGGTTCGTAGTATCAGTATTGGAATCAGACACTTCCTATGTGTATCGGGTTCGGTGGTATCGGCGGTTTCGTATCGGAGTATTTATAAATCTTTTTCTATATGTGGTATGCTGAATATTATTTGTTCTTGTCAATCCCAGCCCCCGACCAACCAAAACCAAATGAACGAGAGAATCACCACAGAAATCATTCATAACAGGAAGAAAGTCACTGTTACCTTGGCACGTGACACTGGGTGTCAACATTTCCTAAGTGTCTGATACAGAACATTCAAAGAAGTGGACACAAAGAAATCACAATATTCAAATAGGAGAATTACCTATACAGCGCCAAGTCAAGGAATGAAGAATAAGAATGTGTCTCAAGTATGGCTCGACCTGCTTAATACACAATTACCTGCCCTTGAAGTGTCATGAGGTAAATTGATGACGTCTTGTTGCACACTATTATGTGTTTGATATTTTTTGTAGACAGGTGAACTAAATTTACAGAAGCATCACCTCCCTGGATTAACATATAGAAACATGATGTGTTAGATCTATCAGCATTGCTCCCATGAAAATCACTGAGAAATTTATAATAGACTCCATTAACAGAAAGCAAGCAGAATGAGGATGATGGAAATAGCTAACATAATACCTTTAAAGGGTGGTGGCTTGAAAGTCTGTAAACAATCAATAGTCTTCATATCCCAAACCTACAATGGCAGATATTTTTTTGTTTAAACTAACAGTATAAAACTAGTGAAGATGGAAGTAGAAGATTTGTACCTTAATAATACAATACAATCACAAGAAGCAGTAATGATACGACTATCATCATTCATAAAGATTGCATGATTTACATAAAAGTTGTGGCCTCGAAACTCTTTTAACATTTTGTCTGAGTTGACATCATGGATTCTGTGATATTGATCATTGAAGTTGTAAGCCTTCACAAGAATAAAGGAAATAAAAATTCAGAAACATAAAAAAGAGAAGCATAGTGGGGTGGAGAAAAAAATAGACAAATAATTTCAACATACGCCACCAGCATCTGAACCAGGTATGGGCGTATGCAGGGCTGATGCCATCAACAATAAGATCTGCAGACATTTCAGAGAAGAATGGTAGGAAAATTAACTTGTAGATTCCGCAAACTAGTAAGTATAAATGGTTGAGCATGCATTCATTTACGATGAAAGTTAATATTGGGCTGAGGACCATAGATGTAACTGACTAAGTTAGTTACCTCGGCAAGGACCATGGAGCGTATTCTATTTGCAACAATTACCAGTTCATCAGCAACCAGAGAAAAGGGGTCCTGCAAGTAAAGAAACCGATATGAGTGAGCCCACACCGCATGATGATGAAATCAGTCATTCACTAATTTACGTTGTTGTTGTTGTTGTTGTTGATGATGAGAGGAGTGCATCGTCAATATTCGTGAGTTATATAAATAATAATTACAATGCAAGTGAAGAAAGATAACAAGTGTTACCTGATGAATTTTCGAAGTCCCTTGTTCTGCTGCCACGGAGGCCGCCATACGACTACTCCCCGAATAAATTTTTCTATAACCCACAACCTACTAATCCACAAACAAATGGAAACAAAAACAAGGAAACAAAGAAGAAGGGAATAATGAATAAATCAACGGTGGGAGGGAGGGAGGGAAGAAATAGGCATTAAGAAATGAATCAGTGAATGACGGACTGAGGAGTGTGACCTTGGATTGGTGTATTGTATGGAGGGGATATCTGCGGCTGGTGGTGGTGGACACAATGTGGGAAGTGAACAAAACTATGCTTCTCTTTTTTATGTTTTAGGGACAAAACATAGTTTTAGGGACTCAAAATGACATGCAACTTGAACAATATGGCATCTGTAAAACATTATAATGCAGTGAACAGGACAGATAGCCAAGACTGAAACAAAAGCTAAGGATAGGGCATACATGTTTGAAGGGACTTGAACACTAAGGGAATGAGACAGATACTCTTGGCAGTGGACTGAACTATAAGATACAATATACTGAATACTTGAGGAATTGACTGAACACATAACAAGACTGGACAGGATAGAAAACTTGAACCACTATAGGGACTGAACAAACTAATAAAGGTATGGCTAAGAGTATATGGAGATGTTCATTTCTGAACTAAAACCTAACATGCTACTGATACCTACATGAATGGGCAGAACATTGCTAAATAGGGGTACAGGTCTAGGTAATGTCTGATACCAACATGGGGACAGAACATTAGGGGTCGAACATGGCTAAGTGAACATTCAACCATAATGGAACAGAATATATAAGGTTAGAGTGGACAGAACCTATATTATGAATGAGGATTAATACAAAGATTAGTGGAATGATATTAAGGTGAGTTGGAGCTTCAAAAGAGAATGAACATTATGAAAGTGACTTGGAATAATAGGATATGGACATGATGCAGGAAATAATTTCATGTGTACAGTGAATATGTGTTAGGATACAGGACAATAAACCAGAGGAAGATGTAACAACATACATTTAAATGGGGCTAACACAATGTGGGAAGTGAACAGAACATGTAATTTGGTAATATCCCATGCTCAGTGAAATGCAGTGAATATCATGTGCAGTGCAGTGATGCAGTATGGGATATGCAGTACAATGTGGAATGCAGTAAATGATTGGGGTTTTGACTAATGAAGGTTGTAGATGAATGGGTAAATGCAGGGAATATGAAGGGGTAGGTCAGTATGTAATATGCTAAGATGTGAACATTAGGCAATGGTCAGTTACTGAACCCAAGTGCCTGAACTTACTTCAGTTCTTGGACTGGGTTAAGTCTCTGATACATGTTGGTATCAGTATGCATTTTTACAGAGCAGATGCAACGCTAACATATGCAGTGAAACAATTTACTAGGGATAGGAAAGTGCAAAAATCTTCGATACTCAACCACACAGGACATATGTGCAGACATTTCCTGTATTTCGAAAGGAAGGTGGATATGTAATAATGGCTCGACTGAACCCAACATCAAAAGATGCATGGATTTGCAGTGAAGTATGTGTGTGGACTAAATGTAATGAAGGGAAAGGATGCAATGTGAGGTGGGGTGAATGCAGTAAAAAAGGTTGAAAACATGGCAATTTGCAGCATGGCAAGTCTACTACAGCAGTAGGACATGTCCTTAGTGCAGGACATGAAGTTAAGGTAATGTACGTGCATGTACATTCAAGGTTAGACAAATAATTTGTCAATTACCTAGTGAAATGGAAAAGCTCCCTTTGTCTGGGTGTGGGACCAGCAACATGAAACACAAGACATTATGTACAACAATGGGACTTACACATGATTAGATTTGTACGATTGAAGGAGAATGGTTGGACACTTTTTGTACTTCATTCTTTTGGCTTATCTTGCTTCAATGTTAAAATTTACAAAAAAAAATTAAATTTTCGTGATAATGGAATTAGTCAACATTGTCTTCCATTTTCTCATGTTTAATTGATAGAATGCTAAGGCCTATTGGATTGGTATCTTTCTGAAGTTCACCTATCTTTCTGATTATGCAGAATATGGTTTACTACAAAATATCACATGTTGATGACCGAATCACCAATCCGGAGCAACGCATTGCCAGTGATATATCAAAGTTTTGTACAGAATTAATTAATCTTGTACAGGAGGATCTTATTGCAGTTACTGATGGCTTGCTGTATCCTGGCGCCTCTGTTCTTATGCAAGTCCAAAATATGTGCTCTGGATAATGGTATGGAGAATCCCCACCCATACAAGTTCTTTATTAGATTAGTTCTTTTTTAAGTTGTTTCTTACCCCCGTGCACCAAGATATATTCTCTTTCTCTGACACGTCTTGGACTGTCTATAGTTACCTATATAAAACACTTGCTTACTATTACCTTAATTAATTCGACGCTCTTGTTCAAAACAAAAGACATAAGTCATTTCATTTCAATATCAATTAGCTGAATATGGTACTCGCTATCAGTTTATTAAATAACAAATCATGTAAGATACATGTGAGTAAATAACAAATCACCAACTTCCTTAATCAGTTTCAAACCCATAGATGCCATATAAACTATGCAATATCCAGTCACAATGCAATACTTTAAGATAAGTTGCTTCATTTCTCACATCTATTTATAGAAGACATTATAATCTATTGCTCCCTAAATAGAATAAAGAAATTCTAATTGTCCAATCACTTGATAACAAAGAGCCTCGTTTGACATCTTAAAATAAATGTAGATGAAAGAGAACACGTATCTCTACTCTCATTCTGAAGAAAGGCTATACTGATCCTAATTCACCACTGGCTCATGTTTCATGTCCACTGCATTATGCATTATGCATATTGCTTCCATATAATTAAAAAAATCTACTTTAAAGTTGTCGATCCAACCCCCAAAAGAAATAAGGCACTCAACTTAAATATTGAAGATTAAAAGCATTATCAAAGATATCAACCACTGCATACTTAAATTGATGTGGAGAACCTTGTAAAGCATGGTGGGCCAAGTAGCAGATCGGTGCAGAGTCCTTGACACATATCCAAAATACACTAGGATGCACCCAAAATCAGTGTCATGTCACTGTGTCATAAGAATTGTACTACTGGGGTTAGAAGTTAACATTATATCTCTATAAGATATTCTATCAAACATGTTATGGACATTAAATACATACCTGTCCATATATAATTAGGAGTTGAATTAGAAGGCGATGACCCTCAGTTCAAAAAAATGAAGTTGGCGAGCACCTTCTTCGTGCGCTTGAGATGACCTCACTTCGAAAAAGGGAGGTTGGCAAGCATCTTCATAAGGGTCGGTATCGTGGAAGCTGTGAAGCCCGCGTTGCGGTTCCAGTGGCAGAGAGACTGGAGGTTCTGCCTGACGATATTGCATATATATGTCAAGGGACTTGAATACGCGATCGAGGAAGTCGACGAGGGGTTTAGAAAATAACCCTAAATTGCGTACAGGTTCTTGAACTCGTCTTCGGACGAGATAAAAACGTCCAAGAGCCTCTACATGACAAGGAAGAGGTTTTTTAGGGCTTCTTGGTCTGCAATGAAGGATGAAACAATAACCAGAAAGAGCCACCTATATTTAGCTTCGAATCGAAAACTAAGGGGGAAAATATATTTTTATGAAACTGAAGAACTAACCGACCATGTGTCGTCCTCGTCCGCGATGTAGGGGGAGGAGGCGAGCGTGGCAGCGGTTCTGATGAGGGTCGACGAGGAGGCTCTCATCGAGTCGACCCGCGCATTTACCATCCCGTCGCGTGCTTTCATGTACTTTTTCTCCCCCCCGGCACGTCGGTACAGTACTGGAGGAGAAGTCGAGGATTCCTAGTATTGGAGGATGTGGGGGTAGTTTTCCTGCTCTAAATCTTGAGATTGTGCGGGAGAAGAAAACTCTAAAACCCTAATTAAACCGAAATCAAACAAGAACATACCTTCGCAGCTTAATCGGTGATGGAGGTCATCTGTCTTCTTCGTCGGTGATGGAGGAATAGGTTATGGCAGGCAAAAATTGGGAATTCTTTCTAGACGAAGAGAGAGAGAGAGAGAGAGAGAGAGAGAGAGAGAGGGAGAGGGAAAGGGGGAAGGAGAGGGTTTCGGGAAAATAGTGCGGGAAATGGGAAATTTTCCCTCATAACACTTTGCTTACTGCTTATGTGGAGTACATGTTATTTGGTTTTCGATTTTTTTCAATATTCAGTATTAATTTTGTAACGATTTTTACTGTTACAAAAATTATAAAAATAATAAAATTTCAAAATTAGAATTGTTGTAACGATTTTTTAGTTATTGTAACGGTTATTACCATTGCAAGATTGTCACGGTAATAAACGTTACTAATGAAAAAAATATGTGTTACAAATTGCTTGTTTTGGTGTAGTGAAAGGTCTCGTCATAGTCGATGTCGTATGTCCGACTGTATCATTTTGCCACTAGTCGAGCATTGTAGCGCTCAACCTGTCCATCTGGGTTCTGCTTCACGGTAAAGATCCACTTGCATCCGACTGCTCTCTTCCCCTCCGGCAGTCTCACCAACTCCCAAGTATGATTCTTCTCAAGAGCTCCTAACTCCTCATGCATTGCTGCTTTTTACTTTGGATCGTTCTTGGCAACCTGCCAATTGTTAGGTACAATAATACTATCCAAAGATGCTATAAATGTTCCATGAGAAGAAGAGATATGGTCATAAGAAATAAACTGAGCAAGATCTCAACCATATCTGTCCGGAGGATTTTTTGCATTGCTGTGAGTGGTCCTTCGTACAGATAGTAGTGTGGGAGGAGTGTGAGGAATGATATCACCTGAAGGGGATGGTGGTGTAGGTGTCTCAGGAGTTGGAACGAACGCAGGCAAGGGACTTGGCACTGGCACTGTAGGTACTGGTACTGTAGTTTGCTTCTCCCTCCTGTTGTAGGTAAGTAACTCCCCCTGAGCCGTAGGCCTAACACTTCTCATCTCCTCCTCATGTTTTGTTTTACCGTCATGTTTTTCCTCAACCGTGCCTCCATGCCAAACTTCCAAATCAGTCACCACCAGGTTCTCCATCTCCCCCTCTCGCCTTATACTGGTAGTATTAGGTATGTTGTGTGAAGTTCCCTCCATATGGTAGTATGGCTCATGCTCTCGGAAGTGGACATCCATACTGACAAACTTCTTCTTCTCTACTGGACTCCAGCACACATACCCCTTCTGAGTTGCTGAGTAGCCCACGAAGATGCACTTGACCGCTCTGGGGTCAAGTTTTCCAACTGATAGTCTGTTGTCCTTCACAAAACACACACACCCGAACACCTTCAGTGGAAGTATTCTACTATTATTGCCTTGTAATACTTCACATGGGAACTTCCATCCCAGGACTTTCGAAGGCATCATATTGATGAGTTGAGCTGCTGTTAACACTGCATGTCCCCACAGACTTTGTGGGACATTCATGTCGATCATCATACTTCTTACGGCCTCCAGAAGGTGTCAGTTCTTTCTTTCTGCTACTCTATTTTGTGCTGGTGTGTATGCACAGGTGGTCTGATGCTGGATCCCGTGTGCTGACAATGCAAGCATCCTGTTGGTATACTTCGTTCCATTGTCAGACCTTAGTATCTTCTGTAAAACCCCTAAATTTTCTACCATTTTATTATTAAATTTGGTACTGATTTAAATTTTTGTATTGTACGTTGTATAGTCGTATTATACGTCGCGCACGAAATTTTATTTTTTTCGAATTTGCTCGACGAGTGCGATTATGTGCGAGCATACATATTTTTGAAAAATACTTTTCTTCTATTTTTACGGTTTCAAAATATTATACATAATAATTATTTAGCTATCGTATCAAAATTTTCAAGTTCATTATTTTATTTATTTTATTTACACAAAGGTTTTCGTTTATACAGTTATTAATAATAAATAATATTTTTAGTGCGTACATATATTGCATAAATATTTTATTAGTGTAATTTTCAAAATTATTAATATTAATATTTTATTATTCAAAAGATTTATTATTTTCGAAATTATTATTATTAGTATTTTGAAAAATATATTTCAAAATTATTGTGGCGATTTAAAATCTTAATTTGAATCTATGGATTTATTTATATGGTTAAATATTTAAAATTTGAATTATCTCATTCGATTCTAAACTAAAAAATTTAATTTGATTCAAATTTGATTTGCATTTGGAATTGGATTTATATTTAGATTTGGATTTAAATGATTTTAAATTAAAATGGTCAATTATCTACTTGGGTTTTAAACCAATCATAATTCTTATCTTATTGGGAATTCCCACATCCTATAAATAGGTAGGTACTCCTCCAATTCATTATTGATCCACAACAATTAATTCTCCACAAAATCAACCGTGAGTGCACCGTGTCCGTGTCCCCCTTCCCTTCCACTATTTTTTATTTCTATTACAATTACATTTTCACCTTCTTCATGTCCACAAGTCGGATACGATCTCGACACAGCAACCCAGCCCGTGTCGGACACCCCGACACAATCCAAACCCAAATTTTTGAACCCCAAAATTTCTAATCCTAACCTAGCTCTAACTTTTCATCATTTGACCCCGTCCTGCCACCAAGTTCAACACCACCATCGCCAACAGCTTAGCCGTCCACCTTCTCACCCGATCCCGGCCAAGTCGGCCTACAGCCACCCACCAACTGCCAACACCATAACCATCACCGTCGCCGCAACCAGCCCACACCATCACGTCAACTCTGATCACCCACCACCAGCACCACCGCGACCACATCATCAACCAGCCCACAGCATCACGCCAACTCCGACCCCCGGCCAAACGCCAAACACCAGAATCATCGCTGCCATGACCCATGGCCGGCGACAGCCCACGCCCACCACCACTATCCCAAAGGAAGAGACAAAAAAAAAGCAAACCAATACCTGGCCTCCACCGCCTTAGCCGCCCCTGGCCGTTCCCCGTCCTGGCGACCACTCCCACGCCGTTCCTCCGCCGCCCCGCGAACAGCACCGCCGGAGCAGCGCCCCCTTTCCTCGACCGAGCCAAACCTCGCCGTGCGCCGCGAACCGCGTGCGCCGCTGACCCCGAGCAGCCACCTCCGCGCTCTCGACTTTGGGCTCGCCGATCTCCACCACCGCCGGCATCCTCCTCCGCTGCCGCGCGCTCCCAACCCCTCCGGCATCCCGAACCCCCCACTGCGTTCGCCTCGAAATCGCCGGTCACCCGAGTCCACCGCCGACCTCCGCGCAGTATGCCCTAGCCTCCGCCCCTGAGAGCCCTTCCAATCCACCAGCTCCGCCCGGCGCCGCTCTTCCCGCGCACGAGCGTCATCCCTCCACCCGTCTTCCACCATCGCGGAGCCACCGCGCCACCGCCGTCGCCTCGTTGAGGAGCCGGAAACCTCTGGTGGGCGCCGACCGTGCGTTCCAGCCGCCGTCCTCCTCCCTGTCTTCGTGAACCCACCCTCTCTCCCACTCGTTTGGGTTATTTCCCCTTGTCTTCATCTCTCTCCCTCTCTCACTCTGTAAAATCGGAGAAGAAACCCTAGTTAATTAGGGATTTACTGTTCCTATTATTATTGTTATTATTACATTATTATTATTAATTATTATAATTCTTATAATTATTATTAATATTATTATTATTTAGTTTTATTGTTATTTGTTCTCTTTTCTTTTTGAATAAATATTATTGGTATTATTAGTTATTATAATTATAATTATAATTATTATTATCATTATTATTATTATTATTATTATTATTATTATTATTTATTGTTAAAAAGTTTTATCATTTTTATTATCTTAAGTTATTTTATTTTGTTATTTGTTTCTTAACTTTAGTATCTACTTATTAGTGTTACCTTGGTATACAATAACATAGTGTTAATATGTAATAATATCATACTGTGTAGATATGTTGATATAAGCATTGAGTAAATATTATATTATAAGTTATGGTATACGATAACAATATGTATGTACACTAGTATATATTTTATTTTAGTCAATAAATTTTATTACTTTATTCTTGGTAAATAGTTACTAATATTGGCATTAATATTTTCAAACTATTTAGTAACAAAATACGTATTAGGGCTTGACCCTATATGTAGAAATTAAAACTGAATTTCAAGGCCTAACTATAGTATTATTTATGATATTTTCTGTAGCTTTGACTTACAAATGTTATTTTGACAAAAATAGGTTTTCCTTAAAATAAATTTTTCTGTATTTTTAAAGGTTTATATATAAATTATTTTAACTAAGAAAATACATTTTAAGTATTATAAAATATTTTCTAAAACCAAATATATTAATTGATTTCCTACGATTTTTCTCCATCTCGTGATTCAGCTCATCTTTCCTATTCCTTCGCCCATTTCGAGACTACCTTATGTCCACCTAACTAACTTGACCGTCCTGGATCCAATAGAACTACCCGTGCCACCACCAGAGGTCACCTTGCATAGTTATTATACCGAAGCAGTTCGTGCCATATTGATCATTGTAGCACACCAGGCGTCCTACCAGGCAAGACACCTTGTCTTTACTGTTTAATTTCTTGCTCAATATCATGCATGTTTTTACTTATTCTAGAAAATATAAATTGTACTTGCAAATTATTATATTTTAGTTGCATATGGCTTAGAGTTAAGGGACCACCTTTGTTTGTGTCACATTCATTGGCCCGACACTTGTGTATCACGAGTCACGAGTCTCATATAGATCTCGGACGTACGTATCGACTGGCCATCGGTGCGTACATGCCGTGCGATAGACAATAACTGCTAAATAGTTATGGTTGTCTAGAAGACTTAGCGACTTAGCAGTTATTAGGAATGTCGTGATGTGGATTCAGCACGAGTAGTGCATGGGGAGGGTGAAGACAGTTATTAGGCGCATGGGCTGTCACACCTTTACTTTTCTCTAGATGCCATTTGTGACTCAGTCGAGAGACTAGTGGCCGTGCATTTATTTACTTTTCTCTAGATGCCACTAGTACCTCGGTTGAAACACAAATGTGCCGTGCATTTACTTTCCTCTAGCTGCCGTTAGTGACTCACCCAAGTGCTAGTGGCCATGCATTTATTTTTCTCTAGACGCCCCTTAGTTCTCGTTCGAGTGCTAATGGGCCTTGCATTTACTTTTCTCTAGACGTCACTAGTACCTTGGTTGAAATGCTAACGTGCCGTGTTTCTAGCTTCGGGAGCCCTTGTGTGGAATGTTGTCTTCAAAATGCATTAACACATAGACTGGTTAAGGACCTAGTCACATTTACTTTTATGTTGAGCTTTATTATTCAGTTATTGGCATGATATTATGTGTCTTGTTACGTCCCTCTGAGGACCTGGTTATCTCGCCATGTGTGTGCTATTGTCTTTCGCAGGTGTTCTAGCTCTAGCCGTGACCATTGCTATTTCTTCGAGGATGGTTGCGCTTGGATCGTCTTCGCTTCACTCGTCAAATTCCTTCTTTGTTATGTATTTCTTTTCATCGTTGGTAGTGGATTTGTCTCCGCCCAACTACATGTACCAAATGACAATTTCATGGTTGATTATATGATATCATTTATTCATATATTTTTGTGGATGAGATTAGTATGGTTCTACTGCATTTTACAGCTTATGTATTTATACGAGGATTTCCATATATTGGAGTATACTTCGTATGAATACAGCTGGCATGTCTACGTTCCTAGTCCTACGTATTTTGGGACTGGGGCGTTACATGTTTTTGTGGTGGCCCATGCAGGTCTAGATAAATTGTTTGGTTACTTTATCGTACCAAGCAAGCCTGCGTATAGGATTAGAAGTCTAGGCTCTCATCCACATACTTGACCACTTTCCTTGAATTATCTACCGTTTGACTCATCAATTGCATCTTGCTTGCTTCCTTCCATCCCTATTCTTATCTTCCCTTCGTGCTTGCTAGAGATTGACCCGACTAGTTAATTGTCCCAAAATACCATTAGTTTAATTCTTTAAGTTGGGTAGAATACCTTATGAACTAGCAACCCCTTTGACCTAGTAACCTATATTAGCAATGCTTATTTAGATCCTAGAATCTAGAGGATCTAACCCGTCTAGCCAACCAAGGACTTGGACAAGAAGACTATAGGACGACTGTATAACTTAGAATCATTCTACCTTCTTTAAATCTTAATCTCTCGTACCTATGTATTTACCGTTTTGACTAATGATGCTAATGTAGCCTAGTTTTTGCAAGCTTATTCTTTATCGAGTTTGTTCATGACATATGCTATTGAGCGCTCACTAGCATATTGTCTAATCAGAACTGGTGCATAATGGTCTGATCAACCAATTTCACTTTGGTTCGCTTTTATCTATCATTCTACGTGGACGGGGACATAGCTAAGCTTGCCTTTTAGAATCCCATCCACGACTGCCTTGACAATTCCCTTGAAATTATTCGATCATCTTTGAATCACGTATTCCTATTAGATAACGCCTCCTTCGAATTCTGTCTTGCTTCGCCTTCACCTATTTTAGAAGGACGAAGGCGTTATACTAGATCTTCCTCTAGCCTTCCTATCGATTATGACCATACCGCATTATTTTTCTATGATCTAGATCGCGATTTCTTATGGCATGATTTTGTTATCGATTGTTCCTCATCGATACCCCTTGTGTCTTCTCACCCCCCTCATAATTCTTAATTTCGAGGACGAAATTCTTTTAAGTTGGGTAGGATGTAAAATCCCTAGATTTTCTACTATTTTTATTATTAAATTTGGTACTGATTTAAATTTTTGTATTGTACGTTGTATAGTCGTATTATACGTCGCGCACGAAATTTTATTTTTTTTCGAATTTGCTCGACGAGTGCGATTATGTGCGAGCGTACATATTTTTGAAAAATACTTTTCTTCTATTTTTACGGTTTCAAAATATTATACATAATAATTATTTAGCTTTCATATCAAAATTTTCAAGTTTATTATTTTATTTATTTTATTTACACAAAGGTTTTCGTTTATACAGTTATTAATAATAAATAATATTTTTAGTGCGTACATATATTGCATAAATATTTTATTAGTATAATTTTCGAAATTATTAATATTAATATTTTATTATTCAAAAAGATTTATTATTTTCGAAATTATTATTATTAGTATTTTGGAAAATATATTTCAAAATTATTGTGGCGATTTAAAATCTTAATTTGAATCTATGGATTTATTTATATGGTTAAATATTTAAAATTTGAATTATCTCATTCGATTCTAAACTAAAAAAATTTAATTTGATTCAAATTTGATTTGCATTTGGAATTGGATTTATATTTAGATTTGGATTTAAATGATTTTAAATTAAAATGGTAAATTATCTACTTGGGCTTTAAACCAATCCTAATTCTTATCTTATTGGGAATTCCCACATCCTATAAATAGGCAGGTACTCCTCCAATTCATTATTAATCCACAACAATTAATGCTCCACAAAATCAACCGTGAGTGCACCGTGCACGTGTCCCCCTTTCCTTCAACTATTTTTTATTTCTATTACAATTACATTTTCACCTTCTTCGTGTCCACATGTCGGACACGATCTAGATACAGCAACCCAGCCTATGTCGGACACCCCGACACAATCCAAACCCAAATTTTTGATCCCCAAAATTTCTAATCCTAACCTAGCTCTAACTTTTCATCATTTGACCCCGTCCTGCCACCAAGTTCAACACCACCATCGCCAACAGCTTAGCCGTCCACCTTCTCACCCGATCCCGGCCAAGTCGGCCTACAGCCACCCACCAACTGCCAACACCATAACTATTACCGTCGCCGCAACCAGCCCACACCATCACGCCAACTCCGATCACCCACCACCAGCACCACCGCGACCACATCATCAACCAGCCCACAGTATCACGCCAACTCCGACCCCCGGCCAAACGCCAAACACCAGAATCATCGCTGCCACGACCCATGGCCGGCGACAGCCCACGCCCACCACCACTATCCAAAAGGAAGAGACAAAAAAAAATATAGCAAACCAATACCTGGCCTCCAACGTCTTAGCCGCCCCTGGCCGTTCTCCGTCCCGGCGACCACTCCCACGCCGTTCTTCCGCCGCCCCGCGAACAGCGCCGCCGGAGCAGCGCCCCCTTTCCCCGACCGAGCCAAACCTCGCTGTGCGTCGCGAACCGCACGTGCCGCTGACCCCGAGCAGCCACCTCCGCGCTCTCGACTTCGGGCTCGCCGATCTCCACCACCGTCGGCATCCTCCTCCGCCGTCGCGCGCGCCCAACCCCTCCGGCATCCCGAACCCCCTACTGCGTTCGCCTCAAAACCGCCGGTCACCCGAGTCCACCGCCGACCTCCGCGCAGTATGCCCTAGCCTCCGCCCCTGAGAGCCCTTCCGATCCACCAGCTCCGCCCGGCGCCGCTCTTCCCGCGCACGAGCGCCGTCCCTCCACCCGTCTTCCACCCTCGCGGAGCCACCGCACCACCGCCGCCGCCTCGTGGAGGAGCCGGAAACCTTTGGTGGGCGCCGACCGTGCGTTCCAGCCGCCGTCCTCCTCCCTCTCTCCGTGAACCCACCCTCTCTCCCACTCGTTTGGGTTATTTCCCCTTGTCTTCATCTCTCTCCCTCTCTCACTCTGTAAAATCGGAGAAGAAACCCTAGTTAATTAGGGATTTACTGTTCCTATTATTATTATTATTATTACATTATTATTATTATTATTAATTATTATAATTATTATAATTATTATTAATATTATTATTATTTAGTTTTATTGTTATTTGTTCTCTTTTCTTTTTGAATAAATATTATTGGTATTATTAGTTATTATAATTATAATTATAATTATCATTATTATTATTATCATTATTATTATTATTATTATTATTTATTGTTAAAAAGTTTTATCATTTTTATTATCTTAAATTATTTTATTTTGTTATTTGTTTCTTAACTTTAGTGTCTACTTATTAGTGTTACCTTGGTATACAATAACATAGTGTTAATATGTAATAATATCATACTATGTAGATATGTTGATATAAGCAATGAGTAAATATTATATTATAAGTTATGGTATACGATAACAATATGTATGTACACTAGTATATATTTTAGTCAATAAATTTTATTACTTTATTCTTGGTTAATAGTTACTAATATTGGCATTAATATTTTCAAACTATTTAGTAACAAAATACGTATTAGGGCTTGACCCTATATGTAGAAATTAAAACTGAATTTCAAGGTCTAACTATAGTATTATTTATGATATTTTCTGTAGCTTTGACTTACAAATGTTATTTTGACAAAAATAGGTTTTCCTTAAAATAAATTTTTCTGTATTTTTAAAGGTTTATCTATAAATTATTTTAACTAAGAAAATACATTTTAAGTATTATAAAATATTTTCTAAAACCAAATATATTAATTGATTTCGTACGGTTTTTCTCCATCTCGTGATTCAGCTCATCTTTCCTATTCCTTCATCCATTTCGAGACTACCTTATGTCCACCCTAACTAACTTGACCGTCCTGGACCCAATAGAACTGCCCGTGCCACCACCAGAGGTCACCTTGCATAGTTATTATACCGAAGTTGCAGTTTGTGCTACATTGATCATTGCAGCACACCAGGCGTCCTACCAGGCAAGACACCTTGCCTTTACTGTTTAATTTCTTGCTCAATATCATGCATGTTTTTACTTATTCTAGAAAATATAAATTGTACTTGCAAATTATTATATTTTAGTTGCATATGGCTTAGAGTTAAGGGACCACCTTTGTTTGTGTCGCATTCATTGGCCCGACACTTGTGTATCACGAGTCACGAGTCTCATATAGATCTCGGACGTACGTATCAACTGGCCATCGGTGCGTACATGCTGTACGATAGGCAATAACTGCTAAATAGTTATGGTTGTCTAGAAGACTTAGCGACTTAGCAGTTATTAGGAATGTCGTGATGTGGATTCAGCACGAGTAGTGCATGGGGAGGGTGAAGACAGTTATTAGGCACATGGGCTGTCACACCTTTACTTTTCTCTAGATGCCATTTGTGACTCAGTCGAGAGACTAGTGGCCGTGCATTTATTTACTTTTCTCTAGATGCCACTAGTACCTCGATTGAAACACAAATGTGCAGTGCATTTACTTTCCTCTAGCTGCCGTTAGTGACTCACCCAAGAGCTAGTGGCCGTGCATTTATTTTTCTCTAGACGCCCCTTAGTTCTCGTTCGAATGCTAATGGGCCGTGCATTTACTTTTCTCTAGAAGCCACTAGTACCTTGGTTGAAATGCTAACGTGCCGTGTTTCTAGCTTCGGGAGCCCTTGTGTGGAACGTTGTCTTCAAAATGCATTAACACATAGACTGGTTAAGGACCTTTAATTGTGTAGTCACATTTACTTTTATGTTGAGCTTTATTATTCAGTTATTGGCATGATATTATGTGTCTTGTTACGTCCCTCTGAGGACCTGGTTATCTCGCCAGGTGTGTGCTATTGTCTTTCGCAGGTGTTCTAGCTCTAGCCGTGACCATTGCTATTTCTTCGAGGATGGTTGCGCTTGGATCGTCTTCGCTTCACTTGCCAAATTCCTTCTTTTGTTATGTATTTTTTTTCATCGTTGGTAGTGGATTTGTCTCCGCCCAACTACATGTACCAAATGACAATTTCATGGTTGATTATATGATATCATTTATTCATATATTTTTGTGGATGAGATTAGTATGGTTCTACTGCATTTTACAGCTTATGTATTTATACGAGGATTTCCATATATTGGAGTATACTTCGTATGAATACAACTGGCATGTCTACGTTCCTAGTCCTACGTATTTTGGGACTGGGGCGTTACATCTTCATAACTGCGTTGTACTGAGTTTGGATATGCTTATAAAAATCCCGAAAACAAGCGGGTACATCACTCTTATTTTTCATCAAATACAGCCAGGTGACACGAGAGGCACAATCAATAAAGAAAACAAAATACTTATACCCATTCATAGTGTTAGTAGTACATGGACCCCAAACATCGGAATGTACTATCTCAAAAGCAATATTGCTCCTATGACCCGTACCAACATATGAGCTTTTAGTAAGTTTTTCTAATTTGCATGCATCACATACTAATTTCTTTTTATCTGTTTTTGCATAAATTTTGGATATAACTTACTTAAAGTATCAAAGGAAGAATGTCCCATCCTCCTATGATGAAGTATCAAAGTCTCATCAGTCCTTCGTTGCAGTCCTCCCATTCCAGCCTTTTCTGCCATAGATACCAGTGCTGAGTCCGGTCCTTCTCGATCTAGGTACCACAGTCCCTCATGCCAAGTGCCAGTCCCAAGTCTTCGTCCTGTCCCTTTCTCCTGGAAGATCACCTTAGGAATATCAAAAGAAACAATGCATTTAAGTTGGAGAATTATAGAACTAATAGACAAGAGGCTGACTGGAAAGGATGGAGCATATAAAATATTGGATAATCTTACTGAAACTGTACAATTAACAGTACCCTTACCGACCACTGGCTGGAAAGTGCATATGCTGTCTGAATGCTGTCTGCTGATGCTAGGTGAGTGTAAGAAGAAAACTCACTAGCATTTTCTGTCACATGCCGATATGCTAAAGTAAAAACCTAAACTACACAATATAGGATCACAGCGAAATAAAATAGAAAACTGGGCTTATGCCCTTTACAAATTTTTACATAAATTAATTAATCATCTAGGCGAGCTCTGAGTGCCGCGAACGGTCCAAACAGTAGGCCGAAGCCCTGTACCAAAAATACTAACAGCAGTTCCAGTTCTAAAAATAATTATAAATATAAATATAGTTGTAAAATGCGTCTCAGACTTGGTCCAAATGTCATGTTGCTGGCTAGCGCCTCAACGTACAGGAACCCTGTAGCGTTTGTGCTTCGCCGAGGCTCATTCGACCGATACGGTCATCGCCTAATGGGGATACGAAATTCCAAAATCCACTTTCAAATCGACAAAACCACTTTTGTAATCCGTTTGCAAAATACAAAATTTAAAAATAGAAATCTATTTTAAAATACTTTATTTTTGAAAACTTTTTCGAAAATTTGGGCAGCATCCCCTCTGTAATTGGGACAACCCAATCCTGGGACGGTGCCAAAAGTCAACATAAACAATATCCCGAACCAGGAAAACAACCCAAACCATCCATAATAATATTCCGCACAGAATAATATCCCACAGCCAACACAATAAAGATAAAAGTCGGCATAAATATAAAACCGAACCGTAATCGAAACTAATCGGAACGTACGCATCCAGCGTAAAACCGAACTACCGAAATAAATTCGGAAATCCCGAAATAAAGTTCGGGAAACCGAAAGCCACAGAACCAATCATTCTAAAATGGGATTCGGAAATCCCGAAACTACAATCGCGTAAACCGAATCCCGTAACGGGATTGGGGACCGTATCATCATCGACACTAAAATAGGGACACAGGGACACGAGATATACATTGGGTTGCTCGGCTAGAGCTCTCAGATGATAATAGGAAAAGAAAATCACGTTCCCGCGGACTCAAAAAAAATCCCAAGCTCGCGAACAACAGCGGAAATCGCCGGAACAACGCTGGACAGCGCTGTTGGAACAGCGGGGCGCGCACGGGCTGAGTCGGGCGCGGACAGCCGCGGGATCGGCCGGGGAGGAGCTCGGAAAGAGGGGGCGACCGGGGTTGCTGGTGGCGAGGTTGTGCAGAGGCGTTGGAGGCGGCGCGCGGGCTCTGGCCGGCGCGGAAGACGGCCGAAGTTGGACGACGCCGGGTCTATGGCACGACGGCTGGGCGCTGGCCGGATGGCCGGCTGGACGGGGTGCGCGTGGGCAAAAAGCGCCGGAGGGCTCTGGCCAAGGTAGACGGCCGAGAGGGGGTGGTGCCGGGGCGCTGGAGGCGGCGCGGGCTTGGGCGCCGGGTTGCTGGGGTCGAGGGCGGCCTGCGTGGGTTGGCCGGAGGAAGTCGACGGAAGACGGGGCTTGGGCGGAGCTGGCTGGGCCGACGGAGGGCTCGGTTGGAGTTGCGGGTTGGGGGATGTTCTGGAGGGGGAGTGATAGGGAAGGGTTTAAGTTGGTGAGGGATTGGTTTAAAATGGAAGGAGTAGTGATGGTTATGAGAACGTGCTGGTGTTGGGGTGATAGGTTGTGGTTTAATAAAAGGAAGGAGGAGAATAAGTGTGTGGTGGTAGAGTGTTTGTAGGAGTGGGGGGAAAGAAAGTATGGAGGAGAGTGCTGTTCGTGAGGGGGAGTAGGGGGTGCTGGCCTGGTCGTGGAAAGAGCAGGCCAATTCGTGGGGGATTTTTATTTTTGGTTTTTTTTAAATAATACATATAATCAGAATTTTAAAAGAAGGAAATAAGGATGGGTTCAGAAACGGGATTGGGTTCGAGTTCGGGGTCGGTGTCCGGACTCGGGGTCGGACTCCGGGCACGGAATCGAGGACAGGGCCACAATAAAAAATCAATGATAATTTTAAAAATAATATTTTCCTAATTCCGACTAATAAATAATAATAATAATAATAATAATAATAATAATAATAATAATAATACTACTACTAAAGCTAAGATTACACTACAAATCCAATAATTAATAAATTCCAAAACTCTGGGTTTCACAATCTTCCCTCCTTAGAAAATTTTGTCATCGAAATTAAAGGCAGGGTTAGGAGTTACCTTAAGTTTCAAACAGATACGGGTACTGCTCCCGCATCTTGTCTTCTCGCTCCTAGGTAGACTCGCCTGGGAAGTTGTGCCGCCACATAACTCTGACTATTGGCGTCACAGAGTTGTTGGTTCTCTTCTTTCCTCTTATCCAATATTGCTACTGGCTTTTCTGGCACTGTGAGGCTGGGTCAAATTTCCAGCTCTGAATGGTCCAAGATGTGGCTCGGGTCCGGGATGTAGCGTTTCAGCTACGAAACGTGAAAGACGTTGTGGACGCCTTCAAGACTTGGGGGTAGAGCCACCCGATAAGCCACTTCTCCAATCCTGTTAAGTACTTCAAAATGACCAATATACCTGGGGCTTAGCTTTCCTGCTCTGCCGAAATGGATGGTTCCTCTGGTAGGGAGATCTTCACGAACTCACTGTCACCTTCTTCAAACTCCAACGGCCGTCGGCTGCTATCTGCCCAATGCTTCTGTCTGTCCTGGGCAATCCTGAGCTTGTCCCTAATCATCTTTACCTTCTCTGCTGCATCGGTCACCATCTCAGGTCCAAGCAATACCCTTTCTCCTACGTTGTCCCAAGCAAGTGGAGTGCGGCAACGACATCCATAAAGTGCCTCGAACGGAGTCATACCGATGCTAGCTTGGTAGCTGTTGTTGTAGGAGAACTCTACCAAGTACAAATGGTCTTTCCAAGACCCTCCAAATTCCAAGACGCAAGATCTCATCATGTCTTCTAGCGTCTGGATTGTTCTCTCTGATTGTTCGTCGGTCTGGGGATGGTAGGCGGTGCTGAACTTCAGTTGCGTTCCCAAACTGTCGTGCAAGCTCTTCCAGAAGTGAGAGGTGAATCTGGTATCCCTGTCAGATACGATACTTACCGGAACTCCATGAATCCGGTAGATGTGCCGCATGTACAATGCCGCCAACTTTTCGGTGGATAGACCCACCTTGAAAGGAATAAAGTGGGCTGACTTCGTCAGTCGGTCCACGATAACTCAAATGGCATCCTTCCCTCCTTGGGATCGAGGCAGTCATGACACAAAGTCCATCGTTATGTGCTCCCATTTCCACTCCGAAATGTCTAACGGCTGCAACAGTCCTGCTGGTCTCTGTCTGCTAGCTTTCACTTGTTGACAAATTAAACATCTAGCCACATACCTGGATATGTTCTTCTTCATTCCGTACCACCACACTATAGTACGCATATTCCGATACATTTTGTTGGCTCTTGGATGTATGGAATACTGCGACTGGTGCACTTCTTATATCAGCTTGTTCCTCAGTTCGCCAGTTGGTACGTAAAGTCTCGTACCATACTTCAATGCTCCGTCGCTGGCGATTGAGAATCCTTCCAGTGTTCCTGCCAGCACTTGATCTCTGAGTTTGCAAAGTGTCTCGTCTTGGAATTGTGCCTCCTTGACTCTGTCCATTAGACTTGAACGCACTTGCGACTGCATCATTGTTGAATCAGCTCCTGGTACAATGGCTTCTCTTCCCAGTTTTGTCATTTCCTCTTCGGGCAGTACAATCTCCAGTCCAAGCTTTTCCATGTCCTCTAGCAAATGACGCTCCTTTGTCAAAAACATTGCCATCGGGTATCGACTAAGTGCATCTACAACAACATTAGCCTTACCCGGATGATACTGCAGGCTGATGTCAAAATCCTTCATCAGCTCCAGCCATCGTCTCTGTCGCATGTTCAGCTCCTTCTGAGTGAAAACATATTTAAGACTTTTGTGGTCTGTAAATATTTCCACTCTCTCTCCATAAAGGTAGTGCTTCCACAGCTTCAATGCAAATATCACCGCTGCAAGCTCCAAATCATGCATGGATAGTTCTTCTCATGAGTCCGTAATTGCCTTGATGCGTATGCAATTACTTTTCCGTGTTGTTGAAGAACGCAGCCCAATCCCTTACCGGAAGCATCACTATAAATTGAGAAACCGTCGGTACCTGCGGGTAGCACAAGTATCGGCGCCGTTGTAAGCCTCTTCTTTAGTTCCTCAAATGCTGACTGGCAGGCTTCCGACCAAACAAATTCTTCATTCTTCCTGGTGAGCTTCGTCATCGGCTCAGCAATCCTGGAGAAATCCTTCACAAATTTTCGGTAGTAGCCAGCTAAACCCAAGAAACTTATGATTTCTGCGACTGAACTTGGTGCAGTCCACTTCTCAATAGCAGCTATCTTCATTGGATCCACCAAAATTCCTTCTCCTGTGACAACATGGCCAAGAGAATCCACTTTGTCTAAGAAGAATTCGCATTTAGATAGCTTACCATAGAGCTTCTCCTTTCTTAAAGTTCCCAGAACTTTCCTCAGGTGCTCTTCATGCTCTTCTTCAGTCTTCGAGTAGATCAGAATGTCATCGATGAAGACAACAACAAACTGATCCAGATATTTATGGAAGACCTTGTTCATAAGGTTCATGAATACTGCAGGGACATTCGTCAGTCCAAACGGCATGACCAAAAATTCATATTGTCCATATTTGGTGTTGAACGTCGTCTTTGGAATATCCTCCTTCCTGACCTTGATTTGATAATAGCTAGACCAGAGATCTATCTTCGAAAATACCTTAGCTCCACTCAGTTGATCAAACAGGTTGTCGATCCGGGACAGAGGGTACTTGTTCTTAATGGTGATCTTGTTCAGCGCCCGGTAATCAATGCACATCCGCACGGTTCCATCCTTCTTGGGCACGAACAAAACAGGTGCTCCTCAGGGTGAAGTCCCGTCTCTGATAAATCCTTGTGCCTTCAGTTCGTCAATCTGGTTCTTCATCTCCTTTGCCTCCTTAGGGTTGACTCTGTAGCATCCCCGAGAAATAGGGGAAGAGCCGGGTACTAGGTCGATGGTGAATTCTACACCTCGATCTGACGGCAATCCTGGAAGACTATCTAGAAAGACGCCCATGAATTCTGCTATAATAGGGTGAGGAGGCCCGGGTTCTTCGATAATAGAGGAGTAGGTAACACTCTTCATGTCTTCCGGAGCTCGAGAGATTTCAAACTCCGGTTCTCCTGGTGGGCTGAAGATTACACATCCTCTGTGACAATCTATCAGCGCATGCTGCTCACTTAACCAGTCCATCCCTAGGACTACATCATAGTTGGGAAAAGGCATCACAAGTAAGGGTGTTAAGAATTTGTGGCCTGAGATAGTTATGGAACAGTTACAAGTCTCGGTGATGGGTATGGGTCCACAACCAGTCATAACTCTACTAATCATCTTGCTAAGTCCCGTATCTAGGTGGTGTGCAGAAATGAATTTTGATGATATGAAACTGTGTGATGCACCCGAATCAAATAAAGCTAGAGCAGGATATAAAAACACATAAATGGAACATGTGATGACATCAGCGGTGGGTTCCTGCTCCGGTTCTTGCTCGTCTGCTGCTAGGGCAAAAGCTCGCCCGATCTTCTGCTGATGTTGTCCGAACCATTGTTGCTGAGTGGGTAGAGGAGCTCTTTGCTGAGTTGCTCCGGTCCGGTTGAATGCTGTGGGGCAGTCCCTCAATTGGTGGGTGGCAGGCCCACAAACTAGGCAGTATCCCAGTTTCTTCCTGCAGATATTTGCCTGATGTCTTGGCCTCTTGCAATAGTCACAGACAGGGATCTGCTTCTGAGGCGTTCTGTCACTGGTCCTTGCCTGATGGTGCTGGTGGTGGTGGTGAGAAGGCCTGTTGTTGTTGTTGGGCCTCTTTTGGTTACCCTGGAAGTTGCTAATTCCAGGATACTCCCTTTTTGAATGAGAAGGCTGGCTCTTCTCCACGTCCTGAGCTCGTATCAGAATCTCCTCGTATGTCTTGGCGCCGCCTGCGATCACAGGGGTACAAATTTCTTCCCTTAGTCCATACCTGAATCTCTCAGCACGATCCTTGGGGTCAGCAACCATGTTCTTGGCAAAGCGGCTAAGTCGGCCGAACTCTGCTGCATACTCTCTAACTGTCATGTTACCTTACTTCAGGTCCTGGAACTGTCTTTTCATCTCCCGCAACTCTGATGTTGGAAAGAACTTCCTGCGGAACAGCCTCTTGAAGGTGTCCCAGTCAAGCTGCTTGTCCTGGAGTCGGGGTTCATTCCGGTACCAGGTGCTTGCCACATCTTGCAGCTGGAGTCCTATTGCTTCGGTCTTGAGGTCCTCTGGGAGTCGAGCGACGCTCAAAAGAGGCTCCATACTGTCGAGACATTCGTCGGTGTAGATGATTCCCTCGGTTCCTTTGAAAGGTCGAGGGCCCTGCGTCTTGAAACTCTCTATATCTCCGACCTTCACATAATAATACGCCTCTTATCAAATGTATGACCTTAATGATACATAAATTAACTCCTGGATTTATGTTTACCTTAGCAGGCCTTAGGTCCGATTGAGCTGTTCCTCCTCTCTCGAGGGCAGCCATGGCCACGTTGTGGGCATTCTCCATGCCTTCCCTTATGATCGCGGTCTGCTCGCGATGTGCTTCAGCTTGGGTCGCGGTCTGGTCACGATGTGCTTCTGTTTGGGCTCTCTGGGCCTCCAATACTCCTCGTAGCAGGCCTACGAGCTCGGTGGGATCCACCGGTACTGGTGGGGCAACTAGTGCGGGTACTACCGCAAAGGACTGCGGCTCAGTTCGGGGAAGCACCGGTCTGTCGTTTGCGTTGTAGTAGCGTAAACGGGGCGGGGTGCTGGTGTAACATGGGGACGATCGGTCAGCTGCAAGGGAGGAGGGTCCCAGCGTACTTGAGGAGGTGGGGTGTGATTGGTAGATAACACCTCATCTTCAGCAGGGCCAGAACGGGTGGTCTTTCCTTTGGCCATACTCTGGAAGGTTTAGGATGCAATACATAAGCAAGGTAGCCTACCAGTCTATAATCAAACAAAAATATTTATATACATATAATTCGGACCTATGTTGTGACAAATCAATGTTCTAGTGTTCTAATTGTTTCTAGGTATATTTTTCTAAGTTGTTTTGGACCTGCATGGGCCACCACTAAAAACATGTCACGACCCGATCCCAAATTATTGGGTCGAACCGGATTATGCCCAGACTGCACCGTTGTTAGACGACGGGAGTAAGCTGTTCTACATGCAGGTATTCACAACAACATCTATACATTTGTCACAACTCAATATACGAAAATTTTAAAACTTTTATTCAACTTTTGAAAAGTACAACTGGAAATGAAAGAACTGAAATAAAATGCTGAATTCAAAATTAATAAAACTCCAAACAATAAAACTAGAAAAGCTGAAAACGACTAGCTAAGCGGTCGGCTCGTCGGCCTCAGGTCCTGCGTCCTCCAAGGGGGACAACGGCAACACCACAGGGTACAAAACTGGGTCATAGTAGCTATTGTACAATAGCTCAGCATCCTCAATATCACCTAAAAATGTTGCCTCCAGTCAGGAGGGAGCAAGTACGAATATGTATCTCATATTTCAAGTAATAATGGAAAAGTGCAGGCTAAACAGTTGAAACAATATTTTTCAGCATTTAACAATTGAAAACAATGTGATTTGAATGTGTAATCGTCTATGACCGGCTCGGGTTATACAATAGCGTCCTAGCGACGCGATACGGCTTATCCCCGTGTGTAAGAGGGGTAAGCTCGCACAATATGCAATATGAGGGGTATTGGCCATAAACGTTACACTATTCCCCCAATCCCCACAATCAATATTAATCAATATCTGAACCCTAGGAGAGGGTTCCGTGTAGCAATGTGGTTTAAACATGCAGCTAGACAATTACTAAGTAAAATACAAGAAGATATAACTGTAACTTGCCTCTGTTAATTGACTGGATCGGAAAAGTCGGTACCGAGGAGGATGCCAAGTTTGTCTCCGAGATCCTACAGTTGAAAACCTTGGCTTAGAACCATAATGAAACCATTCTAGGTGTGCTAGTTACAATCTCTAGAAGTAGACCCTAGTCAGGTTTTAAGTTTATTAATTAATCTACCGGAAATCGTCTAACGTCGTAATCTACGTTCATTATTATTTTTAATTAAATAAGTCGGTTATTGATTAATTGGAAAAATGGCAATTACCGGTTAATTTGCAAAACTTTGTATTTTTAAATTATATGTATAAAACTACATTTTTCTTTTAGTGATAAAACATGGACTTCGTTAACTTACCAATATTTTATTCAAGTTAATTTTATCGTGAAAAATCTTATTAAATTTATACAAAATAATTAATACCTAAATTATAATTATGCGTCTAATAACGAAAATCAACTCAGAACAGAAAGTAAAAAACCTAAACTACACAATACAGGGTCACAGCGAAATAAAATAGAAAACTGGGCTTATGTCCTTTACAAATTTTTACATAAATTAATTAATCATCTAGGCGAGCTCTGAGTGCCGCGAACGGTCCAAACAGTAGGCCGAAGCCCTGCACCAAAAATACTAACAGCAGTACCAGTTCTAAAAATAATTATAAATAAAAATGTAGTTGTAAAATACGTCTCAGACTTGGTCCAAATGTCATGTTGCTGGCTAGCGCCTCATCGTACAGAAACCCTGTAGCGTTTTCGCTTCGCCGAGGCTCATTCGACCGATACGGTCGTCGCCTAACGGGGATACGAAACTCCAAAATTCACTTTCAAATCGACAAAACCACTTTTGTAATTCGTTTGCAAAATACCAAATTTGAAAATAGAAACACATTTTAAAATACTTTATTTTTGAAAACTTTCCCAAAAATTTGAGCAGCATCCCCTCTGTAATTGGGACAACCCAATCCTGGGATGGTGCCAAAAGTCAACATAAACAATATCCCGAACCAGGGAAACAACCCAAACCATCCATAAAAATATTCCGCACAGAATAATATCCCACAACCAACACAATAAAGATAAAAGTCGGCATAAATATAAAAACGAACCGTAACCGAAACTAATCGAAACGTACGCATCCAGCGTAAAATCGAACTACCAAAATAAATTCAGAAATCCTGAAATAAAGTTCGGGAAACCGAAAGCCACAGAACCGAATCATTCTGAAATGGGATTCGGAAATTCTGAAACTACAATCGCTTAAATCGAATCCCGTAACGGGATCGGGGACCGTATCATCATCGACACTAAAATAGGGACACGGGGACACGAGATATACCTTGGGTTGCTCGGCTAGAGCTCTCAGATGATAATAGGAAAAGAAAACCACGTTCCCGCGGACTCGGGAAAATCCCAAACTCGTGGACAACAGTAGAAATCGCCGAAACAACGCTGGTGTAGCCCCTCTTTCCAGAATTTTGATAATGTTTTATTTATTTATTTATTTGAATTAAATGATGATTTTTAGAGTTTTATAGTAATTATTTAGTTAATTATTACGGTAGATGATTTTAGCCATGATGGAGTTTTGGAGTACACGGAGACTAGAAATCATGGTATGGATAGTGCCATGGCATGTCTTGACTAGTGTATTAGCCCTGATAGGGAAGACCGAGCCATAGTGATGTCCTAACTAGGAAAACCAGGCCAAGTTGCGACTTAACCCTTACCGATGGTTTAATTATTTAATAATTATATTATTGAGTTTAAGGGGACCCGTTTGTACCAAGCTAGTTCAGATTGGACCCAAAGAAAGTCCAAGCCATGTAGTCATGCGGTACGTCCAATGACATCTGTATTGATATAAATTGGTATGAGTGTGTTGTATTCCGTTTATTGGTTAATGAATAATTTTCTAGTATTCGTAATTAAATATTATAATTATCGTTATTAGTTGATAATCAAAGAGATTCGTATAAAATAGGTCATGGTACATTTTGGGATTTTTAGACTGCACATAATGGTGCATACATCATGATGGGGTTATCGAATTCCATTATTATTATTATTATTATTGTCATTATTATTATTATTAGTATTATTATTTAATTGAGGTTATTATTATATAATATTATTTTATTATTGGTTATATTATTTTTGTCAATTAAATATTATTATAGATAGTCAGATATATATATATATATATATATATATATATATATATATATATATATATATATACATATACAAATAGGGCCAACTGTTTTCCATAAAGAAATTCTCTTTATTTGTTGTGTTTCTGGGAAAATTACAACTGTGGGAATCCGATCTAGAAGACGATCGCTTTATCCCTTGGACTATGCGAAGAAGAAAAGCTCTCAAAATTTTGACAGTAGATAACTATGTATCTGTACAATGAATGAGAAAAAGAACTCTATTTATAGAGTCGAAAATAAAACTGAAAAGATAACTGTCTTCATAGCCTGTGCTTAGTTGAAAATCACGCAGGATTTAACATACGCAAGGTTGTGAGCAGTTACTGGACGTGGCCTGTAACTGTTGGACACATGGCGATCATGCATGAGTCGTGTGCAAGTTACAGGACACGCAGGCGAGAGATCAGTGGCATGGCTGCCACGTACTCCAATTTGATGAAATCCATGCAGACTTGTTGAAGACGAAATCCACGCAAACTCGGTGTAGAAAGCTTCAAAATCCACGCAAACTTGGGGCAAGAAGCTTCAGGATCCACGCAGACTCGAAGCAAGAAGCTTCAAAATCCACGCAGACTTGAGGAAGAAAACTTTCGAATCCACGCAAACTTGAGGTGAAGAACTCAAAGATACACGCAAACTTGAGATAGGACTGCCAGCTGTCTTGATTTGGCGTGTCTTGACTGACACAAAATCTCTGACAGTGATTGCTTTGTCAGTCGTATTAAATGACAAGAAACCCTTTTTGGTACGCCAACTCGATGAAGGCTGAGTCTTGCTGAAGAAGATTTTGAAAATCACGTAATAGACGGCTGTGATCTCTCGAATTCTGTGCATACGTGGCTTACGAAGAGACATTCTTCGACTGTCGTGCTGTTAGTCATAATGACTCTCTGACAAATGATGAGCTGCTCCCCAGCGTGATTTGTAAATATTGTCTGGATCAACTGAGCGTGACTTTTGACTTTTCCCTGATCAACTCAGCGTGACTGTTAGACTTGTTCTGATCAACTCAGCGTGACTGTCATTTTTAAAGGCCTACAAGACCCCCTTCAAAGTTTTCAAAAATTGAAAAAGACTTCAAAATTTTTCGAAATACTTTGAAAAATAAGATGATAAAATGAACTTAGTCACGCTGAGATGACTTCAAATTTTTCGGAAGTCGAAAAGACTTCGAAGTTCTTTGAAAACATCTGAACTTATTAAATGTCATGATGACTCTTTATTTTTCGAGACTGACTGCATCCAGTTTATGGTGGAATATGAACCGCCGGCGAGCTCTATTATATAAACAGGGAGAGGATTCATTTAATCTTTATCTTACGTCAACATGACACCAAAGGAAGAAGCTGAGGAAGAAGCACGCAAGTTGGGCTTTTGTTCCCATGGTGACCCTACTTTTGGGGATGAAGAGCCAGAGCCCCTGGTTTTCGAGTTCAAAGATGATTCCATGCAATTAGCCAAGAATTTCTTGAGCTATTTTGGTCTGGACGGATCGTTCTCTTCTAATAAACGCAGCCTTGCAGAGCAGCATGAAATGTTGAAGGTTCTGTTACACCGTATGGGGGTCAAGAGCGTAGAAGAACTGGGCGCCAAGCTCAGCCGCTCTATTAAATAGAGCGTGTCCTTTATGCTTTTGTCTTCTTTTGAAAATGTTGCACTTCTTTTGTCTTTTGTAAGGCCATCAGTGCCTGTCTTGAAGAATGTAGTACAACTTTTGTGTTTGAACAGCGTGCATTAATGAAGAATGTTAATTAGCACTCTTTGACTGTTTTCAATGTTGCGCTGTCTTCCAAAGCACACGTGTCATTCATTCCATGGTTTACGAGCGCTATTTACGCGGATCTTTTCCAAGAATAGACTTGTACTTTGTCCTTTAAATAGGCAGCTGAGTTTCAAAGATACTCATCTCTCATTCTTCTTCTTCTTCTCTGAGAACGAAATTTTTGAGAGATTTTATTCTCAAAACAGGAAAGCAATGCCTTCTAATGTTCGATTTCTGCATACTATATCAAACATGAGTTTGCCAATCCTTAGCACCAAACTTGAAGGTAAGTCCAGTATAGTACGCGTACTATTTTTGCTGTTGAAGATAGGCTTTCTGTTTCTGATTGAACAATGCACGCTTGACCAGCCAGTGCGTGTCAAATGACATTTCCGTTGATTAATTCTCTTTTTTCTTGCTGTTTTCTGCAGAAGCTCGGCTAAAGATTTTCTTCAGAACTGGCATTGGTGATGTAGATGCTGTGGAGAATATCCTGCTGACACCTACATCAGGGAGCTCATGCGCCTTTGATGCGCAAATCAGACAACTCAGAACTCTTCGTGGGATAGAAGGGTCTTCCTCAGATGGTAGGAAGAGCCTTTATACACGAGAGTTGGATGGTGGAGTCAACTCTACCCCGAAAAATCGGGTAGTAGAGTTCCTTTCATGGCAGAACTAGGAATTGTATCCCAAGGTTTGGATACATTCCCGTCTCCTTTGAAAGGCCGCTCCTAATCCATCAGTTGTATTGGCAGCACCACGACTTCGGGCTGCCATACTCTGTGGTTCTCCTCTCGTCTGAGAGAGAAGACCAGAGTTTGATTCCTGCTGATCTGGTCGTGACTGGGACCCAGACAGTCAGGAACTGCCACCAACAACGAACCTGACGGAGAAGGTCCGACGGAGAAGATCCAAAGAAGAAGATAGATCTCTATTAGGTTATTGTTGTGGTGTAGAATGAAAATCCAAGATTTGTAATAGATTTCCATTATGATTTGTAAGAAAGTCTAAGAAAATGTAATAGACTTTTTGTGGTGAAATGAGAATGGAAATGATAATTCTTCTATGCTCAAAAATTTGTATTTGTGGATGAATTGTGGACATGATAGATAATGAAATCTTCTTTTCTGTTTTAGAGTATATGATATTATCAGAGGTATTATGGACTTGATAATATGTAGGAACTCAAAAAAAAATAGATTGATTTCTATGCAGAGGTCAAAAATGACAAATGAGTAAGTAGATTCAGAATTGATTAAGAGGTTATGAAAACGTGATCAATAACGAATCCCTACTTAATAAATTTGATAGAAGATTATGAACGGACGAACCGTTAGATGAAATGAACGGATGAACAGTCGGATGAACATAATAAATGAACGGATGAACCGTCAAGCATTAATGAACGGGCGAACCGTCTGATGAATGTGAGAAATGAACGGATGAACCGTCAAGCATTAATGAATGTGTGAATCGTCGAATGGATATAACGCTTCATTGTTTGAGGAACTTCTGCCTATAAATATAGCAGAAATCTGAACATTTCTACTCCTCAACATAAAAAATATCGTCTGGAGAAGCATCCAAGAAGATTGAGATTGCCTCAAAGGTTCAGAAAGGCACTAAAGAACGCCCTGCTGATCCAATTCAATCGAAGAAGATGGAAGCAGGCGAAGGTTCGTCTGCACCCAAGCCACCAAGGGACATTCTGGACTTCCTGCTCGAACCAGGAAGGACTGAAGGAGAAGAAGCCATGAGGATGGCCGCTTGCAAGTTTTTTGTGGGTTCCAGCAAGGAGATCCTCAGCTCTTTTGCTGATCACATCTTCGAGAAGGATGGCAGTGGCCCACGTCCAAATGTAGAAAAGGATGATAGTGATCTTCCTTAATATCATGTATCATCATTCATGATTAAAAATAAAATAAAAAATTTTATTTCTAAACATGAAACTGTCTGATGATTACAAGCATTTATACATAGTACTTTTTAAGGAATTTGCCATTAATAGGCATCAAGACTTTTCGACCATCCAATTCTGAGAGTTGATAAGCTCCATTTGAGAAAACTTTGCTCACAATATAGGGACCTTCCCACTTTGCATCAAATTTGCCCTTGCTCATATGAGTCATAGTCATAGGACGTCTGACTGTTAGAACAAGTTCTCCTTTTTGATATGCTCGAACTCTGACTTTCTTATTAAAAGCTCTTGAGATCTTAGCTTGATAGAATTCAATATTCTGTTGAGCAGATAATCGCTTTTCATCCAGAGCTTCTAATTCCTGAAGTCGAAGACGATCATTATTTTCAGCAGTGAGTTCATTAGCGATTGCTATCCTTAAAGAAGGAATTTGAATCTCTAATGGAAGAACAGCTTCGCAACCATACACCAGAGAGAAGGGTGTACATTTGGTAGCATTACGAACTGTAGTGCGATAAGCCCACAAACATTCACCGAGCTTCTCATTCCAATTACGTTTGTTAGTAGAGACAAACGTTTTTAGGAGTTTGATGATAGTCTTGTTGAAAGCTTCTGCTAATCCATTAGCTGCCGGATTATATGCGGTAGAAGCCACATTGTTGATCCGATGGTCGTCGCAGAATCGAGTAAATTTCTGACTGACGAACTGTGGTCCGTTATCATGAATAATGCGTCGAGGAACACCAAATCTGTATATGACATGATGCTTAATAAAGCTGATGACATTGGACGTCTTAACTTCAGATAAAGGAATGGCTTCGGCCCATTTGGAGAAGTAATCGGTTATTGTAAGAATAAACCGATGACCCTTAGATGACGGCGGATTGATCGGGCCGATAATGTCCATGCCCCAAGCTTCGAAGGGCCATGACGCTGCCGTTGGATGTAGAAACTCCGAGGGTTGATGAATAAAATCTGCATGGATTTGATAAGCTTTACACTTCTTTGTATATTCGATGGCGTCTGATACCATAGTGGGCCAGTAATAACCCATACGTCGAATACGGTCTTGAAGTTTTGGTCCAGGCTGATGTGCTCCACAAATTCCATCATGTGCTTCGCGAATAATTTGTTGAGCCTCGTCACCGGTAACACATCGAAGAAGTAAACCATCATAAGCTCGACGATATAAGGTCTTTGTTGTATGATTGTAATGGAATCTGAGTGATCGTCGTTTGATAGATGCTGCCTCACTCGGATCATCTGGAAGAATATCATACAATACGAAATCTAAGAAAGGAAGTCTCCAATCTTTATCCGTATTTTGATTCTCGGCCGAATTACTGAAGATAAATTCCATGCTGGAATCAGAAGAAGATGACATCGATTTACGACTGAATCCAAATCCTCTTGTTGTGTTGACGTCATGAGATGTTGATCCTTCAATGTCAACTGGAAGTCCTAGGGTCAGGTTATTTTTAAGATGAAATAATTCTCGATTGCGAACAACAATCATTTGTTGCCGTCTAACCGGAATAGCCAACACCGCCGCAAGATTGGTAAGAGCATCAGCTTCTGTGTTACATGCTCGCCTAACATGTTCAATGAAGAATTCTTTAAAGGAAGAAACCATAGATATAGCTGATCTATGATAAGGAACCAGATCTTGATGGCGAACTTCATAAGTACCCCTTATCTGATTGACAATGAGTTTAGAGTCTCCATATGCCTCCAAATATTGAATATTCAGATGTTTAGCGAGTTGAAGACCAATAAGCAGTGCATTATACTCAGCTACGTTGTTTGAACATGGCTGATCAAGAGAATAGGCTCTTTGGATAGCAAGACCTTCTGGCGATACAAGAACGATTCCAACTCCAGCGACAATATCACCATTAGGATCAATTCTTGAAGCTCCATCAAAGAATAGACGCCAAGTAGGATCTTCTTCAGCAATTTGATTCGAATCTAGGACTTCATCTGGGATTTCATCATAGAGTTTTGAATTTTCTGGAATTGAGTGAGCAGCCAGAAAATCAGCTAAAGCTTGTCCTTTGACTGATTTCTGAGGAATATAATGCATGTCATACTGAGCAAGTAGAATTCCCCAATTAGCCAGTCGAGAATTTAAAACACTGGGTTTCTTCATCATGATCCGTATAGGATTGATCCTGGAGATGACATGAATAGTCTGGCCCATGATATAATGTCGTGTCTTTTGGACAGCGAACATCAAGGCTAGACATTCTTTTTCGACCGGTGAATATCGAGGTTCAGCTCCGGTCATAGTGCGACTGAGATAATAAATGGCTTGTTCATGACCATTTTGATTCTTTTGAGCGAGTAATGCACCCAGTGAATGACTCATTGCTCGAGTATATAGGAGGAATAGAATTCCTGAAACGGGAGGTACCAATACTGGAGGGCTCATCAGATATTGTTTTATATCATCGAATGCTTTCTGACATTCATCATTCCAGACAAAAGAGACACCTTTCTTCATAAGTTTGTTGAATGGTCTACAGCGTCCTGATAAATTAGAGATGAATCTCCTGATATAAGCGATTCTTCCTTGAAATCCTCGTAGCTCTTTTAAGGTGCGTGGAGGACGCATCTCTTGGATGGCTTTGATCTTCTCTAATGACGAAGCCGAGAAATTTACCACTAGAGACGCCTAAGAAGGACTTAGTAGGGTTCATCTTTAATTGATGCTTACGCATTAGATCAAAAATAGTCTTCAAATCTTGGATGTAATCCTCCTTTTGTCGACTTTTAACTGCAATATCATCAACGTAGCATTCGACTGTTTTCCGCAGATGTTCACGGAATATAGTGCTCATAGCTCGTTGATAAGTTGCTCCTGCATTCTTGAGACCAAATGGCATAACTGTATAACAGTATGTACCAATCGGCGTTCTGAAAGATGTGTGCTTCTCGTCATCTGGAAACATTTTAATCTGATTGTACCCAGAATACCCGTCCATGAATGACATCCGTTCAAATCCACAGGTATTATCGATCATAACATCAGTGATTGGTAGAGGGAATTCGTCTTTAGGACATGCCGCATTGAGATCGCGGAAGTCTATGCATACTCTGATTTTGCCAGTCTTTTTAAGGACAGAAACTATGTTAGCCACCCAATCGGGATGTTGTTCCTCTCTAATAAACCCGGAGGTAATGAGTTTATTGACTTCAGCTTCAATTGCATCCATAATGTCTGGACGAAATCGTCGCTGTTGTTGTTTGACCGGTTTAGCATTCGGCAAGATATTGAGCTTGTGAGTTGCAATTTGGGGATCAAGCCCTGGCATATCTTCATAACTCCAAGCGAAGACGTCGATGTAATCACGAATGAGTTTGATCATGTCTTGCTTATCAGTTTCTGAAAGACTTTCACTGATAAATATTGGTTTGGGAGATCCCTCTTCACCAACATCTATTTGAACAAGCTTATCTTCAGTCGGAGGTTCTTTTTGCTCGAAACGGAACTCCCATTGATTATCTAACCTTTGGGCCCATTGTTCTGATTTAGGTGAAATTTCAAATTCTTCTTCGTCTTCATCACTTTCTTCAGAACGGTCAATAGAAACCATGTTGGAAGACAGAATGTTGCAGTAGAAATCACCGATACTCGTATCGGAATCCCAAGAAGTGGTACTGGAAGAATCAGATCTCTTATCTTCGTCAGATTCAGGATCTTTATGGATAATATTGATAAAAGGAGCAGGAGCAATATAGCCCAATCCGCATTTTGTCCTTCCATATTTCAGAGGAGGAATACGAACAGGCATTTTTCTTCCTTTTCCACTATTGAGGCCAATCCTGAAGTCATAGCCCATATTTTTGATGATGTCTTTAGATTGCTGACTATAATGACGTAGTTGTAATCTTCCAGTATCATCATTTCTGTCATCATCTTCTAAATCAGAAGGACTTTGGGGCCCTTTGTAGAAGAATATTGGAATGTCTCCTGACTTTCTGCTGGGAACTAGGAAGTATGAAGATTGTACAGGTTCTAGGGATACATCTGTATGAACAGTCTGTACAACTACAATGGTTATTGTGTTCAAGTCATCTAACAAATGTAAATAACTATGAACATAATTACACATATCAGCGTACTGCAGAGATGGAGACTTTTCATTGAATGTAAAAGCAGCAATATTTACATTGGGAGAAGGCTGAGCCTTAGTGATTTTAGCCAAGTCAATGACTAAAGGGGGAGAAGAAGAAGAAGTTTTATTTCGATTAAGATCGATAACAAATGGCTCAGAAGAGGTGAGCTCCCTTGAAACTTGAGATGGAAGAGTAGTCCGTCCTCCAACAGGAATGATCAGAGTATCTTGAGTAGATGACTGAGATAGTGGAGAGGTCCGTCCACTCACTGGAATGATTAAAGAACCTTCTCCAGAGAGTTTGGAAGATTGTTGCTGAGTAGCTCGACCTTTAGCAGGGATTATTAAGGTCTCACTTTGTGAATTCTCTTTCTCCATGGCTTGTATGATCCTTGTATACTCTTCTTTGTACATCCGGGAATCATTGAAATAAGCTTCAACCCCATGGAAGGGATTTATATCAGCAACTTCTTTTTGTACTCTTCTATTGCTGTCAATGTATTTAAAGCACTGATGAAGAGTAGAGGGCACCACATTATTTTCATGAAGAAAGGGCCTCCCCAGAAGAAGATTATAGGATCCCACGATCTCGATCACATAGAAAGTGACTTTAGATCTGAAATCACCTATCTGAAGCTTCAGATGAATCTTTCCCAAGGCTCACTTCGGCTTTGTTGAATCCCAAGATAGTAGTAACCGTCTTGGAAAGCTTGTGAAGAGGGATTTTTAATTCATCCAACAGACTCTTTGGCATTATGCTTATAGCAGACCCGGGATCAATGAGGATACGATCTATCTTCATTGTATCGATATAACCGGTGTAATAGAGAGGCCGATCATGTCGATTGTCTTCCAGTAGCATGTCATCTTATGTAAAGGTGATATTTGGGATAATCTCCAGTACACTGTTGTAATGTAAGCAAGTGGCAGGTTCTGTATCTGGCTTCTTTAATTGAGCAAGACAAGAGTCAGCTTGAAGAAGTGCCTCACTTAACGTCTCCCGAGTCTCTTTGGAAAGACGTAAAAGTTCGAAGAGGGACATTCTAGCTGGAATATTAGCAAGTTGAGCTAGAATATCGAAATTATAAGGCTTCTGAAGTCCAAGAGGAGAGGACTTCTTGATTGGCTTATCGAACCGAGCCTGTTGTTTGCCTTTCTCCAGAGCTGTGGGCTTGGAAGGAGTAGATTCAACTGGTGTGGTTGAAGGAACAGGTGCAGTAGATGATTCTTCTTCAGGAGGGACATTAGGAGCTTCTTTGTCAGCTGGAGGGATATCAGTAGGATCTTCAGGATTCTTAGAATAATCCTTTAGATAAGGTTTCCCCGTTCGAGTAGCACTAACAAGTGCTTCTTCTTTTTCTTTTGGCTCTGTGTCAGAGGTAGATCCGAGAGAAGTCATATGACATGACTTAATCTTTCCAACCTTCTTGGACTTTCGAGATGTAGTCTTTTGAGGAGAAGGAGATTCAAAATCTGCCACTAGATCAGGATGAATCCACATGATTTCTTCAGTTTCCAAAGTGATTGGCACCAATCCTTCAGACTGTGGAGGAGGAATATTCACTATCTCAAGAGTTGCCTTGGGAATATGAACGATCCCACTTTCAAGGAGTTGAGGAGGGAAATCTCCGAATTGCATAGAGACGATGTTGGAGGTGACGGTCTTCTCTTTTGGAGTAAGGGAGATAGCTCCAGATTTAATCATTTCTTGGATCTTTCCTTTTAGTACATAACATGTACGAATTGTGTGACCCAACATTCTGTGGTATGGACAGTATTTGGGATGATCTGTCTTACCAGCTTCATCAGGTTTCTTGATCTCAGGTAATTGTATTTTATTATCTTTCAGCAGACATTCAAAAATACCAAGGACATCATCGTCGTCAAAAGAATATTCTTCTTTGGGGCGAGGTGTTCTTGATTGTTGAGTTGTAGAGGCAGGAGCTTGAACAGTTGATGCATCTTTGCTCTGAAGATTAACTTCAAGAGTTTCTTTTCCCTTGCGAGCATTATTTTTATTGTTAGTACCTTGACCTGTTTCTTTAGAAGTCATCTGCACTCCTAAACCTTTGAAGGTTTCAGCACTAATTTCTGCGGCCTTGGCACTAACTATGAAAGCAGGCCAGTCTTGAAATTGGGTGGATCTTGTCCACATGCTGATGATTGGCAACAAGTTTGATTTGTATGTGTCAATGGTGACAGCATCAGGAGTTCCAAGAGGCATCTTCAGAGCTTCTCTTCGAAACCGTTCAATGTAATCCTCTGTAGTTTTATTATTTTTCTGCTTGATTCTAATAAGAGCAGACATAGTCATGTCATTGAGCCCTTCATAGAACCGTTCAAGAAACATCTGTTTGAAACCGACGAATGAAGTAATGCACCCATCTGGGAGACTTCTATACCATTCATAAGCAGTTCCCTTGAGACATCCAATAAATACCCGAGTAAGAAGGGCATCACTTGGTTGCAACTGGTCAGTCATCACTTCAAAGTGATTAATAAACTGACTTGGAGAAGTGGTTCCATCATAGAATGAGATAGTAGGAGGCTTGTATTTAGGAGGATAAGATACTTGCTTCCATTCTATCGGATAAGGTTGCTTGATGCCTAATCTTTGTAAACCATCCTTCTGTTTGAATGCCTCGAATTGAGTTTTGAGATTCCTCAATTCATCATTAACAACTCCGGAGGATTGTGGAGTTGTAGCTTGTGGAGAATAGTTGGGAGGAGGAACAACATTGTAAGTACTACCCCCAGCTCCAGAGAGACTAGGATTTGGTTGAGCTGGTCCAGGAGTATTGGACTGGACTGCTGGAGGAACATGTACTGGACTTACACCAGTGTCAATTGGTGTAGCTTCTGGTACAGTCTGTTGATTTTGTAGTTGGGCTGCCATGAGTTCATACATCGACTTCATATTATCAGCCATAGACCTCATTTGCTGTTCCAAAGAAGCAATTCTTTGTTCTTGAGGAGTCATGGAAGAAGAAGGTTCGTCAGTATTCCCATCAACCATATATGTTGTGACTGTACGAGGGACTATTGATGAACTTGTGGATATTGTATGCTCTGAATCGCTGCTTCGTGCATCAAAGTCATTTAAAGGAGAACTATCCCCAGTAGGAAGAGGTGGGAAGTTAGATTCTCCAAGGAATTCAGAATCATCTTCAGAGATCAAATTTCTTTGACTAGAAGCTAAGACTCTTGCTCTGGTGTTTCTATATACTCCATCTGGACTATCAGCTCTACCCCCGGTATCTCGAGAGGTCATGTTGACAGAAGCAAACAAAGGTTCATCTTCATCAGGCATAGGTTCACACTGAATTCGATTGAAGACAGATTGTCGTTTAGTTTGACATCTGCATTGCATTGTAACTCTCGGCTGGAAGTCACATTCATGATCAGTATGGTCCTGAACTATTGATTGACATCTGCATTGAATTATGACTCTTGGATAAAAGTCACATTCAGCATTATCCTTTGACACAGAATCACTCATTCTCTTCTGTTGAAGATATTCTCGTAAATCTGTTTGTGAAGATTGAGGAGTATATTTTCTGTTCTTGGGTCTTGATGGCTCTTGATTATATAGAGAATAATTAATATGAGCCACATAGTTTCTTGCATACTCTGCATCTGGATCTCTTATCCTTGTTTCCAACTGGTATAGTTTCTTAACACCAGAAGTGTTCAGTTTTGTTCTTAGATCAGTTGTAGGTAACACATTAGTTTTGGAAACATGGAGTTTTCCTTCCATTGATCTGGATATTTGCAGAGAAGGAAGAATTGAACCATCCCTTTGATTAGGAGTTGGTAACAGACCCTCTTTTATGGACAAATTCTGTGCCCAATTTGAAGAAGTCATAGAAGAAGACACTAAGGAATGTTTTTTCTTAGACTCATTCAAGTTTTGAGACATAGAATGTTCAGAAGGAAGAGTAGTCAAAAGACCATCTCCTTTTCTTTGACTAACAAAAGTGTCAGTCAAAGCTATTCCTGAAGTAAAAACTACAGGAGCAGAAGAAACAACTAAAGAGTTATTCCTTTTCGAAGGGACTTTGTGTGGAAGACCACCCCCAGTTCCAGTAGAACTTGGTAAAGAAGAAGAGATAGCTAAAGAGCTATTCTTCTTAGATAAAATACACGCTGAAACAGACTTGGTTAAGGAACCAGTACTGTTAGCGTGACTTTTGAATTTAAGATTACACGCTGAAACAGATTTGGCTAAGGAACCAGTACTGTCAGCGTGACTTTTAGGGGTAAAATTGCACGCTGGAGCAGATTTGGCTAAGGAGCCAGTACTGTCAGCGTAACTTTTGATTTTGGAAATACACGCTGGAACAGATTTGACTAAGGAGCCAGTACTGTCAACGCAATTTTTGGTTTTAGGGAGACATGCTGGAACAGATTTGGCTAAGGAGCCAGTACTGTCAGCGTGACTTTTGGGATTGAATTTGCACGCTGGAACAGATTTGGCTAAGGAGCCAATACTGTCAGCGTGACTTTTGGATGTAAGATTGCACACTGGAACAGACTTGGTTAAAGAACCAGTGCTGTCAGCATGACTTTTGAATGCTGTCATCTTCGAGCGCACAAGTGTGTCCGTGCTTGCAGTAGAGTTCTTGCCAGTGTTAGGAGTAGACACTGTGGCAGAGACTTCACCATTGACTACCAACTGATTCTTAGGGACATAGACAGAGTGTCCCTTCGATTTGGCAGTGGTAATGGAGGCTGGAGTGGGCTTGCCACTCTTAGCCCGCTGTATTTCTTCATAGGCGAGTTGATCGAGTTTGATCGTCATCACCTTCTTCGTCGAGCCGATTGACGAAGTGTCGCATTGAGTTGTTGCCATCTCAGAAGAGGAGATGGTTTTCCCCAGCAGAGTCGCCAATTTGTTTTCCATAAAGAAATTCTCTTTATTTGTTGTGTTTCTGGGAAAATTACAACTGTGGGAATCCGATCTAGAAGACGATCGCTTTATCCCTTAGACTATGCGAAGAAGAAAAGCTCTCAAAATTTTGACAGTAGATAACTATGTATCTGTACAATGAATGAGAAAAAGAACTCTATTTATAGAGTCGAAAATAAAACTGAAAAGATAACTGTCTTCACAGCCTGTGCTTAGTTGAAAATCATGCAGGATTTAACATACGCAAGGTTGTGAGCGGTTACTGGATGTGGCCTGTAACTGTTGGACACATGGCGATCATGCATGAGTCGTATGCAAGTTACAGGACACGCAGGCGAGAGATCAGTGGCATGGCTGCCACGTACTCCAATTTGATGAAATCCACGCAGACTTGTTGAAGACGAAATTCATGCAAACTCGGTGTAGAAAGCTTCAAAATCCACGCAAACTTGGGACAAGAAGCTTCAGGATCCACGTAGACTCGAAGCAAGAAGCTTCAAAATCCACGCAGACTTGAGGAAGAAAACTTCCGAATCCACGCAAACTTGAGGTGAAGAACTCAAAGATACACGCAGACTTGAGATAGGACTGCCAGCTGTCTTGATTTAGCGTGTCTTGACTGACACAAAATCTCTGACAGTGATTGCTTTGTCAGTCGTATTAAATGACAAAAAACCCTTTTTGGTACTCCAACTCGATGAAGGCTGAGTCTTGCTGAAGAAGATTTCGAAAATCACGTAATAGACGGCTGTGATCTCTCGAATTCTGTGCATACGTGGCATACGAAGAGACATTCTTCGACTGTCGTGCTGTCAGTCATAATGACTCTCTGACAAATGATGAGCTGTTCCCCAGCATAATTTGTAAATATTGTCTGGATCAACTGGGCGTGACTTTTGACTTTTCCCTGATCAACTCAGCGTGACTGTTAGACTTGTTCTGATCAACTCAGCGTGACTGTCATTTTTAAAGGCCTACACCAACACTTGGAATCGATAATTTTGGGGTTTATTTAGATTTTTATGGTTATTATTATATTAGTAAATAAATGAATAAATATATATATATGTGTATAGTTATTAATAAGGAAATAAAAGAATAAAGTAGATATATATTATAAAGAGAAATTGTAGTTCAGTGGATTGAATGCACATTGTGACCATAGAGACCAAGGATCAAATCCTATGTGCCATTAACGAAAAGAAAAAAAAATGTGTCAACACTGTTCTCTTGCGGGAACAGTGGATCGAGCCCACGTAAGCACTGCTAACAACCCATACTAAACTAACCAACCCGAGAGCACAATAAGCCCAGCCACCCGCGCATAAAACCCAAACCGAGCTAAACCTTCCCAACCGCATAAGCAATCAGTCGGGTCTGTGAATCGATCCTAAAGTCACATGTACATATATATACATGTTTCCAGGAGAGAGCGAGGGAGAGAAGAGTTCGGTTTCTACAAACCCTAACTCCGATTTCACCACCACCTCCTGACGGCACCGATAACCACCCCGCGCGCGCGCACGCCACTGACAGCCACCGCCGGCCGACCGGAGCCGCCGCGGCAGCGGTGCACAGCAGCGGATGAAAAACAGAGCGCAAATAGAAACGGCAGTAGCAGCAGCGTGTTGAATCCCCTTCGCGTGATGATTTCTCCGCCATCACACCACCATCTTCCGAACCAATTTTACAGGTCAGATCCCTATGTAACCCCCTACAAGCCCCTTTAATTAGATTGTTTTATTTCGCGTCGAACACGACGAAAATACGATTCAAAAATCGACGTAAACCTGTCCAAAAACAGGACGCTAGTACAGTCCAGACACGCAACTTGGAAGGCAATTTTTCGCAAATCCATAGACCGAATCAAAAAACTATTTGAACAGAAGGTTAGAGAACATATGGGAGATGAGGATCCTTCTTGTAGATTTATTTTTCACCTAATATATGGAGAGATATTTGATTCTAAAATTCTAGAAAAACCTGTTTTGAAAAACTAGAAAACTCATCCACACGACGTGCGTCCCGCCAAACCGGACGACGTAGTCGCGAACCGAAAGCATCAAAAGCTGCGTATCGGCTTCGTGGTCGTGTGGGCTTTGACGGAATTCAAATTGGTCGCATGTGCGCGACGAATTTGATGCGTATCCGTCGAAATTCACCGTATCGGCCTCTGTGCAAATTTCTCAATTACTTTGTGTACGTTCGTCAGATCAAGACGAAACTTGTGCCAACAGGACCGTATTATTTTTTTGGTCCTGTATGCCAAGTTTGGTTCGATTATGAGATAGTTGATTTGATCGCCGTTTTGCGGTGTAATGCCTATAGTTCGTATTACGTATCTTGGTATACGTGTACGTATTCTTGACTCGTATTGCGTATTTTCCTGCAAGGTTATTTTGGCATGTCATTGGTTATGGCTTAGCTTGGTTCGGCTTAGCTTAGTTTGGTTTGCTTGTGGGCTCATCATGAACCAAAAGAAAACCTCCACCTACCACCACCACCCTCATTTATATTTCCATCTAACTCTCTCTCTTCATTTATTCTTCTCCTTCACTTCTTCTTCACCACCATTTACTCTTCCACCTACCAGGAAAGAGAACTAGGCAAGTGCAAACTTGCTTCATGATGGATCTCAAGTTTTATTGTTTCATTCTCTTCCTTACTTGATTTTAAGACTCTTTAGAACTTGACATTTTTGGATTTGATGGATGGATTCTTGTAGATCTAAGTTTATAAACTTTTTGGTTTTTCTTGGTTTTGATCTCTAAAACTTGGTTATTTTCGAAAACTAGTGTTTCTATGTTGTAGAGAATTCAATTTCATGCAGTTTTGGCTTTTGTTTCGCTTGATTTCGACTTCGGATGAGGAAGTTATGGCCAAAACAATTTCTGGTCATTTCTATGTTCATCTGCAGCATGAACAGCATGTCGCAGAAGGCGCATGTCGCAGTAGGCGCATGTTGCAATGAAGTGCATGTCGCAGTAGCCGCATATCATGTCGCAGAAGTCGCATGTCGCAGTAGGCGCATGTTGCAATGAAGCGCATGTCGCAGTAGCTGCATATCATGTCGCAGAAGGCGCATGTCGCAGTAGGCGCATGTTGTAATGAGGCGCATGTCGCAGTAGCCGCATATCATGTCGCAGAAGGCGCATGTCGCAGTAGGCGCATGTTGCAATGAGGCGTATGTCGCAGTAGCCGCATATCATGTCGCAGAAGGCGCATGTCGCAGTAGGCGCATGTTGCAATGAGGCGCATGTCGCAGTTGCCGCATATCAAGTCGCAGAAGGCGTATGTCGCAGTAGGCGCATATTGCAATGAGGCGCATGTCGCGGTAGGCGCATATCATGTCGCAGTTGAGCCACATGAGGCGCATGTCGCGATAGGCGCATATCATGTCGTGCATGAGCCGCATTAAGGTGCATGTCGCAGTAGGCGCATATGGTGTCGCAGTTGCATGCATGTCGCAGAATAGGCCGCATAATGTATATTTTGACTATTACTAACTGTTATATGTCCTAATTGACTGAATTATTGCTCGAATTTCTCCCAACTCCCAACGTGAAAGTTGTAGATCTTTTCCTTAGCAGCAAGAATATGTCTCTAGTTATTTTATGCAAGTTTCTCTCATTTATAATATTGTAAGAATAGAACACGATAGTGGCCCGCTGTGGCGCACTCTTGACAAGTAAACTGACATGATATATCTCGGCATGCTGTTACGACAGCTAGCCTGACATGACAAGTATGAAAGACTTGGACACCGTGGGCGATTGTGTTTGTACAAATAAACTAGTACTGTCTTGCATCATGTTTAGGATGGGGACCCCTGAGTACCACGGTCAGGGGTACCTACTGAAATTGACTAAGGCTAATTAACTAGAATGATTCAGTAGTCATGAAGAGATTTCCAGCTACAGGCAATCCCGTTATCTGGGAACATTCAGTGGACTTGTAGCCTACCGACGAGTAGGGCACATTTCCAGCACACAGTCATGTGTTGTATTCTTCCTAAATAGACATTCGACCTGGATAACCGGATGGTCTGCAGGGCTTGTGGCTGTTGGGATAATCTCATTGCATCTTGCTAGTAACTAGGCTTGTGATAACCCTAGTTAGTTAAAAGTATCAAGCCGTACTCTTGATTGGCCGTGATTGATTGGATGTAGTTTATTCCATCTTAGTCTTATCCTGATTCTGTACAAGATTGTATCAGGGCATGATTTCTTGTATCGATAAATGATGGGATACCAAGTTCTGTTCAGATGAAGGGTTACAACCCCGGTCCTTGTTTGGTTTAAGGGTTGTAACTTGGCTATCTGAATAGTTCCATGGTTATCTTATCATATATTGTCCTGCTTTTTGTGTCCGCCTTAACAATAAAGATCAGGGGTCCAGTTCTGTTCAGGCGAAGGGTTACAACCCCGGTCCTTGTTTGGTTTAAGGGTTGTAACCTGGCTCCCGGAGCAGTTCTGTGTCCTCTCTTCGTTTATTGTCTTATTGTAACCCCCTGTCATGCTCATCATGTTTTACCTTTACTTCAATACCATGATTATTTATACTGGCCTTAACAATAAAGATCAGGGGTCCAGTTCTGTCACTCCCCATTCCCAGAATAAAGTATTTTATACGTGTACTTCTTGAATGTACTTATTCAATATTTATCATGCATTTATTCTGTATTTAAATTCTTTAAATTTGCGCTTATTAATTTTTTGTATTTTATTTTCTGCTTTTTCTTGGCTCTTGGTTCATTTCGGTTCATGGGAAACCAACTTGGTTCGGTTTGGTTCAACATGGAAAGGAATGGATGGCTTGGATTTGGTGGAGAGAATGAATGGTGGAGATCCACTTGACCTTGATATAAAAGTTCTTCTTCCACTCTCTCTCTCTTCATTCATTCACATTTACTCCTCCACCAAACCCTAAACCATTTGGAGAGGCAAGTACATCTTGCACACCATGAGGGATTTCATGCATCCCCAATTATTTTTAGTTTATGTTATTCATCTTCTCTTCCTCTACAAGTTTAGGTCTTGAAGTTTTTGTTTTCCATGGATGGTTGGATGTAGATCTAAGTTTTAAGTTTGGGTTTTCATAGTTTTGGTTTTTATATGAAATTTAGGGTTTTGATCTATCAAACATTGTTGTTTTCGAAATTAAGTGGTTTCATGTTGTAGAGAATTTGATTCTACTAAAGTTTGGCTTTTGAAAAGTTAGATTTCGATTTATTTTGTGGAAGTTATGGCAAAAAGTATTTTGGTTCGTTCCTATATTCATCTGCAGCACGAACAGCATGTCGCAGAAGGCGCATGTCGCAGTAGGCGCATGTTGCAATGAGGCGCATGTCGTGGAAGGCACACAACATGTCGCAGAAGGCGCATGTTGCAATGAGGCGCATGTTGCGGAAGGCACACAACATGTCACAGAAGGCGCATGTCGCAGTAGGCGCATGTTGCAATGAGGCGCATGTCGCGGAAGGCACACAGCATGTCGCAGTAGCCGCATATCATGTCGTGCATGAGCCGCATTAAGGCGCATGTCGCAGTAGGCGCATGTTGCATGAGGCGCATGTCGCGGTAGGCGCATATCATGTCGCAGTTGAGCTACATGAGGCACATGTCGCGGTAGGCGCATATCATGTCACAGTTGAGCCACATGAGGCGCATGTCGCGGTAGGCGCATATCATGTCGCAGTTGAGCCACATGAGGCGCATATCATGTCGCAGTAGGCACATATGGTGTCGCAGTTGCATGCATGTCGCAGAATAGGCCGCATATGCATAATTTGGTTGTTTCTGACTGTTATATATTCTAATTAACTGAATTGTGGCTAGAATTTCTTTCAACTTCCAACATGAATTTGTTGAACTTTTCCTTGGATTTAAGAATATATTACCAACTATTTTATACTAGTTTTGGACTCGACCATGCTTAATACTAATTTAACCTTTATGCCTTGTCATGAATTGACCCCGACTATTACTTGACTAATAATTGATCATGCGTTTCTAGTTGGAACTAAAGAGACTGGCTAGTCGTCTTATTGAATGAAATGAATGAGACACGTTCATGTAATGAACTATTGTACTCGATTAGCCAAATCCAAATATTGGCATACAGGCACATGCAGGTTTCAAATTATTTATTTATCTATTTTACAAAAAGACAGCATGTGTACCTTATGGTCAAGGCATGATTACTCCGTGGCTAGATTTGATTGTTGCATCACGCTATGTAAAACCTATAACCTAGCCGCACGGGTATCGTTATAGAGTTGCGCATATCGTACCCTGTGCGAAAGTACTCATTGAATGACCATGATCCACGGCATGGAACTTCACTCAACGTAGAGACTATTAAGTTAAATAAAATAATGATGGCATGGAGAGAATGGATTCTCGAGTTCTTACATGGCAGCCCCCTTGGGACTATTAAGTACCCGACGGGCCGGCTGGTTCCCACAGATACGGTAAATCTGTCACACGGGCAGGGAACGGTATCTGCTTATATTATTGTACATGCTATAACGGCGGGCATCCCGCTGGGACTCGTCTAACTACATGATTGGCACAATTGATTGATTGGATAGACTAGCCTTGCTTGCACATAGTAAGAACTGAGGAATCCCTAATTACATAATTCCAGGATAACTTGGGACTCACAATAGCAAGCCGTAGGAATTGATTGGCCGTTCAAAGATGATTTGTTTGTGTATTGTATCTACTCTGTTGCCTAACTAAGATGATCAGAATGTCAGGGCGTGACGGGCCAACTTCTGTCCTTGTTTGGTTGGGAGGTTGGTTCGAAGTGTCGTGATGTTATATGAATCCTAGTGGAAAGCAGAGATCTATTATTATATCCTCTTATTACTGGTTTTAATTCCTCATATCGTGCTTCCTTGTGGTACTTGCTATTGGAGGTCTAACCTCTCTGGTTTTGCATGGCCAGATTTAGAGCCGGTTCCCGAGGACTCAGCTTACTTCCACCTCCAAGATGGTCAATACTAGAGGAATGATTTTAGGAGGACTCGAGTGGGTTCCTTACTTCCCCGCTCATTTTGTTACTTACTTTATATTTTGCCGTTTGGCACCGACATGTTAGTCGGATTGTCTTGCTCTTACTTTCGCATAATTGTAACTAAAGTCAGACTGCAGCTGATAACAATTGTGTATATACTTGCTATACCATCTGGCTATGTTTTGTAAAGCCAGATCTCAAGAATATTTTGACTGAGCGTTTGGGATGCCTTACTGCTTTATCTTACATGTTCTCTATTTCTGTTTCTTGTTTTGAATGATTGAGACAATAGATGTAAAATGACCATAGTAAGACTTTCATGTAGTATGTACCCCCTCGTCTGGTTAGACAACATTGATCGTATTATACGGTATTCATCTACCCGTAATACGTAGCTGGCTGAGTCATTCTCCTGCTCTCCAGTATTCTGGTTCTGGGGCATGACAAGGTTTTAGTGGTGGCCCATGCAGGTCTGATTTCAGACTTGTGGGGTGTTTTTGATTTATAGGATGTCTCAATCACACGTGTTCCTTCTTGATCTCATGATTCATTATCCTCAACCCTTGCTTGACATTCCGGTATCCTTTGACTTCATTGATTCTTCATGTCCGGTTGTTTGATTGTTCTCTTGTCCCTTTTCTTAGGGGCACCTCGTCCGCACCTGTCAGAGCTGGACAGCAACAACATGGACAACAACATGGACAACCTGGCCAGGTTGGTCGGCAACAAGGGCCAGTCTCACCTCAGGAGGCTACCCAAGAAGAAGTGATAGTGGAACCAGCAGCTGGATCACAGTATCCGGACATTCTACCACCACCGACAGTTCCACCTACCCAAGTGGACACACCAGCCCTTCTGGAGATCATGAGAGGAATGATGGATACTCAGCAACATCAGATGTTGGCCCAGCAGTGCATGCACACTCAGCTACAAGAGCAGAATATGCTACTCAACCAAGGATTACAGGCGGCTTTGGAAAGAGGAGTGAGGACTGATTCGGGAGCATCAGCCAGGTTTTGCAAGTACAACCCTCGCCGTTTCGAGGGCACGGAGGATGCCATCTCAGCAGATGCATGGCTTAAGGATATGGAGGCTATTCTGACAGCAGCTAAGGTGCCGGCAGAAGAACGTGTGGATCTAGTGAAGTTGTTACTCCAGGATCTCGTACGTGACTGGTGGGAATCATAGGAAGTAGGTATCAGACGTCCTATTGCTTGAGACGATTTCACCGCAAGATTCAAGACCAAGTACTATGGAGTTGTGGCACGGTTTGAGCTACAACAGAAGTTCATCAACCTCAGGCAGGCCGGCAAGACGGTAGATGCTTATGCAGCGGAGTTCTGCAGATTGAGTAGGTTCGCCCCAGAGATGGTAGCAACAGAGAGCCAGAGGGCCATGAGGTTTCAGCAAGGGTTTCATCTTGAACTCTTGCAATTGATAGAGGGGCACAATTACCAGACTTTTGATGAGATATTGACGGCAACTCGAAGGCATGAGATCACCATTCAGAGGCTTGTGGTGAGGACTTGGGGTCAGAAGAGGTCCCACAGTCAGATTGAAGGAGGAGGGGGAGCAGCGCCCCGAACAACAGTACCATCCACTGGCATTCGTATCCACGATGTGGCGATACGAGGACCAGCACCACCAAGGCAACAACAACAGCAACAGAAGAAGAACCAGCAACCCCCAGCGGGCTGTACTTATTGTGGGAAGATGGAACACACTAGAGATGTGTGTCGGACATTAAATGGACTGTGTTTGATATGTGGAATCCAGATCATCGGGTTACCACATGTCCCATGAATTCGAGGTCAGGAGGGCCAGTACAGTAGTTTCCTGCTCTGCCAGCACCAGGGACAGGACAGTATCGAGGACCCGCAGTGGCAGTGAGGCCACTGGCCCAGCATCCATTAATGCCACAGGCTCAGATATTTTGGCAGCAGGGACCGCCGATGCAGCAACACCAGCATAGACCACCCCAGCATCACCAAGGCAGGGGCCAGCAGCAGCACCAGGCTAGACCGCAACATGGGAACCAACAAGGAGGTCGAGGGCAGGCATTCACTCTGTCCTTGGAGGAGGCATTAGCATCGGAAGATGTTGTGGCAGGTAACATTCTCGTCGTCTCATATCCCGCAGTAGCATTGTTTGATTCAGGAGCATCACACTCATTTATATTTGCACAATTTGCGACACGGCTAGGAATGGAGTTCGAGGCATTGCCAGGGAGGTTGAATATACTCACTGGCAATGGGCTCGTAGGAGTTAGTAGAGTTATTCTAGCGTGTAGCGTTGTAGTTTGTGGCCATTCCTTACCCGCCCGGTTGATAGAATTTCCTGTTGGAAATTTCGACGTTATCTTAGGCATGGACTGGCTGAAAGACAGTCATACGACAATAGATTGTCGTAGAGGGAGTGTATCTTTTGATATTCTAGGCATGAAGCGGTTCACCTTAGTCAGGTCAGAGGCAACTCAGCAAGAGCAGAGAGTAGTAACAGCAATGGAAGAAGTTTAGATTCCGAAGGTAGTTGAAGAATTTCTAGACGTATTTCCCGAAGAACTTCCAGGTCTACCACCGGTTAGGGATATTGAGTTCAGCATAGAATTGGCACCAGGAACTAAACCAATATCAGATCGAGTTTACAGAATGGCGGATTCAGAGCAGGCCAAGGTATATCAGCACATAGAGGAATTGAAGGAGAAGAAGTTCATCCAAGCTAGCGTGTCACCATGGACAGCACCAGTAGTACTTGTGGGAAAGAAGGATGGGTCATCCAGATTGTGCATTGACTACAGGAAGCTTAACGCGGCAACAGTGAAGAACAAGTACCCACTACCCAGGATCGACGACTTGTTTGATCAGTTGAGCAAAGCTAGAGTTTTCTCCAAGATAGATCTTCGTTCAGGGTACCATCAGGTGAGGGTTCGGAAGGAAGATATTCCCAAGACAGCATTTAGGTCGAAGTATGGGCATTATGAATTCTTAGTAATGCCGTTTGGTTTGACCAATGCTCCAGCGATATTCATGGATTTGATGAATCGCATCTTTATGCCATACTTAGATCAGTTTGTCGTTGTATTTCTTGACGACATTCTCGTATATTCTGCCAGTGAAGAGGAGCATGAAGACCACCTCAGGAAAGTGTTGTAGGTTCTGAGAGAGAACCAGTTATATGCTAAGCTAAGTAAGTGTGAGTTTTGGTCGGATCACATTTCATTTTTGGGTCACATCGTATCAGGAGCAGGAGTAGCAGTAGATCCCAAGAAGATAGAAGCAGTAGAGAGTTGGCCAGTACCTAAGACCGTAGCAGATGTACGGAGTTTTTTGGGATTGGCAGGATATTACAGAAGGTTCGTATCAGACTTTACAAGGCTTTCAGCACCTATGACCCGCTTGACACAAAAGGATGTACCATTCGTTTGGTCGACAGAATGTCAGACATCATTTGAGACATTGAAGCAGAAGTTGATATCAGCACCTATTCTTACATTACCGATTGGACCCGGAGGTTTTACAGTATATTGTGATGCGTCAGGTAAAGGACTTGGATGCGTCCTCATGCAGCATAGGAAGGTGATAGCGTACGCATCTAGGCAACTTCGAGATCACGAGAAGAATTACCCAACTCACGACTTGGAATTGGCGGCAGTAGTGTTTGCTCTGAAGCTATGGAGGCATTACTTATATGGTGATCTAGTAGACATGTACACAGATCATAAAAGTCTGAAGTACATCTTTACTCAGAAGGAGCTGAACATGAGACAGAGAAGATGGTTAGAGTTGATCAAGGATTATGACGTGGAGCTTCAGTATCATCCAGGCAAGGCTAATGTAGTAGCAGACGCTCTCAGCCGGAGAGACGGCACATTTATGTTGACAACGCAGAAGCACATTTTAGAAGACCTTCAGGAGATGGGCATCGAAGTTATACTTCCTAGTGAAGTAGGAGTTCTAACAAGTCTGCAAGTTCAATCCGACTTGGTAGGCAGGATCAAGGCAGCTCAGGCACAGAATCCAAGGATTCAGAAGCTTAGAGCAGAATGTGAGTCAGGACTCAGAAAGGAGATACAAATTCATGAAGATGGTACGCTTAGGTTTGGATCACGTCTATGTGTGCCTAGTGGAGATATCAGACAGGAGGTCATGTCAGAAGCTCACAGTTCTCAGTATTCTATTCACCCTGGAGGAACCAAGATGTACCAAGATATCAAGCAGCATTTCTGGTGGAACGGGATGAAGAGAGAGATAGCTAGATTTGTTTCCCGTTGCTTGGTATGTCAGCAAGTAAAGGCAGAACAGCAGAGGCCAGCTGGATTATTGCAACCACTTCCTATCCCGGAATGGAAATATGAGCATATTACAATAGACTTTGTGACCGGTTTACCGAGATTACCAAGTGGTAAGGACGCTATTTGGGTGATAGTGGACCGACTTACGAAGGTGGCACACTTTCTTCCTTTCAGATTAGGGCAATCTACAGAAAAGTTGGCAGAATTGTATATACAACAGATAGTCAGGCAGCATGGAGTCCCTGTCAGTATTGTGTCGGATCGAGATACCCGCTTTACATCATATTTCTGGAAAAGCTTACATCACAGTCTGGGTACCAAGTTAAGATTTAGCACGGCTTACCATCCGCAGATGGATGGGCAATCAGAAAGGACGATTCAGACTTTAGAAGACATGTTGCGAGCTTGCACTCTAGATTTTGGAGGATCTTGGGAAAGCCACCTGCACTTAGTTGAGTTCTCGTACAACAACAGTTATCAAGCCAGTATCCAGATGGCGCCATTTGAAGCACTATATGGTAAGAAGTGTAGGTTGCCACTAGCATGGGATGATATCGGGGAGAGAAAGATGCTAGGCCCAGAAATAATTGTTCAGACGGTTGAAGTGGTTAAGGGAATTAGAGAGCGGCTTCGAGTTATGCAGGACCGGCATCGTCATTGGGCGGACCAGCATCGTAGGCCGCTAGAGTTTTCTGTTGGGGACCACGTGTTCTTGCGGATCTCACCTACCCGTGGGGTCATTAGATTTGGCGTTCGCGGGAAGTTGAGTCCGCGATACGTAGGACCCTTTGTTATTCTTGATAGGATAGGCGATGTTGCTTATCGTTTATCCCCTCCACCTTCGTTACGAGAGGTGTATGACGTATTTCATGTATCTCAGTTACGAAGGTATGTATCGGACCCAAGCCATGTCCTTGACCATTCTGAGCTGGTTGTTGGTACCAACCTGTCTTACGAGGAACAGCCTGTGTCCATTTTGGACCGAAGAGAGAAGATACTCAAGAACCGAACAATTAGTCTTGTCCGTGTTGCTTGGAGTCATCACTCATTGGGAGAGTCAACGTGGAAACGTAAGGATGATATCCGATCACGGTATCCACACCTGTTTGACTCACAAGGTATATCTCTTTCTGTATACCTTGATTGTCCTGATTCTTCATGCTTATCACCTTATGGGTAGAACTACTTGATATCGTGGATTGATGAATTTACCTATATAGTACTTGCTTTTAGATATGGTAAAATGATTGCTTGCTCACTAGAATTGCTTGTATTACTTTAGCTCCGACATTTCTGTCCTGCTTGGATCTGAAATTCCGAGGACGGAATTTTTCTAAGGAGGGTAGAGATGTCACTCCCCGTTCCCAGAATAAAGTATTTTATACGTGTACTTCTTGAATGTACTTATTCAATATTTATCATGCATTTATTCTGTATTTAAATTCTTCAAATTTGCGCTTATTAATTTTTTGTATTTTATTTTCTGCTTTTTCTTGGCTCTTGGTTGATTTCGGTTCATGGGAAACCAACTTGGTTCGATTTGGTTCAACATGGAAAGGAATGGATGGCTTGGATTTGGTGGAGAGAATGAATGGTGGAGATCCACTTGACCTTGATATAAAAGTTCTTCTTCCACTCTCTCTCTTCATTCATTCACATTTATTCCTCCACCAAACCCTAACCCATTTGGAGAGACAAGTACATCTTGCACACCATGAGGGATTTCATGCATCCCCAATTATTTTTAGTTTATGTTATTCATCTTCTCTTCTTCTACAAGTTTAGGTCTTGAAGTTTTTGTTTTCTATGGATGGTTGGGTGTAGATCTAAGTTTTAAGTTTTGGTTTTCATAGTTTTGGTTTTCATATGAAATTTAGGGTTTTGATCTATCAAACATTGTTGTTTTCGAAATTAAGTGGTTCCATGTTGTAGAGAATTTGATTCTACTAAAGTTTGGCTTTTGAAAAGTTAGATTTCGATTTATTTTGTGGAAGTTATGGCAAAAAGTATTTTGGTTCGTTCCTATATTCATCTGCAGCATGAACAGCATGTCGCAGAAGGTGCATGTAGCAGTAGGCGCATGTTGCAATGTGGCGCATGTCGCGGAAGGCACACAGCATGTCGCAGAAGGCGCATGTCGCAGTAGGTGCATGTTGCAATGAGGCGCATGTCGCGGAAGGCACACAGCATGTCACAGAAGGCGCATGTCGTAGTAGGCGCATGTTGCAATGAGGCGCATGTCGCGGAAGGCACACAGCATGTCGCAGTAGCCGCATATCATGTCGCACATGAGCCGCATTAAGGCGCATGTCGCAGTAGGCGCATGTTGCATGAGGCGCATGTCGCGGTAGGCGCATATCATGTCGCAGTTGAGCCACATGAGGCGCATGTCACGGTAGGCGCATATCATGTCGCAGTTGAGCCACATGAGGCGCATATCATGTCGCAGTAGGCGCATATGGTGTCGCAGTTGCATGCATGTCGCAGAATAGGCCGCATATGCATAATTTGGTTGTTTCTGACTGTTATATGTCCTAATTAACTGAATTGTGGCTAGAATTTCTTTCAACTCCCAACATAAATTTGTTGATCTTTTCCTTGGATTCAAGAATATATTACCAACTATTTTATACTAGTTATGGACTCGACCATGCTTAATACTAATTTGACCTTTATGCCTTGTCATGAATTGACCCCGACTATTACTTGACTAATAATTGATCATGCGTTCCTAGTTAGAACTAAAGAGACTGGCTAGTCGTCTTATTGAATAAAATGAATGAGACACGTTCATGTAATGAACTATTGTACTCGATTAGCCAAATCCAAATATTGGCATACAGGCACATGCAGGTTTCAAATTATTTATTTATCTATTTTACAAAAAGACAGCATATGTACCTTATGGTCAAGGCATGATTACTCCGTAGCTAGATTTGATTGTTGCATCACGCTATGTAAAACCTACAACCTAGTCGCACGAGTATCGTTGTAGAGTTGCACATATCGTACCAAGTACGAAAGTACTCATTGAATGACCATGATCCACGGCATGGAACTTCACTCAACGTAGAGACTATTAAGTTAAATAAAATAATGATGGCATAGAGAGAATGGATTCTCGAGTTCTTACATGGCAGCCCCCTTGGAACTATTAAGTACCCGACGGGCCGGCTGGTTCCCACAGATACGGTAAATCTGTCACACGGGCAGGGAACGGTATCTGCTTATATTATTGTACATGCTATAACGGCGGGCGTCCCGCTGGGACTCGTCTAACTACATGATTGGCTCAATTGATTGATTGGATAGACTAGCCTTGCTTGCACATAGTAAGAACTGAGGAATCCCTAATTGCATAATTCCAGGATAACTTGGGACTCACAATAGCAAGCCGTAGGAATTGATTGACCGTTCAAAGATGATTTGTTTGTGTATTGTATCTACTCTGTTGCCTCACTAAGATGATCAGAATGTCAGGGCGTGACGGGCCAACTTCTGTCCTTGTTTGGTTGGGAGGTTGGTTCGAAGTGTCGTGATGTTATATGAATCCTAGTGGAAAGCAGAGATCTATTATTATATCCTCTTATTACTGGTTTTAATTCCTCATATCGTGCTTCCTTGTGGTACTTGCTATTGGAGGTCTAACCTCTCTGGTTTTGCATGGCCAGATTTAGAGTCGGTTCCCGAGGACTCAGCTTACTTCCACCTCTAAGATGGTCAATACTAGAGGAATGATTTTAGGAGGACTCGAGTGGGTTCCTTACTTCCCCGCTCATTTTGTTACTTACTTTATATTTTGTCATTTGGCACCGACATGTTAGTCGGATTGTCTTGCTCTTACTTTCGTATAATTGTAACTAAAGTCAGACTGCAGCTGATAACAATTGTGTATATACTTGCTATACCATCTGGCTATGTTTTGTAAAGCCAGATCTCAAGAACATTTTGACTGAGCGTTTGGGACGCCTTACTGCTTTATCTTACATGTTCTCTATTTCTGTTTCTTGTTTTGAATGATTGAGACAATAGATGTGAAATGACCATAGTAAGACTTTCATGTAGTATGCACCCCCTCGTCTGGTTAGACAGCATTGATCGTATTATACGGTATTCATCTACCCGTAATACGTAGCTGGCTGAGTCATTCCCCCGCTCTCCAGTATTCTGGTTCTGGGGTGTGACAAGTTCTGTTCAGGCGAAGGGTTACAACCCCGGTCCTTGTTTGGTTTAAGGGTTGTAACCTGGCTTCCGGAGCAGTTCTGTGTCCTCTCTTCGTTTATTGTCTTGTTACCTTATCAATAGTAATTGAGGCGGGTTTCTATTCAAGCGAAGGATTACAACCCCGGTCCTTGTTTGGTTTAAGGGTTGCAGTCTGGCTACTTGAATGGTTTCTCCGTGTTCAATATATTATTGTTATCTCAGCTATTATCACTATCTTTTAATTACCTTACTATTTATTTGTGATATGCTGGTTTTAGTTCCTAAGTGAAGTCTCCTTTGTGGCACTTGCTCTTTCTGGGGTCTGACCCAGCTGGTTTTGTGTGGCCAGATATCGGAGCAGCACCAGAGGATCTACCTACTATCCAGCCAGATGGTGACCACCAGGCGTAACCCTGGCAACGAGTGGGTTTCTTTTTGTGCTCCTACTTTATTGTAAAATTATTCTTTTGAGGCGTTTAGCCGACGAGCACGTGTTAGCTCGATTGTCCTTTATTTACTGTCTGCCTACGGGCTGTAACATGATTGACAGATCCTAGGGTTGATCATGTATGACTGAACTCTTGCTAGTCCTGACATTTTGTACGACTAGCTTCATGATCATCCAATATGTAATGTATGGGACGCCTTGCTATTATATATTTGGTGCTCTGCCATCTTGTAACTACTATTACTTGCTTGTGATTGAGACAATAGGCTTGTTCATGACCATAGAAGACTGTTGGCTTGTAGTTAAACCCTCATGTATCTAGACAGCCGTGACCGTATAGCGAGCTGGGTTGCACTTCAATATACGTAGCTGGCTATGTACGCTCCCGCTCTCCAGTATTCTGGTTCTGGGGCGTGACATGGTTTTAGTGGTGGCCCATGCAGGTCTTGTAATTCAAGATATGTGAGGGTTTACCGAATAGATGTCTTAATCAGTACTCGTCCTTGATCTCTACTCGTATCCTCTTGATCCCTGAAAATCTTGACCTGATCACATGCTTGTATCGTTGATCTGTCCTGGTCCTTCCTTATTGTTCCCTATGTCGTCTTCTTCAGCGACATTGTTCCTGGACCTGCCGATCAGCAAGGCGGAGCACCTCCCGCGGACCAGCAGCAACCTGGAGATCAAGCCCAGCATTCAGAAGTAGCCTCCAGAGTTATGCCTACTGAAGGAGAACCCCCAATTCAGCCCGTCCAGCCTGCAGAGCCTGATGATGGCACTTTGGCGGGTCTCATCAGGTCCCTATTAGCTTCCTAGGATCGTCGCGGAGATGCCTTACACCAGGCGGTGGCAGATGCTTTGACCAGAGGAGGTCATCAGGGTAACAGCGCGGCCAACAGCTTCAAGCGCCTGAACCCTCCATTCTTCGACGGCAGTGAAGATGCGATCGCTGCAGATGCTTGGCTTCAGGATACAGAAGTAATTCTAGAAGCAGCCAGGACTCCAGAGAACGAGAAGGTGGCCGTGGTGCGCCTGCAGTTACTAGATCTTGCCCGCAGCTGGTGGGCAGCGCAGACCGATGGATTAGTGGCCCCTATTTTATGGACAGTATTCAGGAAGAGATTCCAGACCAAGTATTTTGATGCTGTAGCTCGGTATGATCTACAGACGAGGTTCACCAATCTGAATCAGATGGGCAGGACGGTCGATGGATATGCGACCGAGTTTTCTAGGCTTAGTCGGTTTGCTCCCACCTTGGTAGCAACCGAGTTCGATAGTGCCCATCGGTTCCAGCAGGGGCTCCATTTAGAGATCTTGTTGGCAGTGGAGCAGTTTGAGCATCAGACTTTTGATGCAGTATTGAGAGCAGCCCGGAGACATGAGTACACCTCCCAGAGGATCGTGGATAGGACCGGAGGTCGGAAGCGATCTCACGGCCAGATGAATCAGTCTTCAGCACCAGCCCCGGCAGCCAGGGCTTTGACCATTGGAGCTCCGAGGCGGGCGGCCTCAGTGACGTCGGTTCAGCATTCCACCCCGACGCACCCTCAGCAGCAGAAGCAGAAGCAGTCTTCCGCAGTGGGATGTTCACACTGCGGGAAGCCAGGTTATGTGGTATCGGAGTGTCGCAGAGCACAGGGTTTGTGCTTGGTTTGTGGTACCCCGGACCACAGGGTTGGGAACTGCCCGAACAGGGGGAGTTCATCGGCCTTCTCTAGTCCTTCAGTTAGAGGACCAGCACCAATCCAGCAGCAGCAGCTGTAGTACCCGTTCCCGAGGCCATTGCCGACGCAGGCCCAGGCATTCCAGCAGCAGAGGCCGCAGCAGTATGCCCAAGCCCAAGCCTTGATCCAGAGCAGGCAGAGAAATTTTCAGCAGAGGGGACCCGCACCCCGAGGACATGGTTAAGTACTGGCTTTGACCATGGGAGAAGAAGGAATAGCACCAGGTGAGGTGGTGGCAGGTACTATTCTCGTCAATATCTTTCCAGCTTCAGTATTATTTGATTCTGGTGCCTCGTATTCATTTATGTCTGCACGATTTGTGACACGGGTAGGACTGGAGCCCGAGTCATTATCAGTAAGGCTCAATATACTTACTGGTAACGGACTTGTTGGAGTAGATAGAGTGTTTTCCTCGTGTCGGGTCGTAGTTAGCGGTAGAGAATTCCCCGCTAGATTGATAGAGTTCCCGATGGCCGATTATGATGTGGTCTTAGGGATGGATTGGTTGAGGGACCAGTATGCTAGGATAGACTGCCACATTGGCAGGGTTATTTTTAATATTCCAGGCGAGCCAGAGTTTTTTTTCTCCCGAGGCGAAGTTGAACCTTCTCCTCCAGTGTTGCGGATGGCAGTAGCAGCAGTGCAGTTACCTCGGATAGTCGAAGAGTTTCCAGATATTTTCCAGAAGAGCTTCCAGGGATGCCGCTAGAGCGAGAGATCGAGTTTACCATCGACTTGATTTCTGGAACAGCCCCAGTGTCAGAGAGAGTCTACAGGATGGCGCCGTCAGAGCTAGAGATATTGTACAAGATGATTGAAGAACTCAGAACCAAGGGGTTCATTCGTGCTAGTGGATCACCTTGGGGAGCCCCTATGCTTCTTGTGAAAAAGAAGGATGGTACGTCCAGATTGTGTGTTGATTATCGTACTTTGAACTCAGTGACAATCAAGAACAGATATCCTCTCCCGAGGATAGATGACTTGTTTGATCAACTCAAAGGGGCGTCAGTATTTTCGAAGATCGACTTGCGATCAGGGTACCATCAGATCAGAGTCAGAGAGCAGGACATCCCGAAGACAGCTTTTAGATCCCGGTATGGGCATTGGGAGTTCCTTGTTATGCCCTTTGGAGCAACCAATGCACCGGCAGTATTCATGGACCTCATGAATCGTATCTTTATGCCTTATTTGGATCAGTTCGTGATTGTGTTCCTAGACGACATCCTGGTCTATAGCAAGAGTGAGGTGGAGCATGAGCAGCATCTCCGTATGGTTCTCCAGATTCTCAGAGAGCACAAGTTGTATGTCAAGTTTAGTAAATGCGAGTTCTGGCTCGATCGCATTTCATACTTGGGACATATCATCGCCAGAGGAGGAGTCAAAGTGGATCCCCAGAAGATCGTGGCCATTGAAATATGGCCAGTACCTAGCACAATGGCAGAAGTTCGTAGTTTTCTTGGCTTGGCCGGCTACTACCGGCGATTTGTTTCAGACTTTGCTCGAATTTCTGCACCATTGACCCAGTTGACCCGCAATGATGTGCAGTTTGCTTGGATAGCAGAATGTCAGGATTCTTTTGAGAGGTTGAAGCGAGGCTTGATGACAGCTCCTATTCTCACGCTTCCAGATGGAACTGGAGGATTCTCAGTGTATTGTGATGCTTCGGGCAGAGGTTTAGGATGTGTTCTGATGCAGCATAGAAAGGTAATAGCTTATGCGTCACGGCAACTTCGTGATTATGAGAGAAATTACCCGACCCATGACTTGGAGCTGGCAGCAGTAGTGTTTGTACTTAAGTTGTGGAGGCACTACCTATACGGAGATAGGGTGGAAATTTTCACCGACCACAAGAGCCTGAAGTATGTTTTCACCCAGAAGGATCTCAACATGCGTCAGAGGAGATGGCTGGAGCTGCTTGTGAATTATGATGTCAACCTGCAGTATCACTCAGGAAAGGCCAACGTTGTTGCAGATGCATTGAGCAGGAGAGCCGGAGTTTATTTCCTGACAGCGCAACCAGAGCTGTTGGCCGATCTTCAGAAGATGGGTATAGAAGTTGTCCTTCCTTCCAGTGTGGCATTGATGGCCAGCATGCAAGTCCAGTCCACTATAGTCGAGAGGATCCGGATGGCGCATTCAGCAGATTCCAAGCTTCAGCGACTCAGAGCAGAGTGTGAGGCAGGACGAAGACCAGAGTTATGTATCCATGAAGACGGTACACTTCGACATGGTAAGCGTCTTTGTATACCCAGTGGAGATATCAGACATGAGATCATGGCAGAGGCCCACAGTTCGTAGTATTCCATTCATCCTGGTGGCACGAAGATGTACCGTGATATCCGCCAGTACTTTTGGTGGAATGGCATAAAGAGAGAGATAGCCCGGTTTGTCTCTCGTTGTTTAGTATGCCAACAAGTTAAGGCTGAACATCAGAGACCAGCTGGACTACTTCAACCATTGCCGATTCCCGAGTGGAAATGGGAGCATATAACCATGGATTTTGTGACTGGATTGCCTAGATCCCCGGCTGGCAGAGACGCTATTTGGGTTGTCATAGACAGGCTCACGAAGGTGGCTCACTTTCTCCCATTCAGAGTTGGTCAATCGACGGCTCAGCTAGCGGAGATGTATCTCCGGCAGATTGTCAGGTTGTACGGTGTACCAGTCAGTATCACTTCAGACAGAGATTCAAGATTTACGTCGCACTTTTGGCGTAGCTTGCAAGAAAGTTTGGGAACTCACCTCCAGTTCAGTTCAGCTTATCATCCGCAGACAGATGGCCAGTCGGAGCGTACGATCCAGACTCTTGAAGATATGTTACGGTCATGTACACTCGACTTCGGTGGTTCGTGGAAAGATCATGTGCACCTGGTGGAGTTCTCGTACATCAACAGTTTCCAGGCCAGTATCCGGATGGCACCGTTCGAGGCGTTGTATGGTAGGAAGTGTCGATCCCCGCTAGCCTGGGATGATGTTGGAGAGAGGCAGATGCTTGGTCCGGAAATGATTGCTTAGACCGTTGAAGTGGTCAGAAAAGTCAGAGATCATCTTCGAGTTGCCCAAGATCGCCAGCGTCATTGGGCCGATTCTCATCGGCGCCCTCTTGAGTTTTCTGTCGGCGACCATGTATTCCTGAGGATTTTGCCTAACTGCGGCGTCATTCATTTCGGCGTGCGAGGAAAGCTTAGTCCTAGGTATATAGGGCCGTTCGACATTCTGGAGCGAGTAGGAGATGTATCCTATCGTCTCGCTCTTCCACCGTCGCTACGTGAGGTGCATGACGTATTCCATGTATCCCAACTGCGACGGTATATTCCGGACCCGAGCTACATCCTGGATCATTCGGAATTGGTTGTTGATACCAACCTTTCGTATGAGGAGAGGCCCGTGTCTATATTGGACCGAAGAGAGAAGACACTCAAGAACAAGACTATCAAGTTAGTCCGAGTTGTTTGGGGTCATCACTCTTTGGGTGAGTCGACGTGGGAGCATGAGGATGATATCCGATCACGATATCCCGACCTGTTTGACTCGTAAGGTATAATGTCTTCCTTATGCCTTATGCTTTTAATTCTTTGCTTGAATAAATGACTGCATGATAGACTGCTTATTATAGCTTACGATTAGTATAGCTTGTCCTTGCAATTCTAGCCTCTTGATTAAATTCCGAGGACAGAATTCTATTAAGGTGGGTAGAGTTGTAATGCCTATAGTTCGTATTACGTATCTTGGTATACGTGTACGTATTCTTGACTCGTATTGCGTATTTTCCTGCAAGGTTATTTTGGCATGTCATTGGTTATGGCTTAGCTTGGTTCGGCTTAGCTTGGTTTGGTTTGCTTGTGGGTTCATCATGAACCAAAAGAAAACCCCCACCTACCACCACCACCCTCATTTATATTTCCATCTAACTCTCTCTCTTCATTTATTCTTCTCCTTTACTTCTTCTTCTCCACCATTTACTCTTCCACATACCAGGAAAGAGAGCTAGGCAAGTACAAACTTGCTTCATGATGGATCTCAAGTTTTATTGTTCCATTCTCTTCCTTACTTGATTTTAAGACTCTTTAGAACTTGACATTTTTGGATTGGTGGATGGATTCTTGTAGATCTAAGTTTGTAAACTTTTCAGTTTTTTTTGGTTTTGATCTCTAAAACTTGATTATTTTCGAAAACTAGTGTTTCTATGTTGTAGAGAATTCAATTTCATGCAGTTTTGGCTTTTGTTTCGCTTGATTTCGACTTCGGATGAGGAAGTTATGGCCAAAACAATTTCTGGTCATTTCTATGTTCATCTGCAGCATGAACAGCATGTCGCAGAAGGCGCATGTCGCAGTAGACGCATGTTGCAATGAAGCGCATGTCGCAGTAGCCGCATATCATGTCGCAGAAGGCGCATGTCGCAGTAGGCGCATGTTGCAATGAAGCGCATATCGCAGTAGCCGCATATCATGTCGCAGAAGGCGCATGTCGCAGTAGGTGCATGTTGCAATGAGGCGCATGTCGCAGTAGCCGCATATCATGTCGCAGAAGGCGCATGTCGTAGTAGGCGCATGTTGCAATGAGGCGCATGTCGCGATAGGCACATATCATGTCGCAGTTGAGCCACATGAGGCGCATGTCGCGATAGGCGCATATCATGTCGCGCATGAGCCGCATTAAGGCGCATGTCGCAGTAGGCGCATATGGTGTCGCAGTTGCATGCATGTCGCAGAATAGGCCGTATAATGCATATTTTGACTATTACTAACTGTTATATGTCCTAATTGACTGAATTATTGCTCGAATTTCTCCCAACTCCCAACGTGGAAGTTGTAGATCTTTTCCTTAGCAGCAAGAATATGTCTCTAGTTATTTTATGCAAGTTTCTCTCATTTATAATATTGTAAGAATAGAACACGATAGTGGCCCGCTGTGGCGCACTCTTGACAAGTAAACTGACATGATATATCTCGACATGCTGTTACGACAGCTAGCCTGACATGACAAGTATAAAAGACTTGGACACGTGGGCGATTGTGTTTGTACAAATAAACTAGTACTGTCATGCATCATGTTTAGGATGGGGACCCCTGAGTACCACGGTCAGGGGTACCTACTGAAATTGACTAAGGCTAATTAACTAGAATGATTCAGTAGTCATGAAGAGATTCCCAGCTACAGGCAATCCCGTTATCTGGGCGCATTCAGTGGACTTGTAGCCTACCGACGAGTAGGGCACATTTCCAGCACACAGTCATGTGTTGCATTCTTCCTAAATAGACATTCGACCTGGATAACCGGATGGTCTGCAGGGCTTGTGGCTGTTGGGATAATCTCATTGCATCTTGCTAGTAACTAGGCTTGTGATAACCCTAGTTAGTTAAAAGTATCAAGCCGTACTCTTGATTGGCTGTGATTGATTGGATATAGTTTATTCCATCTTAGTCTTATCCTGATCCTGTACAAGATTGTATCAGGACATGATTTCTTATATCGATAAATGATGGGATACCAAGTTCTGTTCAGATGAAGGGTTACAACCCCGGTCTTTGTTTGGTTTAAGGGTTGTAACTTGGCTATCTGAATAGTTCCATGGTTATCTTATCATATATCGTCCTGCTTATTGTGTCCGCCTTAACAATAAAGATCAGGGGTCCAGTTCTGTTCAGGCGAAGGGTTACAACCCCAGTCCTTGTTTGGTTTAAGGGTTGTAACCTGGCTCCCGGAGAAGTTCTGTGTCCTCTCTTCGTTTATTATCTTATTGTAACCCCTGTCATGCTCGTCATATTTTACCTTTACTTCAATACCATGATTATTTATACTGGCCTTAACAATAAAGATCAGGGGTCCAGTTCTGTTCAGGCGAAGGGTTACAACCCCGGTCCTTGTTTGGTTTAAGGGTTGTAACCTGGCTTTCGGAGCAGTTCTGTGTCCTCTCTTCGTTTATTGTCTTGTTACCTTATCAATAGTAATTGAGGCGGGTTTCTATTCAGGCGAAGGATTGCAACCCCGGTCCTTGTTTGGTTTAAGGGTTGCAGTCTGGCTACTTGAATGGTTTCTCCGTGTTCAATATATTATTGTTATCTCAGCTATTATCACTATCTTTTAATTACCTTACTATTTATTTGTGATATGCTGGTTTTAGTTCCTAAGTGAAGTCTCCTTTGTGGCACTTGCTCTTTCTGGGGTCTGACCCAGCTGGTTTTGTGTGGCCAGATATCGGAGCAGCACCAGAGGATCTACCTACTATCCAGCCAGATGGTGACCACCAGGCGTAACCCTGGCAACGAGTGGATTTCTTTTTGTCCTCCCACTTTATTGTAAAATTATTCTTTTGAGGCGTTTAGCCGACGAGCACGTGTTAGCTCGATTGTCCTTTATTTACTGTCTGCCTACGGGCTGTAACATGATTGACAGATCCTAGGGTTGATCATGTATGACTGAACTCTTGCTAGTCCTGACATTTTGTACGACTAGCTTCATGATCATCCAATATGTAATGTATGGGATGCCTTGCTATTATATATTTGGTGCTCTGACATCTTGTAACTACTATTACTTGCTTGTGATTGAGACAATAGGCTTGTTCATGACCATAAAAGACTGTTGGCTTGTAGTTAAACCCTCATGTATCTAGACAGCCGTGACCGTATAGCGAGGTGGGTTGTACTTCAATATACGTAGCTGGCTATGTACGCCTCCGCTCTCCAGTATTCTGGTTCTGGGGCGTGACATGCGAGCCCCACGGTCCAACTCAACGGACGATTTTGTACACGGGCCGCCGAAATCTAACTCTGGACATACGGTTGGGTTCGTATCGTCAAAATGAATCCGTAAACATGTAGTTTGATGACTTTAGAAACCATTGACCCTGTCACATTTTTTGGTGGAAAGCGGGTCCAACAGCGGACACCATTTTGACCCGAAATTACCGTTTTGCCCCTGTGTCCAGAATTGGACTTAAGGACAGGCAATCCTAGCTATTTTGACTATTTTAAGAACATTGGTAATATTTATTTCACCTTTCGGGGACTGTTGTACGGGTTTTGACTATTGTGGCATATTTAGTAGTTCAGACTGTCGGTTTTACAAGCAGAGGATCACAGGCGAGTACAGTTTATTGTCTGTATTTCAATATTGATATTTACTATATTTCATTGATTATTCATTGGTTATGTGATTTTTATACTCTATTATAAATTGTTGAGTCGAGAATGAGAAGTACCAAGGATGTGTGATCCGATCGTAGACCGTGTTTATTTTCATGCAGTAGACCTTGTAGATCGTGTTTATTTTCATGCAGTAGACCTTGTAGGCCGTATTTATTTTCATGCAGTAGACCTTGTAGACCGTATTTATTTTCATTCAGTAGACCTTGTTGTTTCACTTAACAAAAATGCCAAACAAAAGTTGGATTTTGAAAATAAAACGAGAAAAGTACAAGAAGTACAAATTTGATTCTGGGAAAGTATTGCTATGGAAGTCTGATCGGTAAATGATCACTTTGTTCCTTGGACCATATGATGATGATGAAGATCACTGCTTGAAGTAGAACAACTTGGAAGAACTAAGTCACCAGAAAGGTATCGACGCATTTGGGCACTGATGGCGAGGCCGAATGCTTTCCTGCTTTGCTTCACTCTGTTGTGAAAGAAAAGTTGAAGAAGAATGCTCCAGAGAATCAAAATCTCGAAGTTCTGATCTTTGTATTCTCTCCTGTCTCTCTGTGTATGTCTTATGAGAAAAATAAGTCTATTTATAGACTTGGGCTCTGGTGCGTAAAAACTCAGCAAAAGTTTCACTTTTACGCTAACAACCGCCACCCACGATCAAAGTCATCCTCTATATACGTTGACACGTGTCCCATCAATTCAGTAAAAATAGGATGCACGTACACACGTTCTTCGGGATGTGTGGCATAAAAGCCATGTAGGCAAACCACGTTCCAAATTGATCAGAAAGAACAGGGCATAAAAATAGCCTCAATGTACTCTGAGCGTAAAGCAATAGATTGAGCATAAAGTAGCTTTGACGTAGACTTCCCGCGTAAAGTGGTTGTTAAATAACCTTGAGCGTAGAAATAGCTCAAATAGACTTTACGCACACGTCAACTGTTGAGCGTAAAAGCTCGTATAGTCCTCGTGCGTAAAAGAAGCCATAGTGTGAGCGTAATGTAGCTCAATTCACATACTAAACAACATTGGTCTCTGTATAAAAAAAAATCCTTTGAATTCTGTGATATATGCCACCATTAATATCTTCATGTCAGAGTTTGCATTAAATGCAAGACTTGACAGCTTTGTCCAGCGTAAAAGTGGCTGCTCTGTCCTTGGCGTAAAATCATAGGTGTAGACCCAAGCGTAAATAACCAACCTGCTTCAGGCGTAAAGTGATTAGCCTCTCCTTGGCATAAAGGGGATCAATTTGAGTAGACTGATCTATCACTTTGATCCTTCTTGTGAAGCACTTTTTACGCTCCTACAAGACCCCCTTCAAAGTTTTCAAATATCTCCAAAATTTGAAACACTTTGAACAGAAGCGTAAAAATTGAGATTTGATCAGTCGGCGTAAAATTCAGGATACGCAACAGCCATCCGCATAAAAGCGAAGATATCCAACAGTCGACATATTCTCTCAAGAAAAACAAATGTCGGTCAACACTTAACTGTCACAATGAATTTCTTTCTCAAAACTTTCGAATGTTTCCTCATCTTCCCGAGTGAGCAGTTTCCAACGAGGAATGTGAAGAGTTGCTTTGATTTGCATAAATAAGGACAAATTCTTTATTCTTGACATTTATCCTCGTTTTGTCATGGCGCCGAAGAACGAGATTATCATCAAAGAGGCTTCGAGCTCCAGGCTTGATTTCGAGTGAGCGTACAACCTTTTAGAGTGTTTTGGAGTGACTCCTGCGGTCTTTAGTCGCATTGATGGTGGTCCCCCAACTGCGTACGAAGGGACAGGAGATGCCGAAGCATTTCTTAATCTGATGCGCCGCTCCGGGATTCACAATATGCACGAACTAGGTGTCTCCCTTCGTCAGCCCAACGAAGGAGAGAAATAATATTCCTTGTATTGCGACTCTTTTATATGTAGGGGTCCACTCCCCCCTTTATAAATAAAATCTTGATGTTAATCTCATCTATTGGTAGATAGAATTATTCAACACTTATTTTGACTGCTTCTATGGTTGTTAATTCCCAAGAAACAAACCAACACGTGGCATCTGTCTTGTGGTTACGAGAGCCTTTAAATAGGATCTTCTCCCGGAATAGACTCCCAACAGTTTCTTCATTCTTTATAAATAGCCGAGAATGTGTCATATATTCTCATTCTCATTCCTCTGAAGATAACTTTTTGTAATGTCGTTCTCCAACAAGTGACCATGGCGAAGCTTTCCAACGGCGTTCTTTTGTACACCCAGTCATTAGACGTAGATTCAACCACCATTAGAGCCAAAATATTTGACTTAAATGGTAAGTCCGATTATAAGCAAATATCTGTCTTCGAATTTTTTGTTTGAAAACAGCTATTTTATGAGCGTAAAGCCTTGCTGAAGCACTGGCGTAAAAACCTTGCTGAAGCACCGGCGTAAAAAGTCTTGCTGAAGCAAAATGGCGTAAAAGCCTTTGTGAAGCACCGGCGTAAAAGCCTTGCTGAAGAAATGGCGTAAAAGCCTTGTCATATCACTGGCATAAAAGCCTTTGTGAAGCGCCGGCGTAAAAGCCTTATTGAAGCACTGGCGTGAAAGCCTTGCCAACTGTTTTTAGTTAGCGTTTAATACGCATCCGATGATACTTCTGTCTAAAACACTTTTTCTTCGTTGTTTTCTGCAGAAGCTTGGCTGAAGAGCTTTTTCAGAACTGGCATTGGTGACTTTGACGCTGTGAAGAGCGTTCTTCTGACATCAACATCAGGGAGCTCATGCGCTTTTGACGCGCAAGTCAGACAACTCAGAACTCTTCGTGGGATAGAAGGGTCTTCTTCTTTTGGTAGGAAGAGCCTTTATACACGGAGAGTTGGATGGTGGAGTCAACTCTACCCCGAGAAATTGGGTAGTAGAGTTCATTTCACGGCAGAACTAGGAATCGTATCCCAATGCTGGATACATTCCTATCTCCTCTGGAAGGCCGTCCCTAATCCACCAGTTGTATTGGCAGCAACATGTCTTCGGGCTGCCATACTCTGGGGTTCTCCTCTCGTCTGAGAGAGAAGACCAGAGTTTGATTCCTGCTATTCTGGTCGCCACAAAGGCTTGGACAGCAAGGAATTGACACCAACAACGAATCCGACGAAGAAGATCCAGAGAAGAAACAGATCTCCATTAGGCTATCGTTGTGTGTATAGAATAAAAATCCAAGAATGTAATAGATTTCCATTATAACTTGTAAGAAAGTCTAAGAAATATAATAGACTTTTTTGATGATATGGAAATGGAAATGATGATTCTTCTATGATCAATGATTTGTATCTATCTGGATGTAATATGGACATGATAGATAAATAAAATCTTATTTTCTGTTTTAGAGTATATAATACTATCAGAGGTAATATGGACATAATAGTATATGTGAACTCAAAAGAAAATTAGATTAATATCTATGCAGAGGTCAAAATAGAAGTGATAGATAGGAAAAGTAAGTAGATTTAGTATTTATCCAGAGGTCATGGAAACATGATAAATAGCGAATCCCACTTTCTAATCAATTGATAAAATAGAAGATATAAAATCCCTTTCCCAGGAAATAAGAAGTCAGCTTAACCAAACCTTGGTAGCTGGGGATTAAGAAGACAGATATTGTGAGCATATACGTCAAAACGGTGGACGAATCAACGTATTTCTTGGGAACAGAAAGGACGATTCAATTCCATAATTAAATGGATGAACCTGGTAACATGAACGGACGAGTCTTTTCGGAAATGAAAAGTCGTTTTCAATTTCAGAGACTAGTTCATTAGTAATCCTCCTCTATAAATAGGTGAGAATTGCTTGTAACCCTTTATTCTTATTTCTCCTCCTCTATTGGAAATGTCTTCCGAGGATGTCCGACGAAAGAATGAAGTTCCCCGGAAAATCGAGGGCATCATTGAGACGTTCCCCGTTGAGCCCCCTGTATCATGCTCATTAGGCACAACCGAAATAGGTGGAAGTTCTTCTGCGCCCAAGCCCCCCGAAGACATCCTTATTTTTTTAGTAGAGCCAGGGAAAACTCCTGAAGAAGAAGCGTCGAGGATGACTGTCTGCAAATTTTTCATGAGTTCAGGAAACGACGCCTTCTATGCATTGGCCGACTATGTATTCAATAACGAAGGGAGTGGCCCTCGTCCTTAGTCTTTTGTTTCAAACAAAAATAATAAAAGGAACTTTATTTTCATCCTTTTTTCATACATAGTATTTCTTAAGAAACTTGCCATTGATTGGCATCATGAGCAGATCTCCATTGGGCTTTGATAATCGATAGGCGCCATTGGAAAACACGGACTCAATTACATAAGGGCCTTCCCATTTTGCTTAGAATTCTCCTTTACTTTTATGAGTCATTACCATCGGTCTCCGAACAGCTAATACAAGTTCGCCAACTTTGAATACCCTCTCTTTAACTTTACGATTGAAAGTTTGAGATATGCGGGCTTGATATAGTTCAATGTGCTGTTGTGCTTGAAGACGCTTCTCATCCAATTCTTCAAGTTCCTGGAGTCGTAAGCGATCATTATTCTCTGTAGTTAGCTCATTAGCAATGGCTATTCGTAGAGAAGGGATCTGGATTTCCAATGGGAGAACAGCTTCGCATCCATAAACCAATGAGAATGGTGTAAGACCAGTAGGAGTCCGGACTGTTGTTCGATAAGCCCATAAACATTCTCCAAGTTTCTCATTCCAATCACGTTTATTAGAAGAGAAACTTTTTGAGAAGTTTAATGATTGTCTTATTGAAAGATTCAGCTAAACTATTAGCAGCTGGATTATAAGCCGTAGAAGCCAAATTTTGATTCGATTCTTGTCACAGAATCGATAAAATACTTGACTGGCAAATTGTGGACCATTGTCATGAATTATCCGTCGAGGAATCCCGAAGCTATAAATGACATGGTGCTTGATGAAACTGATCACATTAGATGTTTTCACTTCCGCAAGGGGACTGCTTCTGTCCACTTAGAAAAGTAATCTGTTATAGCTAATATGAACCGATGTCCTTTAATAGAAGGAGGATTAATAGGTCCAATGACATCCATACCCCAAGCTTCAAAGGGCCAGGAGGCTGCTGTAGGATGTAGAAATTCAGACGGCTGATGAATAAAATCAGCATGAATCTGACATACTTTACATCTTCTGGCATAGTCTACAGCATATGCTATCATAGAGGGCCAATAATACCCCATTCTTCGAATGCGATCTTGCAACTTTGGACCCGGTTGATGAGCACCACAGACACCATCATGAGCCTCACGCAGTGTTTGTTTGGCTTCACTTTCTGAGTGACAGCGCAGCAAGAGTCCGTCATATGAACGACGATATAGCATATGTAAAGACGAATCATAATAGAATCGAAACGATCGTCTCTTAATTGATGTAACTTCTTTAGGATCTTCAGGCAAAATCCCATGAACTGCATAATCAATGAATGGAGTTCTCCAATCTTTCTGCTGGAAACTTGTCTTTGTAACATAACTTTGTTCAATATGCAGATTACTCTTCACACAGAACAAGTCTCGGTCCAACAAAGTCATTGTATTTTGCCTTCGGATTGGGACAGCCAAGTCTGCAGCTAAGCTGGCAAGAGCATCAGCCTCCACATTCTGAGAACGTGGTACAAATTCAATGAAGAATCCTTTGAATGATAGGACCAACTCGACTATCACCTGATGATAGGGGATGAGATCAGGATTTCTGACTTCATAAGTCCCTCTAACTTGATTAACGATCAATTGAGAATCTCCATAAGCCTCTAAGAATTCAATATCCAATTGTTTTGCTACTTGGAGACCAATCAATAGAGCATTATATTCTGCTACATTGTTAGAGCATGGCTCATTAAGAGAATAGGCACGGTATATGACCATTTTGTCAGGAGAAACCAAGACAATTCCTACCCCAGAGACAATATTGCCTTTAGGTCCCACTCGTGATGCTCCATCAAAATATAATTGCCATATATCATTCTTCAAAGTCATGTTACAATCCACTACTTCGTCTGGAATGTCTTCATATAACTTTGAAGTTTCAGGTATAGGATGAGCAGCTAAGAAATCAGCTAACGCTTGGCCCTTCACTAATTTTTGAGGCACATAAATTATGTCATAAGGAGTGAGCAACATCGCCCAGGTAGCTAACCTGGAATTAAGAATGCTCGGTTTTCTCATCAATATCCGAATGGGATTTATTCTGGAGATGACATGAATAGTCTGTCCAGTGACATAATGCCTTGTCTTTTGGACGGCAAAAACTAAAGCTAGACATTCCTTTTCCACAGGAGTATATCTGTGTTCGGCTTCGACCATCATTCTGCTCAGATAATATATTGCTTGTTCATGACCCATATCACTTTTCTGTGCCAGAAGAGCGCCAAGTGAATGATCCAAGGCCCGAACATATAGCAAAAATGGTCTTCCTATCACCGGAGGTACCAGAACAGGCGGGTTTGTAAGATATTGCTTAATGTCATTGAAGGCTTTTTGACACGCTTCATCCAAGACGAAAGATACCCCTTTCTTTAATAGACGGAAGAAAGGTTGACATCTCCCAGAAAGATTAGATATAAATCTTCTGATATAAGCAATACGACCCTTTAACCTTGATCATAAAAGGTTGAACTTGGCTCTTAGCAGGAATATTTATTGATCCCTCAGATGAAGTTTGAGTTCTTCCTTTAACCTTGATTATCAAAGGTTGATCATTGATAGGTTGGGATTGGATTCGTCCCTTGACTATGATCTTCAAAGGTTGCTCCTCTGGCGGATCTTCATTAATAGACTGATCCTCAGATGATGATTGATCTTCAGCCATGTCTGATATATCTTTCATATGCTCTTGTTTATAAAGCCTTGAATCAGAGAAGTAGGCTTTGACACCTTGAATGGATTAATATCAGCAAACTCAGTTTTCACAACTCCTTGGGAGTCCACATATTTGAAACATTGGTGAAGAGTTGAAGGCACAATATTGTGCTCATGAATCCACGATCTTCCAAGAAGAATATTGTAGGATACGTCCGAGTTGATAACATAGAAAATTACCATAGTTCGAAGATCACCAATCTGAATCTGCAGACGAATCTTTCCCAGTGGTTTGCTCTTGCCAGAGTTAAAACCGACTATCGTAGTACTAGTGTAAGTCAGCTCACTAGTAGGAATCCTCAGGGGTCTTAGCATACTCTGAAGAATTATACTAATTGAAGACCCAGGATCAATGTAAATCCTGTCAATTTCAGTGGATCCGATATATCCAGTATAGCATAGAGGCCTATCATGCTTGTTGTGTTTCAATAGCATATCCTCTTATAGAAAGGTGATGTTGGAAATTACTTCCATCATACTATGACATTGCGGGCATGACACTGGTATATTATCAGGAGTCTTGAGTTGAGCCAAGCATGAATCTGCTTGAAGTAAAGCTTCGCTCAAAGTCTCTCTGCTTTCTCTGGAAAGGCAAAGCAGTTCAAATATAGATAGTCTAGCCGGATTATTGGCCAACTGAGCTAGAATGTCAAACTTGTAAGGCTTCATCACCACCCCCTGATTGGAAGCAGACTTCAATGGGATATCAAAGCATACTGCCTTATGTTTCCCCTTTTCAACCACAAACGGTTTAACAGGAACAGGAGAAGGTTGAACTGGTAGAGTTTCCACTACATCTTCTGCTTCTTTGGAGGATCCCTCATAGTCTTTGTGGTACTCTTTTCCAGATCTTGTACCAGCAAAAGTTTCTTCTTCAGACTCAGGAGAAGAAAGTACCATATTACAGGATTTAGTCTTTCTTCCCTTAGCCTTCTTCTTGTGAGGGTTGTTACGAGGAACTTCAGAATCCAATCCAGCAGTGGAATTCTGATTTTGAATTTGTAAAGGAAGACGTATTCCTTTATCATAATTCAAACCTTATGCCTTTTGAAAGTCGTAACCCATCTTCCTCATGAGAAGGACAGATTGCTGACTATACAAGTGGATAGGCAGTGAACTTTAGACAGGTATTCCAGCATAGGAAGAGGAATGAACCTCTGCAACTACAGGAGAATGAAGCATAGACGTCTCTATAGTTAAGGGAGGAGAAGGGTTCGGGATACGAGAAGAAATCCCTGTTGGAGCTTTTTCATAAGCAGTAAAGATTTGTTGTGCCCGGTATAAAGGAATACTATTCATGGCTAGCCACTGCTGATGAGTAAGCTTGAGCTTGGTAGGAGGAGCTAGACTTGGAGGACAGATGTTTAGTCCTTTCAGTCTATCTTCTAGAGGAAGGCCATCCCATAGATGATCCAAGTCATCAGGATTTGGAATAACATGAGAAATCATGTTGCAGGTTTTGACTTTCTTACCTTTCTTGGATTTTAAAGTTTTACCTTCATTTTCCAACTCAGGTACTAAGTCAGGATGTACCCACATAATTTCACCATTCTTCAATGTGAGCGGCAGCAATCCTGTATTTTCTTCCCTGGCAGGCGGGATATTCACGATCTTCATCGTCGCCTTCAGAATTGGGATAATTCCACTGGGACTTGCTGTGGAGGAAAATCCCCGAACTGAAGAGAAACCATATTGGTCGTAACCGTATGGTCATCATTGGTTAAAGCGATAGCGCCACCATTTATCAGCTCTTGGATCTTCTTTTTCAAGACATAGCAAGCACTGGTAGGATGATTAATGTATCTATGATAGATACAATATTTGGAATTGTCAGTCAGATTCACCTCATTAGGCCTTTTTGGCTCTGGAATCTGAAGTTTACCACTTTTTACCAGACATTGAAATATCCCTGGGATATCACTTTCATCAAAAGAGTATTCTTCCTTTGGCCTGGAAGATTCCTGATTATTTGGCGTCATTTTGTTCTTGGAAAGATTGACCATAAGAGTATATTTTCCTTTCACATTACGATTGCCAGGATTATTACCAGGATTACTTTTCTTCCCTTTATCTTCTGAAGCAAAAATCATCCCGTGTTCACGAGCCAACCTACCATTGGTCTCGGCAGAAACTGCTGCTATGATAAACGAAGCCCAATCTGTGAATTGGGAACCTGTGAAGACAGCAATGGATGGTCGCAGATTCATCTTGCATGTATCAATCAACGCTGAATCTGGCATACCAGGAGGCATCTTTAGAGTAGCCTGTCGAAAACGTTTAATGAACGTCCGAGTATCTTCTTTCTCCTTTTGTTTGATTTCTATCAAGGAGGACATGTTCACGTCCATACCTCCTTCATAGAAGCGGGAGAGAAATATTGTCTTGAATTCGTCAAAAGACGAAATAGAGTTATCGGGTAAGCTACGATACCAGTCGTAAGCTGAACCCGTCAGGCACCCGATGAACACTCGAGTGAGAAGAGCATCATTTTTCTGCAAGTGTACAGTCATAATAACAAAGTAATTGATATATTGACTGGGAGATGCTTTTTCATCGAATAAAACTATGGATTGTGGCTTGAACTTCGGTGGAAAGGGTACATCATTCCAATGAGGAGGATAAGGTTGCTTAATCCCTAACCTCTGGAGCTGATCTTTGTGCCTCAAAACTTCAAACTGTGCTTTGAGTTCACGCACTGCTTGAATGGCTTCACTGGTTTGAGGAAGCACATTTGATTGAATAGTCGTTGGATGTACCGTAACCCCCACTGGAGGTGGTACATCTTCTGGAATGATGGGATCTGGAGATGCAGAATTTTGATTAACAGCAGGCTCTTGAATATTCAAAGGTGTATCAGCCCCTTGACTATCTTGAGTTTGTGCTGCTACTGGTACCGGAGTGATTACTGTAGGTTGAGCAGTTTGCTGATTCAAAATTATCTGATGCATGCTTTGCACCATGTTAAGCATGTCTTTCAATGATTGCTCCACGGCAGTGAGACGTTGTTTCGTATTAGCAGATAACGTCTCTAGTTCATCTCCAACAGCGTAGGATTCAACCTCTCTTGAAGATATAGAGGGATTAGTATAGAATTATGAATCCACACAATCGGTATCAGACTCAAAAGATTGAGTACCCCCAGCTTCTGAATCAGAAGTCTGTAATTGTCTTTGTCTTCTTGATCGAGTATTCTGATATACTCCTTCAAAGGAATCAAGAAGCCTGTTGAACTGTTGTTGACCTGGGGTTTGGGACATATTCCGTCTTGGATGTCGTCCTCTGTTAGTATGAGATGCCATATTGACTGACACATATGACAGCTCATGTTCTTGGTCTTCAGCTTGATGTTGAGGCGAGTTAAAACTTAAACGATCAAAAACTGACCGTTTTGAAGCCGAACAACAACAGTTGATCACAACCTGGTGATATTCACAATAATGTTTTTCTTGGGGGAATATTACAGGAGATTGTCTGTTCTTACGTTTTTGCATTAGCAATTCACGTAAATCAGAAGGAACAGATGGAGTATTCTTCTTTATTACATTTGGGGTAGAAAAACATTTAGTCCCTTGTGTATAAAGAAGATTACTGGCTGCATTCGCATAACCAAACTGTACATTTTTACGCGTTTGGAGTTGTGTGCGTAAATCTTGAGATTTAGCACGAAGGACTCCATTTTCATGGCGTGTAATTTGTAAGTTTGGTACTTTGCGTAAAGCAGTATAAGAAGGTTGTTGGTGTAGGACATAAGCTTTACCAACGACATTTTTACGCTGCACACGTTTAGGTACATTCACATTAAATGTGCAAACATCGTTATGAATTTTATCTACACTGTCAAAGACAGGAGACTTACCTTTACGCGTGGAGCGTAAAAATTGATTATCTACCACATCACAGACGGGAGATTTTGCTTTATGCGAGGAGCGTAATTTATTTGGGCCTACCACGTCACCGACGGGAGACTGATTCTTACACTCAGAAGCATAAACTTTAGAGTCTGTCCCATTACGAATGGGAGATTCATTCTTATGTACTGAGCGTAAAATTTGGTTCTTACCCACTGAGCGTAAAACTTGATTCTTACGCAGTGGGCGTGAAACCTGATTATCTTTACCGTTACAAACGGGAGATAAATCGTCACACTTTCAGTGCAACTCTGAAGTAAGGACTGCCTCGTTACGAACGGAAGCCCCTACGACAGGAGTGGGAAGAATTCTCTTGTCATCAGAAGCAACAGAGAGATCAGAAACCACTTTGGATTTGGAAATCCAAACTTTTCGTGCTTTGCGAGACTTTTGAACATTGGAGTGACAAGAACCACCCCTAGTTCGGAGCATTTCTTCATAGGCAGTCTGGTCAAAGTGCACAACCAGAGTCTTCTTGGTCGAACCGACCGAAACATCATCATATTGAGCAATCGCCTCCTCGTTAGAGGAGAAGGTATTCTCCAGCAGAGTCGCCATTTTGTTTCACTTAACAAAAATGCCAAACAAAAGTTGGATTTTAAAAATAAAACGAGAAAAAGTACAAGAAGTACAAATTTGATTCTGGGAAAGTATTGCTATGGAAGTCTGATCTGTAAATGATCACTTTGTTCCTCGGACCATATGATGATGATGAAGATCACTGCTTGAAGTAGAATAACTTGGAAGAACTAAGTCACCAGAAAGGTATCGACGCACTTGGGCACTGATGGCGAGACCGAATGCTTTCCTACTTTGCTTCACTCTGTTCTGAAAAAAAAGTTGAAGAAGAATGCTCCGGAGAATCAAAATCTCGAAGTTCTGATCTCTGTATTCTCTCATGTCTCTCTGTGTCTATCTTATGAGAAAAATAAGTCTATTTATAGACTTGGGCTCTGGTGCGTAAAAACTCAGCAAAAGTTTCGCTTTTACGCTAACAACCGCCACCCACGATCAAAAGTCATCCTCTATATACGTTGACACGTATCCCATCAATTCAGTAAGAATAGGATGCACGTACACACGTTCTTCGGGATGTGTGGCATAAAAGCCATGTAGGCAAACCACGTTCCAAATTGATCAGAAAGAACAGGGCGTAAAAATAGCCTCAATGTACTCTGAGCGTAAAGCAATAGATTGAGCATAAAGTAGCTTTGACGTAGACTTCCCGCGTAAAGTGGTTGTTAAATAATCTTGAGCGTAGAAATAGCTCAAATAGACTTTACGCACACGTCAACTGTTGAGCGTAAAAGCTCGTATAGTCCTCGTGCGTAAAAGAAGCCATAGTGTGAGCGTAAAGTAGCTCAATTCACATACTAAACGACAACATTAGTCTCTGTATAAAATAAATCCCTTTGAATTCTGTGATATATGCCATAATTAATATCTTCATGTCAGAGTTTGCATTAAATGCAAGACTTGACATCTTTGTCCAGCGTAAAAGTGGCTGCTCTGTCCTTGGCGTAAAATCATAGGTGTAGACCCAAGCGTAAAATAACCAACCTGCTTCAGGCGTAAAGTGATTAGCCTCTCCCTGGCATAAATGGGATCAATTTGAGTAGACTGATCTATCACTTTGACCCTTCTTGTGAAGCATTTTTTACGCTCTTACACTTGTAGACCGTGTTTATTTTCATGCAGTAGACCTTGTAGACCGTGTTTATTTTCATGCAGTAGACCTTGTAGACTGTGTTTATTTTCTGCAAGTAGACATTGTAGACCGTGCTTATTTTCTGCAAGTAGACATTATAGATAGTGCTTATTTTCTTGCAAGTAGACCTCGTAGACCTTGCGGTGTAGTTCCCCAGACCGATCATATATCAACGATACTTCTAACAGTTGGGAAAAGTATTTTGTGCCTATTTATTGCTATTGGTTTTCCGTATTTGCTGTTTATTTTCAAAACTCATGATTGATGTCTAACCTTTGTTTTATAGTCATTTTTTTATTGAAATTGCATTCAGTGAATTGTGCTCGTTCCATTCCTGACTGGAAACCAATATTTTCAGGTTAGCCGTGGATTCACTTAGTTTAAGGAGTGACGGGAATACTTGCAGACAAAAGCCTAGAGACTAGCTAGATAGTTGAGTTGTAGTCATTCATTTATTTGTACAAGTTTATATTTTTCTACAAATGTAAAACTTGTGATCATTGTAAGTTAAATTAATTATATGAATGAGCATTATTTTTGATTTTGATCTTCATGGCCGTGACAGCGTTCTATCGCCGACACTGTGGCATAGGCTGGCTTGGACACGTCTCGTATCCGTTTAAAAAAAATGGGTGCGAGTCATGACAGCTGGACAATGCTGTTGGAACAGCGGGGCGCGCGCGGCTGAGTCGGGCGCGGACAGCCGCGGGATCGGCCGGGGAGAAGCTCGGGAAGAGGGGGCGGCCGGGGTTGCTGTTGGCGAGGTAGCGCCGAGGCGCTGGAGGCGACGCGCGGGCTCTGGCCGGCGCGGGAGGCGGCCGGAGTTGGGCGGCACCGGGTCTAGGGCATGTCGGCTGGGCGCTGGCCGGATGACCGGCTGGACGGGGTGCGCGCGGGCGGAAAGCGCCGGAGGGCTCTGGCCAAGGGAGGCGACCGAGAGGGGGTGGCGTCGGGGCGCTGGAGGCGGCGCGGGCTTGGGCGCCGGGTTGCTGGGGTCGAGGGCGGCCGGCGTGGGTTGGCCGGAGGAAGTCGACGGGAGGCGGGGCTTGGGCGGAGCTGGCCTGGCCGGCGGAGGGCTCGGGTGGAGTTGCGGGTTGAGGGATGGTCTGGAGAGGGGGAGTGATGGGGAAGGGTTTGAGTATATATATATATATATATATATATATATATATATATATATATATATAGTAATTTTGTATCTAAAATAAAACTAAATGTAACATGACCATTTTTATCACAAAAAATTGTGGTGTAGTGGTTAGTATGTCGGGGTGCAAACGAGCTGAACGGATAAGGACAACCCACTATCCGTGTTCGGTCCTAAAATGAAAATGAGTTTGGACGGACGGACGGATGAACTTTTTTTTTTTTACTGTTCAAAAAAAAAAGTTCGGACGGATGGACACGGGCAGTGCAATGTTCAAGTTTGGGCCGGACGGACACGGACAACCAATGTTCGTTAATTCAATCGGACGGTCCGCGGACAAATTAAATATATTATAAAAACCTGTTATTTTATCAAGATACCTTGATACTTGGTAAAAAAAATCAAGTTGAAAGGAAGTACAATTGAAGGTTATAGAATACAACAAACAATGGTAAAAGGTTAACGAAAATTTAATCTGGACAACAAAAAGTTGATGCAAAATCAAAATGATATGACCTAAATGATGCAAAACCAAATGGAGTCTCCACTATCGGACGGTCCGCAGACAAATTCGGACCGGACATGGATATGACCATGTCTGGGTCCGATTTGTAAACGGACCAAAAAAATCCAACTTTTGTTCGTTAATTCAATCGGACGGTCCGCGGTTGAACTATTTATCGAGCCGGACTCATACGAACAACAGACTATTTTGTCCATTTTACAGCCTTGTTGGTATGCTAAACTTGCACAATGAAGTCTTGAGTTAAATTCTTGGTTGTACCATTTTTTTAATTTTAGGGCTAATTAGTGTTTAGATCCTGGATTTTATACCAGCTTAGAGTTTAGACCCTAACATGTCAAATTGGAGAGTTTGGACCCTGAATTTTTATTTTTTTGTTTCTTGTTTCCTATTATACCCCTCCTCCTATGCATGATAATGAAACTTTCCTATATATATTAGGGAGGGCATAATGTAAAAAAAAGCAAAATATAAAATTTCAGAATCCAAACTCTCCAATTGGACATGTCAGGACTTAAACTCTAAGCTGGCATAAAATCCAGGGTCTAAACGCTAATTAGCCCTAAATTTTACTTATATTTCAAAGAAATTAATATTATATATGAGTCTCATTTTAAAAGTTTACCTAGAATTTCCATGAACTTAGGACCGATCGTGTCCGATAACCTAAACTATTTTCAGGGCCGATCCTGGTCCAGGACGGCCAGGGCGACCGTCAAGGACCCCATAAAATAAGAAAACTCTCTCTCTCTCTCTCTCTCTCTCTCTATATATATATATATATATATATATATATATATATATATATATATATATATATATAATCTTGTATGCACAATAGAACTAATATGTAACATGACCCACCTACATCACAAAACTATTGTGGTGTAGTGTTTAGTATGCTAAACTTGCACATCAGATATTATAGGTTCAATTTTTGCTTTTAACATTTTTAAAATTTTAATTTTACTTTAATTTTTTTTTGTATTATATTTGGGTCACTTTTTAAAAGTTTACTTAGAACTCCGATGAACTCAGGGCCGGCCTGACTATTTTAATTTTCAACTTAATATCTTAAACTATTTTTATTTTTAGAACAACTTGAAATCTTTAAAAAATAAATAAATAAATAACAACTTGCAGAATAGGCCAATGTCGGGGGGGGGGGGGGGGTGAGAGGTGGTGGGATCCGGTGGGACCCATATGTAAGGAGTTGGTAAGTGAGGTTGTAAAAAGGTTGTAAGAATTTGATAGTAAACTTAGCATTATTGTAAGTTAGAGACAAAGATCAGAACTTGATTTTATTGCGTAGAGGAAGTGACACGACACTTTTTCCGACATCAACTACGGTGGGGCCCACCGTCCTAACCCTCGATCAGTTGTACGTCCAAGATAAGCGCACCATTGATATGGGACGACGACCTGTACAAAAGAGAGGAGCAGAGCACAAAATCGACAGAGAGAGGGAGAGAAGTTATCAATTAGTTGACTCCAGCTTTGTCACGTGGGCTCACAGGAAAGGAAAGTGGACAAATGTCACGTGACACGTGTCAGTCATGCCACGCTCGAAAATAAAGCTCTGGCTTCATCAAACTCCTCCAAAGTACAAACCTATAACGAGGTGCACAATTAGAAACATCAAATTATAATGTGATATGTTGCCTGTCATTTGCGTCGAGAGTTTTATGTGAAACTGTAAAATAAGCTCAAGCAAATGTAGTTCTTATGATAGATCTAAACCCATTAAAGAAATCCAAGTTAACCCAATGCCATAAAAATTTCAGAACAGTCCCTCAAACCCTAAAAAATAAAATAAAATTAATATCCATAAATTATTTGTTAACATGATATTTGAACTGGGTTGGGTCATAATTAAATAATTTGCTAGTTGTGAATGCTCCATCAAGAAATAAGTTATGAAGAGAAAATATATTTCGTACAAAAGACGTTAATCTTACACTTTACGTGAGAAAACAAATGAGGACGAGAAAACAAATAAGGCCCTCCAGAAAGAATGGTGATGAATAAAAAAAAAAAAAATTTGTACAGAGAATTAAAATATTAACAAATTATATTTAGATAAAAAAAGTTCGAAGAAATTAGGAGAAGACAACAAATAATAATTGTTAACTGCATTTTTATTCTTCCATTTAAAAAAAAAAACACAAATACTATTTGCGTTCCCATTTTTTTAAACGCAATTACTATTGGCGCTTTTAATTTCGTAATTAATTTATTTTTGGAAGAAGAAGTACTATATGCATTTTGAGTTTTTAATTTTTTTTTCGAAAACGCACGTATTATGCGTCTTGAGGTTTTTTTTACTACAAAAAAAAACCTTTGTTAACTTATATCTTACTTAGTAGGTACATTTTTTTATTTTTCTCATTTTTTCATAAATAACAATAATTTTTATACATATTAATACACAAATTAGTGCATAAATAAACTAATATATACAATAAATTGGTATAGATAATAATAAATTAACATACAAATTAATATAGGTAATAAAAAATTAAAATATTAGTATACAAATACATATATTAGTATATACAAATAATAATATATAATAAATATATTATTATCCATATTTTATATTTATTTGTATATGTTAATATATTTATTTGTATAATAAGATTTCAATTTGTTATTATATATTTTAAATTTTATGTTTATTTATTGTTATCTATACTAATTTATTTAGTTGTATATATTTAATTTTTTTATACATATTAATTTGTGTATTAATATGTATAAAAAATAATGTATTTATGGAAAAATAAAAAAACGTACCGATTATAAGTTAATAATGTTATTAATTTTTATAAGTTAATAATGTTATTAATTCTTTTTATATTGAAAAAAAAACTCAAATTCGACCTGTGTTTTCAATATATATATATATATATATATATATATATATATATATATATATATATATATATATATATATATATATATATATATATATATATATAAATAAATAAAAACTCAAAATACGATTGCGTTTTCAAAAAAAAGAAAAATATATATGGAAAACTGAAATTTTATGACTAAATTGTAACATAAAAACTAAAAAAATTTATTAGTCTCAACATAAATTAATATACAATTTTGGACAATTTTTGATTTTTGGACAACTAAATTGTAACATAAATTTATTAATGTCAACTAAGTTGTAAAAAAATGTACAAGTTTTTTTTTGTCTTCCGTCGTACTTCGTCCGTCTCTATTGCTCAGCTCCTCCTTCATTTTCAGAGAATTTCTTAGCTTCAATATTTTGTAAGAGAGGAAAGAAATAATTTTGTATATTTTTTGTAAAATTTGGTCTATTTATTGATTTTCTTGGGTGCCAAGTGTCACGACCCGCACCCGCTTTTCGTGATGCAAGTGCGTGCGCAAGCCAGCCTACGCCGCAGTCCGCAGAGTCGGCGGTAGAATGCTGTCAAGACCATGCTGCTCAAATCACATTATAAAACTTTATTACTCATTCACCTTACCAAATCAAATTACAAGATTTACAATATTTATATTTAAAGAAAATACAATGTTCTTACATATTGAAATTACTACAACACATCTATCTAATCTCTGGATTTTGGCCTGCAAGTACATCTATATCTCCCCAAAGCTAAAAGTAGTCGTGACTAACCTGAAAAAGAGGTTTCCAGACAGGAATAGAACGATTACATTCTAACAAGAGTTCCCAATAATTTGACAAAGTCTTTAAAACAGTAAGTAATACTGAAATACATGATGGTTGTATAAACAGGAAATCGTGGTATTAAACATGTGAGTAAAAGCAGGAGATCATGGAAATAAAGGCAATAAAATAACTGTAATAAACGACTGAAACATGAACTGTAAATATAGTAAGACTACATCTAACTCGTGAGTTGAAATACACTTTCGACATGTAAACGGCTAGGGATAAATTCGGCACCCCGCACGTGAAGTGTACGGCTGCTATTCTCCAAAAAAGACACGGAGGATATTTCTGGGTATATTTATATGTCTACTAATGTACTTTTCCGTCCGACTAGTACTCATGGATCCAAACACGTTGTAATGCCTGTGATTCGTATTGCGTATTCTTGGAATACGTGTACGTATTTTATCTTGTGTTGCATTTGCTTGGCCATGGTTCATCTTGGTTCGGGTTGGCTTGGTTCGATTTGGGATTGCTTTTGGTTCATCATGAACCAAAGAGTGAACCCTTACCTACCACCACCACTACCATTTATTAACCCCCACTTCTTTCTCTCTCTTCATTACCTCTTCTTCTTCTTCTTCCATTTACTTCTTCACCTACCAGAGAGACAGTGAGGTCTAGGCAAGTACATCTTGCTTCATGGAGGAACCTAAATTTTATTGTTTTATTTTCTTCCTTACAGCATTCTAACACTCTTTAATACTTGGCATTTTTGATTTCCATGGCTAAAATTGCGTAGATCTAAGTTTATTTCATTTTCGAATTTCTGGGATTTGATCTATTTAGTATTGTTATTTTCAAGTTTTGAGGGTTTCATGTTGTAGAGGATTTCATTCTGACCCTTTTTGACCTAAGGAAGACTGGATTTGGACTTGAGATGAAGAAATTATGAGCCTTGGAACCCTGAACTCCTTGGTTCTTCTTCTCGGACAAGTGGAGAAGAAGAACAGTGCTGACCGCATCAACCCCCTTAACCGCATGGCAGCACTTGACCGCATGAACCTTCATGCGGCGAGTCTTCCAGCCACATAGGCTTCGGCATAATCCGAGCCGCATGGACTCTGTCTACCTGTGGCCGCATAGGCTCGTATTCCTTTCCAGCCGCATGCGCGTTCATTTCCTCCCAGCCGCATATACCCAATGGCGCAGCCGCATAAGACTTGGGCATGGCGCAGCCGCATATGCTCGTGATCATTCAGCCGCATGTGGAACCGCTTCCTCCCAGTCGCTTAGGCCTTCTCCCTAGCCGCATGAGACTCAGTCCGTTCCCAGCCGCATGAGAATCCATCTTCCCAGCCGCTTGTAATGCTCTGACTCAGTCGCATGCGGCCCTCCCTTCCCGCTGGCCGTATGGGGACCGATATCTTTAGCCGCATAGTTCTTGCCCCTTTTTCTTAGCCGCATAGGCTTTTCCCTTATCAGCCGCATGCGCCTGACCTTATCCAGCCGCATGGGCTGTTCTCCTCCCAGCCGCATGAGATCATTCATGGCCGCATAGGCCTGAGCCGCATCGTTCTCCTATAGCCCTGTGTACTATTATTTTATTATTATTTGCCCATGTCTTGTAACCTCCTGTGTAATTTGAGTTTCTATGGCGTACACTTTTACCCCTATTGTATATTTTTACGCCCATTTTATATCCTTACGCCTTTTGTCCTGAACTTGATAAATCACGATTTGATTGACATGATTGAAATGACAATTGTACATGACATGGTGTGACAAGAAACTAGCATGACATGATGGTGGCCTGTCGTGGCGCACTCCTGACAAGTAAACCTGACTTGATATCTTGATAAGCTATTGCGACGGCTCCATGACATGACATGACCTGTATAAATAGCATGAACACCATGGGCGATTGTGCTTGTACAAATAAACCAGTCCTGTCTTGCATCATGTCTAGGACATGGACTCCTGAGTACCACGGTCAGGAGTACCTACTAAAATGGACTAAGGTTAATAACTAGAATTACACAGTAGTCATGAAGAGATTTTCCAGCTACAGGCAATCCCGTTACCTGGGCGCTCCTGGGATCTATAGCCTGCCGTCGAGTAGGGCACATTTCCAGCACACTGTCATGTGTTGCAACCTTCAAGCTACTTAAGGGTACATGCATTTTTTGGACGATGTACCCACCTGAATTCAACCGTAATCTTTCGACCTGGGTAACCTGGATGGTCTGCAGGGCTTGTGACTGTGGAATAATCTCACTGTATCTTGTTAGTAATTAGGCTTGTGACAACCCTAGTTAGTTAAAGTATCAAGCCATAATTCTTGCTTGGCCGTGAAATGATTGGATGGAGTCTAACCAGTCTAGTCTTGTCCTGATCCTGTTCTAGGTTACTGTACGACCAGAATGCCTGTATTTATTTTACCGATAAATGGTGATAATTCCAAGTTCTGCTCAGACGAAGGGTTACAACCCCGGTCCTTGTTTGGTTTACGGGTTGTAACCTGGCTATCTAAATAGTCCTATGGTTATCTCATCGTATATCACCCTGTTATATTTTTTTTAAACTCCTGTCTTATTTATTACCTTATTGTTATTTTGTGCTAATTATTGGTTTTAATTCCTAAGTGAAGCCTCCTTTGTGGAACTTGCTCTTTCTGGGGTCTGACCCAGCTGGTTTTGTGTGGCCAGATTTCGGAGCAGCTCCTGAGGATCCATCGACTTTCCAGTCCAATGGTGACCACCAGGCGTACCAGGGCAACGAGTGGGTTTATTTTTGATCTCCCACTTATTTGTAAAAATATTCTTTTGAGACGTTTAGCCGACGAGCACCTGTTTAGCTCGATTGTACTTTTACTTACTATCTGCCTACGGGCTGTAACATGATTGACAGATCCTAGGGTTGATCATGTATGACTAAACTCTTGCTAGTCTGGACATTTTGTAATGACTAGCTTCATGATCAGCTGAATATGTAATATTTGGGACGCCTTACTATTGTATATTTGGTGATCTTACATCTTGTAACATTCATTTACTTGCTTGTGTCACGACCCGCACCCTAGCGTTAGGGCACGAGACGTGGGTACGTCCAGCCTACGTCGCAGTGTCGGCGGTAGAACGCTGTTCTAGGTCACAATCACATCTAAAACAATATACTATACTCTCCAGACGGAGGACAACACATAAGGATACTATCTCAATCACAACTCTAAAGATAGATAACAACACGATGAAATAGATAAGATAATCCACAAGAGAGAGAACCAGGAGTGATAGTAAAACAGTTCTATTAAACAAACACAAGTTTTCAAATACAACTCTTAAGACAGACAATAAAGAAAAATGAACAAACTCTAAGTAAATACTCCAAGCTCTACCAGTGTCCTCTAGGCTAACTGTGAACTCCAAGTACCTGTAAAATTTTATCAACGGTCCAATCAGGACAGAAACGAGCACATATCTCTCACAACAGTTCATATCAGGAATGGACATATAAAGCAAGCTATAGAAAACTATACATGAATCGCTGTAAAGAGAAATCAACAGGAGAGAAGATATAACTGAGATATAAATATGATAAATAAAGAATATAACCTTCTACGTGAATCAGAGCATGAATTGGTTATGTAAACAGCTTGGGTTGCACATGGATATGGCTATAGAATGCACATGGATAACTACTGGGGATAATGATCACATAACCAACTACACTCTCCCTGCCCCCAACCAATACACAAGGATCGAAGCATGTAATGTTATTGCACATGGATAACAACTACTGTATACATGGGGCTCATATGGTCATGAGTGTACATGAATAACACATGAGTGCACATGGATAAAAGTGAATACATGGAGTACATGATGAACATGATAAAGTACATGAAACATGACATACTCGATGTATCCGAGGGGATAACATCGCATGAAAAGATCCATAGGGTACCGATCCGTGTGAACGTCGTGTCAGTGTAGGCCTTTAAAAATGACAGTCACGCTGAGTTGATCAGGACAGTCAAAAGTCACGCTCAGTTGATCCAGACAATATTTACAAATCACGCTGGGGAGACAGCTCATCATTTGTCAGAGAGTAATTATAACTGACAGCACAACAGTCGAAGAATGTCTCTTCGTATGCCACGTATGCACAGAATTCGAGAGATCACAGCCGTCTATTGCGTGATTTTCGAAATCTTCTTCAGCAAGACTCAACCTTCGTCAAGTTGGCGTACCAAAAGAGCTTCTTGTCATTTAATGCAACAGACAAAAACAATCACTGTCAGAGATTTTGTGTCAGTCGAGGCACGCTGAATCAAGACAGCTGGCAGTCCTATCTCAAGTCTGCGTGTATTTTGAGCTTTCCCTCAAATCTGCGTGGATTCTGAAGTTTTTTTCTTCAAGTCTGCGTGGATTTTGAAGCTTTTTGCCTCAAGTCTGCGTGGATCCTGAAGCTTCTTGCCCCAAGTTTGCATGAATTTTGAAGCTTTCTACCCCGAGTCTGCGTGGATTTCGTCTTCAACAAGTCTGCATGGATTTCATCAAATTGGAGTACTGGCAGCCATGCCACTGATCTCTCGCCTACGTGTCCTGTAACTTGCACACGACTCATGCATGATTGCCATGTGTCCAATAGTTACAAGCCACGTCCAGTAACTGCTCACAACCTTGCGTATGTTAAATCCTGCATGATTTTCAACTAAGCACAGGCTGTGAAGACAGTTATCTTTTCAGTTATTATTTTTGACTCTATAAATAGGGTTCTTTTTCTCATTCATTGTACAGATACATAGTTATCTACTGTCAAAATTTTGAGAGCTTTTCTTCTTCGCATAGTCCAAGGGATAAAGTGATCGTCTTCTAGATCAGATTCCCACAGTTGTAATTTTCCCAGATACACAATAAATAAAGGAATTTATTTATGGAAAATAAATTGGCGACTCTGCTGGGGAAAACCATCTCCTCTTCTGAGATGGCAACAACTCAATGCGACACTTCGTCAATCGGCTCGACGAAGAAGGTGATGACGATCAATTTCGATCAACTCGCCTATGAAGAAATGCAGCGGGCTAAGAGTGGTAAGCCCATTACAGCCTTCATCATCACTGCCAAGTCGAAGGGACACTCTGTCTATGTCCCTAAGAATCAGTTGGCAGCCAATGGTGAAGTCTCTGCCATAGTGTCTACTCCTAACACTGGCAAGAACTCTACTGCAAGCACGCACACTCTTGTGCGCTCGAAGATGACAGCAATCAAAGATCACGCTAACAGTACTGGCTCCTTAGCCAAATCTGTTCCAGTGTGTATCTCCAAAGTTGAAAGTCACGCTGACAGTACTGGCTCCTTAGCCAAATCTGTTCCAGCGTGCAATTTCAACCTCAAAAGTCACGCTGACAGCACTGGTTCCTTAGCCAAGTCTGTTCCAGTATGTAATTCTAAAATCAACAATCATGCTAACAATATTGGCTCCTTAGCCAAATCTGTTCTAGCGTGTATTTCCAAAGTCAAAAGTCACGCCAACAGCACTGGTTCTTTAACCAAGCCTGTTTCAGCGTGTATTTCATCTAAGAAGAATAGCTCTTTAGCTATCTCTTCTTCTTTGACAAGTTCTACTAGAACTGGGGGTGGTCTTCCACACAAAGTTCCTTCGAAAAGGAATAACTCTTTAGTTGTTTCTTCTGCTCCTGTAGTCTTTACTTCAGGAACAGCTTTGACTGACAATTTTGTTAGTCAAAGAAAAGGAGATGGTCTTTTGACTACTCTCCCTTCTGGACATTCTCTGTCTCAAAACTTGAATGAGTCTAAGAAGAAACATTCCTTAATGTCTTGTTCTATGATTTCTTCAAATTGGGCACAGAATTTGTCTAGAAAAGGTCTGTTACCAACTCCTAATCAAGGGGGTGGTTCAACTCTTCCTTCTCTGCAAATATCCAGATCAATAGAAGGAAAACTCCATGTTTCCAAAACCAATGTGTTACCTCCAACTGATCTAAGAACAAAAATTAACACTTCTGGTGTTAAGAAACCATACCAGTTGGAAACAAGGATAAAAGATCCGGATGCAGAGTATGCAAGAAATTATGTGGCTCATATTAATCATTCTCTATATAATCAAGAGCCATCAAGACCCAAGAACAGGAAATATACTCCTCAATCTTCACAAACAGATTTACGAGAATATCTTCAACAGAAAAGGAGGAGTAATTCTGTGACAAAGGACCATGCTGAATGTGACTTTTATCCAAGAGTCATAATTCAATGCAGATGTCAATCAATGGCTTATGACCATGTTGATCATGAATGTGACTTCCAGCCAAGAGTCACAATGCAATGCAGATGTCAAACAAAACGACAATCTATCTTCAATCGGATTCAGTGTGAACCTATGCCTGATGAAGATGAGCCTTTGTTTGCTTCTGTCAATATGACCTCTCGGGATGCTGGGGGTAGAGTTGATAGTCCAGATGGAGTATATAGAAATACCAGAGCAAGAGTCCTGGCCTCTAGTCAAAGAAATTTGATCTCTGAAGATGATTCTGAATTTCTTGGAGAATCTAACTTCCCACCTCTTCCTACTGGGAGTAGTTCTCCTATAATTGACTTTGATGCACAAAGCAATGATTCAGAACAAACAACATCCACCAGTTCATCAATAATTCCTCGTACAGTCACGACTTATATGGTTGATGGGAATACTGATGAACCTTCTTCTTCCTTGACTCCTCAAGATCAAAGAATTGCTTCTTTGGAACAACAAATGAAGTCTATAGCTGATACTATGAAGTCGATGTATGAACTCATGGCAACACAGATACAAAATCGACAGACTGTACCAGATGCCATACCAACTGACACTGATATGAGTCCAGTACAAGTTCCTCTAGCAGTACAATCCAATACTCCTGGACCAGCTCAACCAAACCCTAGTCTCTCTGGAGCTGGGGGTAGTGCTTACAATGCTGTTCCTCCTTCCAACTATTCTCTACAAGTTATAACTCCACAATCTTCCAGAGTTATTAATGAAGAATTGAGGAATCTCAAAACTCAATTCGAGACATTCAAACAGAAAGATGGTTTACAAAGGTTAGGCATCAAACAACCTTATCCGATAGAATGGAAGCAAGTATCGTATCCTCCTAAATACAAGCCTCCTACTATCTCATTCTATGATGGAACCACTTCTCCAAGTCAGTTTATTAATCACTTTGAAGTGATGACTGATCAGCTGTAACCAAGCGACGCCCTCCTTACTCGGGTGTTTGTTGGATGTCTCAAGGGAACGGCTTATGAATGGTATAGAAGTCTCCCAGATGGGAGCATTACCTCATTTTTCGGTTTCAAACAGATGTTTCTTGAACGGTTCTATGAAGGGCTCAATGACATGACTATGTCTGCTCTTATTAGAATCAAGCAGAAAAATAATAAAACTACAGAAGAGTACATTGAACGGTTTCGAAGAGAAGCTCTGAAGATGCCTCTTGGAACTCCTGATGCTATCACCATCGACACATGCAAATCAAACTTGTTGCCAATCATCAGCATGTGGACAGGATCCACTCAATTCCAAGACTGGCCTTCTTTCATAGTTAGTGCCAAGGCCGCAGAAATTAGTGCTGAAACCTTCAAAGGTTTAGGAGTGCAGATGACTCCTAAAGAAACAGGTCAAGGTACTAACAATAAAAATAATGCTCGCAAGGGAAAAGAAACTCTTGAAGTTAATCTTCAGAGTAAAGATGTATCAACTGTTCAAACTCCTATAACCCAACAACCAAGAACACCTCGCCCCAAAGAAGAATACTCTTTCGATGACGATGATGTCCTTGGTATCTTTGAATGTCTGCTGAAAGGTAATAAAATACAATTACCTGAGATCAAGAAACTTGATGAAGCTGGTAAAACAGATCATCCCAAATACTGCCCATATCATAGAATGTTGGGTCACACAATTCGTACATGTTATGTACTAAAAGGAAAGATCCAAGAAATGATTAAATCTGGAGCTATCTCTCTTACTCCAAAAGAGAAGACCGTCACCTCCAACGTCGTCTCTATGCAATTCGGAGATTTTCCTCCTCAACTCCTTGAAAGTAGGATCGTTCCTATTCCCAAGGCAACTCTTGAGATAGTGAACATTCCTCCTCCACAGTCTGAAGGATTAGTGCCAATCACTTTGGAAATAGGGGAAATCATGTGGATCCATCCTGATCTAGTAGTAGATTTTGAATCGCCTTCTCCTCAAAAGACTACTTTTCGAAAGTCCAAGAAGGCTGGAAAGATTAAGTCATGTCATATGACTTCTCTTGGATCTATTCCTGACACAGAGCCAAAAGAGAAAGAAGAAGCACTTGTTAGTGCTACTCGAACGGGGAAACCTTATCTAAAGGATTATTCCAAGAATCCTGAGGATCCTCTTGATATCCCTCCAGCTGATAAAGATGCTTCTAATGTTCCTCCTGAAGAAGAATCATCCACTGAACCTGTTCCTCCCAAGCCTACAGCTCTGGAGAAAGGCAAACAACATGCTCGGTTTGATAAGCCAATCAAGAAGTCCTCTCCTCTTGGACTCCAGAAGCCTTATAATTTCGACATTTTAGCTCAGCTTGCTAATACTCCAGCTAGAATGTCCCTCTTTGAACTTCTACGTCTTTCCAAAGAGACTCGGAAGATATTAAGTGAAGCACTTCTACAAGCTGATTCTTGTCTTGCACAATTGAAGAAGCCAGATGCAGAACCTGCCACTTGCTTACATTGCAACAGTGTATTGGAGATTATCCCAAATATCACCTTTACACAAGACGACATGCTATTGGAGGATAATCGACATGATCGGCCTCTCTACTACACCGGTTATATTGATACAATGAAGATAGATCGTATCCTCATTGATCCAGGGTCTGCTATAAGCATAATGCCAAATAGTTTATTGGATGAACTAAAAATCCCTCTTCACAAACTCTCCAAGACGGTTACTACTATCCTGGGATTCAATCAAAGCCGAAGCGAGCCTTTGGGAAAGATTCATCTGAAGCTTCAAATATGTAATTTCAGATCCAAAGTCACTTTCTATGTGATTGAGATCGTGGGATCCTATAATCTTCTTCTGGGGAGGCCCTTTCTTCATGAAAATAATGTGGTGCCTTCTACTCTTCATCAGTGTTTTAAATACATTGATAGCAATGGAAGAGTACAAAAAGAAGTTGCTGATATAAATCCCTTCCATGGGGTCGAAGCTTATTTCAATGATTCCCGAATGTACAAAGAAGAGTATACAAGGGTTATACAAGCTATGGAGAAAGAGGATTCACAAAGTGAGACCTTAATAATTCATATTAAAGGTCGAACTACTCAGCAACAATCTCCCAAACTCTCTGAAGAAGGTTCTTTCATCATTCCGGTGAGTGGACGAATTTCTCCGTTACCTCAGTCATTTGCTCAAGACACAATGATTATTCCTGTCAGTGGGCGTACTGCAATTCCTGCATCTCCACATATGAAACAGGGTACTCTGCTAATTCCAGTTGGAGGGCGGATTATTCTTCCATCTCAAGCTTCAAGGGAGCTCACCTCTTCTGAGCCATTTGTTATCGATCTTAATCGAAACAACGCTTCTTCTCGTTCTTCTTCTCCCCCTTTAGTCATTGACTTGGCTAAAATCTCTAAGGCTCAGCCTTCTCCCAATGCAAATACTGCTGCTTTTACATTTAATGAAAAGTCTCCATCTTTGCAGTATGCTGATGTGTGTAATTATGTTCATAGTTATTTACATTTGTTAGATGACTTGAACGCAATAACCATAGGGGTTGTACAGACTGTTCATACAAATGTATCCCTAGAACCTGTACAATCTTCATACTTTCTAGTTCCCAGCAGAAAGCCAGGAGACATTCCAATATTCTTCTATAAAGGGCCCCAAAGTCCTTCTGATTTAGAAAATGAAGACAAAAATGATGATACTGGAAGATTACAACTACGTCGTTATAGTCAGCAATCTAAAGACATCATCAAAAATATGGGCTATGACTTCAGGACTGGCCTCAATAGTGGAAAGGGAAGAAAAATGCCTGTTCGTATTCCTCCTCTGAAATATGGAAGGACGAAATGCGGATTGGACTATATAGCTCCTACTCCTTTTATCAATATTATCCATGAAGATCCCGAGTCTGACGAAGATAAGAGATCTGATTCTTCTAGTACCACTTCTTGGGATTCCGATACGAGTATCGGTGACTTTTACTGCAATCTTCTGTCTTCCAATATGGTTTCTATTGACTATTTTGAAAAATGATTCATACTTGACGGTTCATCCGTTCATCTGACGGTTTGACCGTTCATTAATACCTGACGGTTCGTCCGTTCATCTATCCGACGGTTCGTCCGTTCATTATAATCTGACGGTTAACCCGTTCATTCATCTAGTCTTTTGATTTTCGAGTCTAAAGATCATGAAAAATTGAGTTCAAAGATATTTTTATGTCTGAATTCTATTTTTTCCAATCAGTATTAAACTAAGATTATTTCTGGTTTAATATCATTTGATAGAATTACAAAGTTCGTTTGTATATTCTATTCTACTGAAATATGTCATGTATTATTTACCTCTGAACATATTTTCTATGAATCTATCATTATCAAAACAGCAAAACCAAAAGTCAGATCAAGGATTTTCATTTACTTTCATTCCGGAATCAAAACATGAAATACAAGTGAAAGTGAAAATAAAAGAGGTTCACTCATTTGGAGTTATCAGCTCCCTAATACGATCTAGAACAGCAGTCAGTTTCTCTTCATGAGTTTTTCTAACTCGTTCTGCTGCTACAATTAAAACATTTTGTTCATCAAAAGTAATGATGGTAGACTGGCGACGGCTGACTTCTTCAATCTGTTCCGCCTGCATCTGTTCTCGTTCCTTCTGAAGAGTCTCACAGCGTTCAACTTCAGAGATATAAGCAGTAGCAACCTCAGCTTGATCTGTTTCCATGACAGCAATGCGCTCTTGAAGACGAGCTAATTCCTCTTTCAATTTTTTCAGCTCTTCAGTCTTGGACGCTTTATCCTTCTCCAGAAGCTCTACTCTTTGACGAGTAGCTAATATTTCTTCGCCCTTTTCTACTAATTTCTCAGTAGAAGAGGCAAGAAATGCTTCAAGAGCTGCTTGTTGGGACTGTGCTTCATACTCTAGTTGACTAAGTTCAGTTGCAGTTAAAGATTGAAGATCTTCCTTCTTAGTCTTCCAGTATTTTCGGATAGTTACTTCCAACTCATCCAGGAGATGTTTGAAGAAGATGCACTGAGATTCACAACCAGCATGACGCAGCGCCATGAGAGGGAACTTAACCATAGTTCGAAGATCAGAAAATAGCATAGCTTCATCCTTCAAGAAACGTCTGGAATATGTATCTAGATATGAGTAAATGATATCTGAATACATTCCTAGAGTTCTTGTTAACCCAGTCTCAAATTCAGGAGTCGCTGTCATCATGGAAGAAGAAGCCTGAATATTCTCTATCCTCGGAACAGAAGTATGTGCCACCGGAGAAGTTAAGTGTGAATTCCCTTCATCGACATCAGCCTGGATAAGCGGAACATGAGTCGAACTCATTGCTGCAGCAGTTCCTACAGTTAAAGAAAAATGTAATCAGCATTTAAAGAAAAAAAAGAAACAGCAGAAACAGAATTTGAAATAAAGTTCTACCTGGCTGAGGTTCATACTCGGTATGTGGAGGGAGCTTTGCTTCTTCTCGCAGCCGGTCCATGATTGTATCCGATACCTGCTTTATATGGCTGCTTCCAGCTCCAGAATTACTGGGTGCTAGAGCATTGTTCGGTGATTGAGCAGGTTCAGGGCTAAGTTCCATTCTGTTCCCCTTGACTTTGTCTTCATTATAAGGAGTAGAGGTGCCAGCATGCCAGTCTTCTCCTCCTTCAGCTTCTTCTTCTTCTTCTTCATCTTCAGGATGAGCTTCTGATTCAGAATCAATGATATTTACATCTTCATGAGTCCCTGGAACAATGACAATAGCAAGCTCGGTATTGGCTGCCGGTTCAGTTGTCTCTGGAATATCGGTTCGAAGAATGATATCTTGACAAACATTCTTTAACAGATCATCAGCAGCTGATAGCTCAGACGCCGGCACGTCTTCATCACCTCTGGCCAAAGAAATGTTTTCTTCAGCTTGAATTTCAGGAACTTCTGACTGTTTGGTAGCTTCTTCTGGAGCTGTTGCTTCTTCAGAGTAATCAATCTGGTCATCCAGTGCTTGAATGACGCCTTCTGTCCCATGCTCAAATGGGATTATCCTCGTCTCCGAGGGTTCAATAGCTACTCCACTTGTGGTCGGAGCAGTTGTTTCCTAAACTTGAACAGACTCTACTTCAGTCTGTTCAGTTGAAGCTGTTGCAAGGTGAATATCATCAGATTCGATCTTCTCAGTAGAAGCTGCTTCATTGATTTCTGGCAAAACTCCTCCACTCATGATCGTTTCTAGGAGTTTGTTGCCCTTAATTTTGCTGACAGACTTCTTGACATATCTGCCTCTGGACCTCCTTGTTTTCCATAAATAAATTCACTTTATTTATTTTGTATCTGAGAAAATTACAACTGTAGGAATCTAATCTAGAAGACGATTACTTTATCCCTTGGACGATGCGATGAAGAATACTCGAACTTTGAAGAACTTGGACAGCAACTGGGCAATCTCTCTGTTCTCTCTGAAATTGACTGTGTCTCTGATGAAGATGAAGAAACTCTTTTTTATAGAGTTCAGGATAACTGTCCTTAAGCATACGCTCAGGTAGTTACTTGACGTGTGCATAACTGCAGGGACGCGTGGCTAATTCTGATGGAGACACATTAGCGTGCGGTTGAAAGTAGTGGAGCATGTTCAGGAGAGATTGATGGCCTGGATGCCACGTTGCATAACTTCTAGAGAAGTGGATAACTGGTACAGGACACGTGAGAACGTGTGTTGACTGTAATCCTGAATATGGTTGCTGTAATACGCTGCCTCGTTGAAGGAGAGTTATACGCTGACTTGGATGATGTAGAAAGAATAAAGCTGATACGCTTACTGGAGAAGAAAGGAGTCATACGCTCACTTGATGAGGAAGGAGTCGTATAGACTTCATACGCTCACTGAAGAAGGAAGGAGTCGTATAGACTTCATACGCTCACTGAAGAAGGAAGGAGTCGTATAGACTTCATACGCTCACTGAAGAAATGGCCACGTGGCCATCATCAATCTTCTCTGATACGCCATATCTTCAAAATAACTGTCAAAAGATTTTTTCGAGCGTCGTGACTGCAGATATGACGGCTGACAGACTGTCAAAACCGACAGTAATGATGGCTTTGCATTAATGATCTGCTGAGCTGTCCTCGTAAAAGACAAAACCAACTCTTCGAATACATATATGACGGCTAGTATCCATTGGACAGCTGTCCTTGCACGAAAGACGACGTGTCAGATTCATCCTTTATTAAATATATGCCGTACTGTCATCCCAGAAAATAATAAAATATTCACTGAGCGTATGGCCTGTAGATGAGCGTATGGCCTTGAGCGTAAGGATTAAAATGACAGCGTGTCGTAATTTTCCACATCCTACAAGACCCCCTTCAAAGTTTTCGAACTTTATGAGTTTCAAAAGTTCGAAATTACTTTGAACTTTAAAGTGAGAATAAGTCCTGACACGCTGGCATGAGTCTGTTATCTTCCTCAATATCAGTGCAAATCTTTAGGGATTTTGTTTAGAGAATATCTGCCGTTTCGAACTTCTTTCTTTCTTCTATAAATAGGTCTCCCAAAACCTATTTTATTTCTTTACCAGAGCTTTTGCCTTCGAGAGAGAAAAGAGCTTTCAGAAACTCAAGATCTTTCTTCTTCTTCTTCGTCTTCAACTCCATCTCCATTAATGGCACCCAAGATTGATGCTGCTGCAAAAGGAAAGGGAAAAGCCCCTGAAGAGTCATCTCATCCTGCCGTCGACACTGCCACCACCAAGAGGACGGCCAGTCAGCGTGCTTCACGCAGTGAACGGCCATTGAAACCTCTTTATGGTGAGGACGAAGATGATGATGAACAAATAACTATTCCCTTTTTAGGGCTCTGGTTAGAACAAAACTCAGAAAACGTATCCCTCTTTAAGGTCAATACGTCAGCAAATACGCTTCCCTCTTTAGGGTTTAGCCGTATTCCATATTTTTCGTTTTTACGAAAAGTATGTTTGGAGCGTATATCTGTAAGATACGCGTATTTTTGATAGAGATACCAAAATACGCTATCTTTAAAAGAATATGCTATGGCAATTTGTCTCATTGAGATACGTTAACTCCTGTGTTAACATATTTTTGATGATCATCTTGTCAACCATACGCTGATATGCTCAAACTGATCATAAACTGAACTTTAAAAACCATTCACTTAAGATAAAATCTGTTATACGCTTAAAGAAAACTGAGCGTAAGCTGAACCTTGAGTCTGCCATACGCTTAGTAAAAACTAAACGTATACTGAACCTTGAGTCTGTCATACGCTTAGTAAAAACTGAGCGTAAATTGAGCTGTACGCTTAGTAAAAACTGAGCGTATGTTGAGCTGTACGCTTAGTAAAAACTGAGCGTATGTTAAACTTTATCATCTCTTGACTTTGAAGATTTTTTAATACTTTATTCTTCATTTGCAGTGGATATTCTAGCTTAGGAAGCAGAATTTGAAGGAAGTATGGGAAATAATTATAGAAGTGATCTATCTCATGTTCGTTTTCCCCAATTTGACGGACCTTCCACAAGAATAGCTCTGTTGACCAATCAGGAAGATGATACTTTACTGAACCTGATGAGTGGACTGCCGTTACAAAGTGTAGATGGTGTTGCCCATTTGAAGCCAGCATTCCTTTTTGGAGATGCTATTGACATGAATTCCCAGCCTGCTCTGGACAAAGTATCATACAGTTACTATAGGGATGGTGATGTAAATCAGCCTATGTATTTGACTGGTTTAACAAAGAGTATCAACATAGCCCGTTTATTCCATTCGGGCCAGCAAAGACAGATGAAGTGGGATATTACTCCATCCCGACAAGCTAAGGCTGGGTGGATTGGATATCGTCAAGGAAGGTTCCGCAGTGGTACTGAACCACATGTCACATCTCTGCGAGGACTATTACCTGCCACCCTCCCTCCTGAGGACTCGGCACTGCTGAAGCCAGTCAGAGTCCCAATTTTTGCCAATGAATTTGTTCAATTAAAGAATGCCATCTACCCAAAACAGTCAATGAGGCTGACTGGTCTAGTAAATCCAGAGAACACTAGATGGACGGCTCTAGTGAGATGGATTTTGCGAAACTTCGGTGCACAGTTGAAGGCGATAGGTTTATATGATGCCATTAAGTGTACTGCTTATGGTTTCAAACCAAACCCGGATCTGTTTTTGGCATTAGCGGAGAGATATAACTATCGGACTGGCACCTTCATGACCCCTAAGGGCGAGATGGGATTCGCCCTTCATGAAATGGCATATATATCTCAGCTACCCACGGCAGATTTGCCATATGAAGAATATATCCCTTTTGTTGACGAAATGAATAAGATTTCTGCAGCCAACCCACTAATTCTTTATGTATTTGAAGAATTAATGTGTCATTACAGTATCTGTAAAGCTTTTTATAAGGGACAAGGTGGAGAGGGGGACTCCAATTGCTATTCTTCGAAGTGGATGGCTTATTTGTTTCAAGGCCGCACTGACGAAGTCCAAAAGAAGAAAAAGACCGAGCAGTATGTCGAAAAATTCAAGCCCTTGAGTCAAACCGAGATTAACAGATTAATCCGGGAGACTAATCATGATGACATTGTCGTCGAAGAAGACATCGACAGCTACAAGGCCGGTGATAGATTAGAAACCTATATTAAGCAGGGTGGCCGAGAATTGTCCGATGAAGGTCATCTGGCCGGTTTCATATCTCTTTGGCTGAGGAAATTCGTAGTTCCTGGCACCTGTTCGGCAGACAGGATGCACAGAGGAGTCGTCTTCACAGCAGTCCGTCTGGTCTTTGGGTATAAAATGGATCTATTAACGGCAATGACCTACCGTCTGAATGCCGGATTAAGGGCATACACAGATAGGATGTTCGAATTGGCACGGAAGAGCTTGACGTCCTTTCCCCGGGTAGAAATGCCCTTTACATACTTGTTTGGATGGCTGCTTCTTCATTTTGAATCTTTGATGAGTGCTGGGATGGCTAGGCCAGATGACACTTTCCTTGAAAGGTACAAGCACATACCGAAATGGAGATATGATACTTTAACCGATTGCAGAACCATCTTGAACAGGGGAGAACTCTGGAGCTTCGCTTGTGTTCCTCCCCCTATTGGTTATGAGACCATGCCCGGGAGATTGATTGACGGCGTTGGTGCTAATGAGTTGGATGATGTCCAACATGAATGGCTAAAGAGAATCAGGCCATCTCATTTAATTTGCCGCCGTGACAACATCACATATATAGAGCCATATCTTCCGAGCAGATTTGCTCGTCAATTTGGTTACGATCAGTTGCATGTGGGCAATGCAACGACGTGTTTTGCTCATCAAGGCGGGTTGGTTGATGGTGCCAGAGCTTGGCTATATTACATTGCCAAAGGTACAGGGGCTACATTTTCTATGCCAGATCCGGTCAACTATCGAAGAGGAGCTAAGATATTGGCGTCCTATGCCAGATTTTATGTATCAGCTAATACCTTTGATAAAAAATTTAGCATCTTAGGTAAAAGCTTTATTCATGTTGAAAAGAAATCAACTAAATCCGCCTTGCCTAGGGATTGTCACGACAAAGAAGATCCTCTGGCCACCGATGAAGTTGATGATGATGTTTTGGAAACTTTCTTCTCTGATGACCTTCATCAACCATTGCATGTGCCTATCGGGAGTGCTGAAGAAAGTATATCTGTTGATAATACACCGAAGAGGAAGAGGAGTAAAGGTACTGCGGGTCCTGCCGCAAAAAGAGCTACTCGAGCAGAGACTCGAAGTCGCGGAGGAATTTCTATTCCCGGGAATTCTCCTGTTTCTAAACGAGCCAGAAATATTGATGAAACAGGTAGTGATCCAATAGACAATTATCCTACTGTTCCTTTAACCAGAAGAATAGGAAGGAAAGTAATAGTTTCAAAAACTAAATCCGTAATTTGTCTGGATGCAGAGAGTCCCACCGATCGTGCTATGCGATTGGCTGCAGAAAAGCAAGCTACTTTTGATTTCTCTGTAAAGACAGAAGAAGAAGATATTCCTGAAACTGCTGGGTCTTCTAGACCTTTTGATGTAGGCTCAGTTCCACCAATAGCCGATGATGTGCAGGAAATTAGTCAACCTGCGGTAGAGGCCGAGCATCAGACTGAAACGGCTAATGACTTACTGATTTCGGAAGAATCAGTGAAGGAAGCCACTCCTCTCAATCCAATTGTTGAAGCTTCAGAGAGCGAACAAGTTGACTATGAACCGTCGTCTCATTCTTCTGGAGAAGAAGACATGGAGATAGACGATGAATCATTGTCTAAAATACCAATAGATGCACTGAAGACCATTGGTCAACACTCTGGGTTGACACCAGAGCCGGAGAGGCATCTGGAAATTGAAGTTCAAATTTCGAGTACTTCTGGGGCGGGAAGCAGTGAAATAAATCCCATGTCAGAAAGTACTCTGAACAGACTAAGAGCCGGATTGAATGATCCGAAAGAGACTGAATATGAACCAACTCCAGGTAATATTTTATTCATCAAAGTTTTGTCTTGTCTCTGCTTTATTATCTTTTGGTTTTGATCATGCTTCTTTTATTTCAACAGCTGTAGGAACTGCACCGGCTATGAGTTCTACTCAAGCCCCACTTGTTCAAACTGAGGTGGGTGAGGGGAGTTCCCATCTGCCGAGTTCTCCAAAGGCACTAACTTCAGCTCCAAGAATAGAAGCTCCTCCTGCTCCTTCCCCTATTATTGCAGCGACTCCCAGTTTTGACACAGGGATAGCCAAAGTCATGGGGATGTATTCAGATATTATTTATACATATCTGGATACATATTCGAGGCGACTCATGAAAGATGAGACTATGCCCTTTTCGAGTCTTCGAGAGGCGACTAGTTTCCCACGTTCAGCCTTGAGACAATCTGGTTATGAGGCTCAATGTGTCTTCTTTGAACATCTCTTGAATGATTTAGAAGCCAACATCCAAAAATATTGGGAGATTAAAAAGGAAGATATTGAATCTCTGACTGCAGCTAAAATTTCTCAATTAGAGAATGAAGCTCAAGCTCAGCATATTGCTCTAACAGAATTCCTCGCTCAGTCTTCCAAAGAGCTAATGGCTAAAGACGAAGAAATCATAAGTACTCGTCAAAATATGGAGCGCTTAGAGAAGGATGAAGCGTCAAGAGCTGAGGAGCTTAGAAATTTGAGGGAAGAGCTAGCTCGTATTCAGGAGCAAATTGCCTCTATGGAAAAGGAACAATCAAAGATTGCTGCTGATCGTCAATCTGAAGCTGAATGCTGTCAAGTTTTACAGCAAGAGCGAGAATTAATGCAAATCAATCAGTTTGAAGAAACCAATCGCCGTAGTTCTATTATTGTAGAATATGACCAACGGAGGATTGGAATTGAAACATCAGAGCGAATCAAGAAAGCTCATGATGAGAAGATGAATAATGTAATCGTTCGTATTCAGGAGATCATTACTCCTCCTAAATAGTTCTTTTACATTTTTCATGTACTGAAGTGTTTTTGAAATCCAATTATAAGCAATGTTTTGATTCTGATTAAAGAAATGAACATCTTGGCTTGATTTCAATTCTGTGGATGACACTTTTGTAGAAAACATGTTCAGAGGTAAATAATACATGACATATTTCAATAGAATAGAATATACAAATAAACTTTGCAACTCTATCATGATACTAAACCAAAGATAATTTAGTTTAATACTGATTAGAGAAAACAGAATTCAGATATAAAGATATCTTTAGATTCTATTTTCCATGATCTTTGGACTCGAAAATCAAAAGACGAGATATCATTTTCCTAAAATAGAAAATATGATACGTATTAAGATAGAAAATTCAGAGGTAATATGGACATGATTTTCTATTCAAGATCTTTATTAAAACCCCTGGGGATCTAATAAGACGAAATATCAAATTCTCTGGGAAGATGATACATGGTGGAATATCAATTTCCTCTGGGGATAATGATATCGAAATAACTTTTGTAGAGAAGAATTTTATATTTGCTGGGGAATGATGAAAATATTATACATAATATTTCTTTAAGAATTTGCCATTGATAGACATCATCATGACTTTTCCATCCATAGAGGCAAGCTGGTATGCTCCGTTAGAGAAGACTTTGTTCACTACGAATGGGCCTTCCCATTTCGTATCAAATTTGCCTTTGCTCATATGTGTCATGGTCATAGGACGTCTGACAGTAAGGACCAGTTCTCCCTTCTGATATGCTCTGACTTTGACTTTCCGGTTAAAAGCTTTAGAGATTCGGGCTTGATACAGCTCGATATTTTGTTGAGCATACAATCGTTTTTCATCTAGAGCTTCCAACTCTTGAAGTCGAAGACGATCATTGTTTTCTGTTGTCAGTTCATTGGAGATTGCAATTCTCAGAGAAGGAATCTGGATCTCAAGGGGAAGAACAGCTTCACACCCATATACTAAAGAGAAAGGTGTACATCCAGTCGCATTGCGAACTGTGGTACGGTAGGCCCATAAACATTCACCAAGCTTCTCGCTCCAGTTGCGTTTGTTAGAAGAAACGAACTTTTTCAAGAGTTTGATGATTGTTTTATTGAAAGCTTCTGCCAATCCATTGGCTGCTGGATTATATGCTGTAGAAGCTAAATTATTAATCCGATGATTGTCGCAGAATCGAGTAAATTTCTGACTGACGAACTGTGGTCCGTTATCATGGATAATATGCCGAGGAACACCAAATCGATAGATAACATGATGTTTGACGAAGTTGATAACATTAGAAGTTTTAACTTCAGATAACGGGATTGCTTCAGCCCATTTGGAAAAGTAATCGGTTATTGCTAAAATAAACCGATGTCCTCTTGATGATGGTGGGTTGATGGGACCAATGACGTCCATGCCCCAGGCTTCAAAGGGCCATGATGCCGCTGTTGGATGTAAGAACTCTGACGGTTGATGAATAAAGTCTGCATGAATTTGACAGGCTTTACATTTTCGAGCATATTGAATAGCGTCAGCCACCATCGTGGGCCAATAATAACCCATACGTCGGATACGATCTTGAAGTTTAGGACCTGGTTGATGAGCTCCGCAAACACCATCATGTGCTTCACGAATTATCTGTTGTGTTTCTTCACCGGCAATGCATCGGAGGAGAAGACCGTCGTAAGACCGACGATATAATGTTTTAGTCGTATGATTATAATAGAATCTGAGAGATCGACGTCGAATAGACGCTGCTTCACTCGGATTATCAGGAAGTATATCATACAAAACAAAGTCTAGAAACGGACGTCTCCAGTCTTCAATTATGGCTTCTGTTTCATTAGAAAAGACATATTCCATAGTAGAATCGAAAGAAGACGAGGATATTTTATCAAACTTTAATCCAGCATCAAGGTTGAAAGAATCTTTGTCTGGTTTATACAGAAAAGCCAAAGCAAAATTATTCTCAACACAGAATAGTTCTCGGTTATAAACCACTATCACTTGTTGACGTCTGATTGGAATAGCTAATACAGCAGCAAGATTAGCTAAAGTATCAGCTTCTGCATTATAGGCTTGTCGAACATGTTCAATAAAGAAGTCTTCAAAAGATGAGGCTATAGAGAGTGCTGCTCGATGATAAGGTATCAAATCCTGATGACGAACTTCATACGTTCCTCTGATCTGATTGACAATAAGCTTGGAGTCTCCATAAACTTCCAAATATTGAATATCTAGATGTTTAGCAAATTGAAGACCAATGAGTAATGCATTGTATTCGGCTACATTATTTGAACATGATTGATCTAGAGAATAAGCCCTCTGAATAGTTAGTCCTTCTGGGGATACAAGAACAATCCCAACTCCAGCGACAATATTGCCATTAGGACCTATTCTAGATGCTCCATCAAAGAATAGACGCCAGGTAGGAACTTCTTCAGAAATCAGATTTGAATCCAAGACTTCATCAGGAATCTCATCATATAATATAGAATCTTCTGGAATTGCATGAGCAGCCAGAAAATCAGCAAGAGCCTGTCCTTTAACTGACTTCTGAGGAATATAATACATATCGTATTGAGCTAACAAGATTCCCCAATTAGCTAGTCTGGAGTTGAGAACACCAGGTTTCTTCATCATAATCCTGAGAGGATTCACTCTGGAAATGACATGAATCGTTTGACCGATAATATAATATCGCGTTTTCTGAACAGCAAACATTAATGCTAAACATTCTTTCTCGATTGGAGAATAACGCGGTTCAGCACCCGTCATTATGCGACTGAGATAATAAATAGCCTGTTCATGGCCATCTTTATTTTTCTGGGCAAGTAATGCACCAAGAAAATGATCCATGGCTCGAACATATAGAAGGAATGGTATCCCCGAGACGGGAGGTACCAAAACTGGAGGGTTCATGAGATACTGTTTAATATCGTCAAATGCTTTTTGACATTCTTCGTTCCAGACGAAAGATACACCTTTCTTCAGAAGTTTGTTGAATGGTCTGCAGCGTCCTGATAAGTTGGAAATAAATCTCCTGATATAAGCAATTCTTCCTTGAAATCCTCGTAGCTCTTTTAAGGTGCGTGGAGGACGCATCTCTTGAATGGCTTTGATCTTCTCGGGATCCACGTGTATACCTTTAGCGGTAATGACGAAGCCGAGAAATTTACCACTAGAGACGCCCAGGAAGGACTTAGTAGGGTTCATTTTAAGTTGATGCTGACGCATTAAATTAAAGATAGTCTTCAAATCTTGGATATGATCCTCCTTTCGTCGACTTTTGACTGCAATATCATCAACATAGCATTCGACTATTTTTCGGAGATGTTCGCGAAATATAGTGCTCATTGCTCGCTGATATGTTGCTCCTGCATTCTTGAGACCAAACGGCATCACTGTATAACAGTATGTACCGATCGGCGTTCTGAAGGAAGTGTGTTTTTCATCATCTGGAAACATTTTGATCTGGTTGTATCTCGAATACCCATCCATAAATGACATTCGTTCGAAACCACATGTATTGTCGATCATGACATCAGTAATTGGAAGAGGAAACTCATCTTTAGGACAAGCCGCATTGAGATCGCGAAAGTCTATACAGACCCAAATCTTGCCAGTCTTTTTAAGGACAGGAACGATGTTAGCCACCCATTCAGGATGTTGTTCCTCCCGAATAAATCCAGAAGCCATAAGCTTGTTGACTTCAGCTTCAATTGCATCCATAATGTCTGGACAAAATCGTCGTTGTTGTTGTTTGACCGGTTTAGCATTTGGCATGATATTGAGTTTGTGCATTGCAATCTTCGGATCTAGTCCTGGTATATCTTCGTAACTCCAGGCAAAGACATCGATATAATCACGAATAAGCTTGATCATGTCTTGCTTATCTGTTTCTGAAAGACTTTCACTGATGAATATTGGTTTAGGAGAACCTTCGTCACCAACATCAATTTGGATCAGTTTATCTTCGGTAGGAGGTTCTCTCTGCTCGAACCTGAATTCCCATTGATTATCTAATCTTTGAGCCCATTATTCCGATTCGGGTGATATTTCAAAATCATCCTCATCTTTATCATTTTCCTGCGGGCCATCAACAGAGACCATATTGACGGACAAAATAGAACGATGAAGATCGCCAATACTCGTGTCAGAATCCCAAGAGAGAGAATCAGAAGACTCAGATCGTTCGTCTTCATCGGACTTTGAATCTTTATGGACTATGTTGATAAAGGAAGTAGGAGCAATGTAACCTAAACCACATTTTGTCCTTCCGTATTTTAATGGAGGAATTCGAACAGGCATTCTTCTTCCTTTTCTATTATTGAGACTGGTTCTAAAGTCATAACCCATATTCTTGATGATATTTTTGGATTGTTGACTGTAGCGACGCAGTTGTAGCCTTCCAGTATCATCGTTTATGTCATCTTCTTCCAAGTTAGGAGGATTCTGGGGTCCTTTATAAAAGAAGATTGGATTTTCTCCCTTTTTTCTAGCAGGGACCACAAAGTATGATTTTTGTATGGACTCCAATGATGCGTCTGTATGAAGAGTTTGAACAACCCCTATAGTTAATGACTTTAAGTTATCTAGCAATTGTAAATAACTTTGTACATGATTACAGACATCAATATACTGCAAAGGAGATGCTTCATTAATATTAAATACTGTATTTACAACAGAAGGCTGAGCCTTATCAGACTTAGTCAAATTAATGACAAAAGGGAGAGAGGAAGAGCGATCAGAAGTTTTGTTTCGATTAAGATCGATAACAAAAGGCTCAGAAGAGGTGAGCTCCCTTGAAGAAGATCGTAGATAAGTAGTACGTCCACTGACTGGAATGACTAGAGTATCTGATCTAGCCTGAGAAGGTAGAGGGGGAGTAGTACGTCCACTGACAGGAATTATCAGTGAGCCTTGTGGAGCTTGGGAAGACGGTACAGTAGTACGTCCACTGACAGGAATTATCAGTGAATCTTGTGAAGCCTGAGCAGGTGATGAAGTAATACGTCCACTAACAGGAATTATCAGTGAGCCTTCTTCAGATGATTTAACAGACTGCGGAGGAGTGATACGCCCTTTTACAGGAATAACAAAAGTGCCAACATTTGCTATCTCATCATCATTATCCATAGCTTGTAAGACTTTTGAGTATTCATCTTTGTACATGCGAGCGTCATTGAAATAAGCTTCAGCTCCTTTGAATGGATAGAGATCCGCAACTTCCTTTTGAACTTCTCCATTATCATCAACATATTTGAAACACTGATGAAGGGTCGAAGGAACGACATTATGTTCATGCAAGAATGGTCTCCCCAACAGAGCATTGTATGAGCAACCATGATTGTCGATGATGTAAAAAGTAACTTTAGTGCGAAGATCGCCTATTTGAAATTTGAGGCGAATCTTGCCCAAAGGCTCACTTTTTCCTTGATTAAATCCCAAGATGGTAGTGATAGTGCTGGAAAGGCTATGTACAGGTATCTTCAGTGCGTCTAGCATAGCTTTTGGCATAATACTAAGAGCAGATCCTGGATCAATCAGGAGACGATCAACCTTCATAGAATCAATATATCCTGTATGATATAAAGGACGGTCATGTCAATTATCCTCTAGCAGCATATCGTCCTGCGTAAAGGTAATGTTTGAAATAAATTCCAATACATTATGGCAATGAGAAACAGGTTCTGTTTCCAATTTCTTGAGAAGAGTTAGGCAGGTTTCTGCTTGCAGCAGTGCTTCACTTAGAGTTTCTCGAGTCTCTTTAGAGAGGCGTAAGAGCTCGAAGATTGATAATTTAGCTGGGGTATTGGCTAGTTGAGCTAATATATCAAAATTATAAGGCTTTTCAAGTCCTGTAGGAGATGACTTCTTCAATGGTTTGTCGAAGCGGACTTGTTGTTTGCCTTTGTCAGCTGCTGTTGGTTTAGAAGGAACTGTCTCAACAGGAACATTTAAAGGCTCTTCAGTAGAGACTGGAGTTGAAGCTGTAACCGGAGGGACTTCAGAAGTTTCTTCAGGAACTTCAGCATAATCTTTCAGATATACTTTTCCTGACCGAGTTCCAGCATGAACTTCAACTTCAGATTCTGGTTCAGGGTCTATAGAAACCATGTTACAATTCTTTATCTTGCTCTTGGTTCTTTTATGTTTGATGAGAGCTTCATTCCAGAAACCAAGGCCAACACGAGATTGATTATGTCTCATAGTGATGGCTAAAGGTGCTCGAAGTCCCTTGCCTGAGTTCAAACCCGGAGCAGTGGCTAGATCATAACCCATCTTCGCCATCAATTCACGAGATTGTGAACTGTATAAATGAAAAGCAGGTTTGTACCTATCTTCAAATTGAGGTACAGATTTTATCTCCGTAGGGAGTGAATTTCCTGCTGAGATGAAAGTAGAGGTTAGATAAAAATCGGGTGTGAAACTAGAAGTCACATTGCATGACTTAGTCTTCCCGAGCTTCTTTTTAGATGAGGAAGTCTTCCGAGGAGAAGAGGAAGACGTTTCAAACTCCGTCATTAAATCCGGGTGAATCCACATGATCTCTCCCTTCTTAGTTGTGACAGGAACAAGTCCGTCATTCTGTGCTGGTGGGATGTTTATAACTTCGAGAGTTGCTTTGGGGATAGGAACAATCCCACTTTCCACCATTAAGGGAGGGAAGTCACCGAACTGTATTGAAATTACATTTGCTGTGACTGTTTTGTCTTTGGGTGTTAATGTCACAGCTCCTGATTTAATTATCTCTTGAATCTTCCCTTTTAATACATAGCAAGACCGGATTGTATGACCCAGCATTCTATGATATGGACAGTATTTTGGATGATCTGTCTTATTGGCTTCATCAGGCTTTTTAATTTCTGGCAATTTAATCTTATTACCTTTGAGTAAGCATTCAAAGATACCCTGAACATCATCATCGTCGAAAGAATATTCTTCCTTCGGCCGAGGAGATCTCTGTTGTTGATTTGTTGGAGCTGGAGTAGCTTGGGTAGTCTTTACCTCTTGGCTACTGTTTTGGAGATTGACTTCAAGAGCTTCTTTCCCTTTGCGATTGTTGGGTCGAGTACTATTGCTAGCGCTCTGATTTGATTCCTTAGAAGCCATTTGTACCCCCAGACCCTTGAAGGTCTCAGCACTGACTTCAGCAGCCTTGGTACTGACAATAAAAGAAGGCCAATCTTGGAACTGAGTGGACCCTGTCCACATGCTGATAATTGGTAAAAGATTCGACTTGCAAGTGTCGATGGTAACAGCATCGGGAGTTCCGAGAGGCATTTTGAGGGCTTCTCTTCTGAATCTTTCAATGAAGTCCTCAGTGGTTTCATTATTTTTCTATTTAATTCTTATGAGGGCTGACATGGTCATGTCGTTGAGCCCTTCATAGAATCGTTCAAGAAACATTTGCTTGAAACCGGCAAATGAGGTAATGCACCCATCAGGGAGACTTCTATACCATTCATAAGCCGTTCCTTTGAGACATCCAATGAACACCCGAGTAAGGAGGGCGTCACTTGGTTGCAGTTGATCAGTCTACTTCAAAATGATTAATGAACTGACTTGGGGAGGTTGTCCCATCGTAGAAAGAGATGGTCGGAGGTTTGTATTTTGGTGGATACGATACCTGCTTCCATTCTATCGGATAAGGTTGCTTGATACCTAACCTTTGCAAACCACCCTTCTGTTTGAATGCCTCGAATTGTGTTCGGAGATTCTTTAACTCTTCAGAAACAATTCCAGAAGACTGGGGAGTTGTAACTTGTTGAGTGTGATTAGGAGGAGGGACTGCAGCATATGTACCACCCCCAGCTCCAGACTGACTTGGAGTGGGTTGTTCAGGAACATTAGATTGTACCCCCGGAATAGTAGAGGGTTCCAGGTTTGGAACAACAGGAGTATTTAATATAACTGGAGGAGCTGTCTGTTGGACTTGCTGAGTTTGATGCTGAGCTTGCATAAGAGTGTGCATAGCATTCAACGTATCTGCCATAGCTCTCAACTGTTGTTCTAAGGAAGAAATCCTTTGTTCGTGAGCTTCGGTGCTAGTTGAAGGTTCATGATCGCCCTCTGCCATGTAAGTGACAATCATTCGAGGAATAGATGATGAAACAGTCTGTTCTGAATCATCACTGTGTGAATTAGTATCTTTCCCAGGGCTTTTTACGGGAGTCAATACTGGAAAATTGGACTCTCCAAGGAAGTCTTCTGTGATCTCCGGATTACCACTTGGATGAGAAGAAGAAGAAGAGGCTCTGGTCAAGGCTCCGGTCCTGGATCGGGTGCCGAGATAAACACCATCTTCAGAGTCTGATATAGCATCAGACCGTATGCTACCCCCAATATTTCTGGAGGTCATGTTGACAGAAGCATAAAGAGGTTCATCTTCATCTAACATTGGTTCATACTGAATCCGTTCGAAAACAGATTATCTTTTTGGTGAACAACAACATTGAATTACAACTCGAGGTTGGAAGTTGCAACCATGCTTTTCATGGCAAATATGAGCAATATCATAGCCTGATGGAGTGTCAATTCTCTGTCTATTTTGCAAATATTCCCGGAGATCTGTAGGAACAGATTGGGAAGTATTTGAAGATAGTTTCTGTGTAGAAACTTGTCTTTTGTTCTTCTGTCTTCTTGGTTCCTGAGTGTATAAAGACTGATTAATTTGAGCCACATAGTTCTTGGCATATTCTGCATCAGGGTCTAATATACTTGTTTCAGTGGAACCGAGCCGATTCTGATTAAGCTTGTTACGAAGATCCGTAGGAGATTTGACTTTGATATCAGTCTTGGATACTTGTAATTTGCCTTTCTCAGACCGAGAAATTTTGAGAGAAGGAAGATGAGTATTATTCCGACTAGGAGTCGGTAATAATCCATCTTTGGAGGAATTAGCCAAAAGGCGTTTTCCATTGTTTGATCTAGTAAGAGTACTAGTCAAATTAACTCCAGAGGTAAAGACCTTAGGAGTAGAGGAGTTGACTAAAGAGTCTTTCTCTTTGGTTGGCACAAGATGTGCAAGTTGAGGGGGAATCATTTGTATGTTCTGTGGAAGAGAACCCCCAGCCTGATTTTGAGAAACAGTCAAAGGACTGTATTTGTTAGCATACGCTGACTTCAGTTTGGACTTCTGGTCATACGCTGCCTTTTTATTAGCATACGCTGGCTTTGGCTTAGCGTACGCTGCCTGATGTTGGCTTTTGTACGCTGCCTTTGCCGTACGCTGCCCTTTGAATGCCATACGCTCAGAGTCATCAATGGCTAAAGAGCCGACTGCTGTCGTAAGAATAGAGGGAGAAGGGACCTTGACATGTCCAGAGATGGTTTTCCTTGTACACGCTGACTTGGTTAAAGAACCAACTTTGTCAGTGTGACTAGGAGAAGCCACTGTTGCCGTGTTCCGAGAAGCCGAATTGTGCTTCATGGAAGTTGAAGACGTGTTCTTGTCAGCATGAGAAGTGACAGAAGCGTCTCGGACTGCTGCAGAAGACTTAGGGACATAGACGGAGCGTCCCTTCTTCTTGGCAGCAGGAAGAGCGGAGGAAGTAGTGCGGCCCTCCTTCGCCTTGAGCATTTCTTCATAAGCCGATTGGTCGAATTGTACAACCATCGTCTTCTTCGTCAAGCCGATCGACGAAGTATCGCATTGAGTTGTTGCTATCTCGTTGGAGGAGACAGCTTTCCCCAGCAGAGTCGCCAATTTGTTTTCTATAAATAAATTCACTTTATTTATTTTGTATCTGAGAAAATTACAACTGTAGGAATCTAATCTAGAAGACGATTACTTTATCCCTTGGACGATGCGATGAAGAATACTCGAACTTTGAAGAACTTGGACAGCAACTGGGCAATCTCTCTGTTCTCTCTGAAATTGACTGTGTCTCTGATGAAGATGAAGAAACTCTTTTTTATAGAGTTCAGGATAACTGTCCTTAAGCATACGCTCAGGTAGTTACTTGACGTGTGCATAACTGCAGGGACGCGTGGCTAATTCTGATGGAGACACATTAGCGTGCGGTTGAAAGTAGTGGAGCATGTTCAGGAGAGATTGATGGCCTGGATGCCACGTTGCATAACTTCTAGAGAAGTGGATAACTGGTACAGGACACGTGAGAACGTGTGTTGACTGTAATCCTGAATATGGTTGCTGTAATACGCTGCCTCGTTGAAGGAGAGTTATACGCTGACTTGGATGATGTAGAAAGAATAAAGCTGATACGCTTACTGGAGAAGAAAGGAGTCATACGCTCACTTGATTAGGAAGGAGTCGTATAGACTTCATACACTCACTGAAGAAGGAAGGAGTCGTATAGACTTCATACGCTCACTGAAGAAGGAAGGAGTCATATAGACTTCATACGCTCACTGAAGAAATGGCCACGTGGCCATCATCAATCTTCTCTGATACGCCATATCTTCAAAATAACTGTCAAAAGATTTTCTCGAGCGTCGTGACTGCAGATATGACGGCTGACAGACTGTCAAAACTGACAGTAATGATGGCTTTGCATTAATGATCTGCTGAGCTGTCCTCGTAAAAGACAAAACCAACTCTTCGAATACATATACGACAGTCTCCATTGGACAGCTGTCCTTGCACGAAAGACGACGTGTCAGATTCATCCTTTATTAAATATATGCCGTACTGTCATCCCAAAAAATAATAAAATATTCACTGAGCGTATGGCCTGTAGATGAGCATATGGCCTTGAGCGTAAGGATTAAAATGACAGCGTGTCATAATTTTCCACATTCTACACTCCTTATCAAAGGAGTGTCATCTTCATCAGTCTCTTCGTCTTTATCAGCGGCATCGTCCTCATCAACCGAGATACCGCCTAAAGATGATGTAGCAGTCACTGAGACTCCTTTCTTCTTTTTCCTAGATGTTGGAGACTTAGTACTCCTCTTGGAGATAGTCTCAGATTCATCGCTTCTCTTCCTCTTAGAAAGAGATACGAATATAGGGGGAAGAACTTCATCAGGAAAATTTCTCTCCTGAAACAATTCATACAAAGGTTCAACCTCAGTTGTTTCATCTTCGGGTTCCGGAGGGAAATGTTGAATAACAATCCTCTTCTTTGACCTCTTCGATTCATCCTCTGCAACAAAGGTCTTCAGATTGAAACCCGGCCTAAAAGTGCTCGACGACACATAAAAGTGAGCATATGTATAAAGCATCTTTGGCCCCGAGCTAGATAAAGGATTAGGCATAGAGAATACAACTTTTGTATCCCTAGCCGCAAAATATCTCCAAGCTCGAGCTCCGTCGACAAGCCCTCCACAAGCAGATAAGCAAGAGGTGGCGTTCCCAACGTGAAGTTGATCATAACCGAATTGCCTGGCAAATCGGCTTGGTAAATATGGCTCTAGATACGCCATTTCTTCATGACGATACACTAGATGGGAAGGCCGTATCCTCTGCAACCACTGAAAGGCTACATCGTCTAACCTGTTCCCCATATCTCCGTCCATCATGTTTAAGGGCATGCTCTCATAGCCCTGTGGTGGAGGGACACATTGGATAGACCAATGTGATGCCCGATTCAAGACATTTCTACATTCTGGGAGGGTGTGAACCTTCCAGAACGTCTCTCCAGAGTACCTCTCCAGAAAAAAGACTGCTACTTCCTCCTGCCCCTGGAGGTATCAGACCATCATGATGAAGGAGAAGCCAACCATAAAGATACGTGAAGGGCATCTCTATCCTTGGGAATTCTTCAGTCATCATCCTCTGGGCAGACAGCATACTAGTAACAAAATTCCGGAGACCTGCATTCAGCCTACAGGTCATCGCCGATAACAAATCCAGCTTGTAACCATACACAAGGCGCACCGCTGCAAAGATAACACCTCTGTGTATCCTGTCCAAAGAGCTGGAGCCAGGAATGATGAATCTTCTTAACCATAGGGATAAGAATCCGGCCAGATGACCGTTCCTTGACAGACTCTTTCCGCTCTGTCTAACATAAGAGCTGAAAGTGGTTCCAGCTTTGAACTCGTACCAGTCTTCAGTAATAGTGAAATCTTTGCAATCATATTTCTCCAGTAAATAAGTGATTTCACTTTCAGAAAGAGGTTTGAAGTTGCTAATCTGATACCACCTCTTCTCATTTATTTTCTTTTCATCCTTTTCACGGTTCATAAAAAGGTAGGACATCCACTTCTGAATGTGGTTGCCAGCTTCATCCTTGGAACCCTTGTAATATAGAGTACATGTGCCAAAATGGCACATCATCTCTTCAAATAGATAGACCATCTCTGGGTTCTTCTCTGACAGAAAGTTCAGTTCCTCTGTCGTAGGAACATATTCCTCATACGGCAGCGAGCCTGAAGGCAGGTGTGAGATGTATTCCATCTCATGAAGGGCGAAGCCCATCTCTCCTTTCGGAGTCATAAAGGTCCCCGTCCTGTGATTGTATCTCTCAACCAAAGTCAGGAATAGGAAGGGGTTAGGCTTGAAGCCGTAGGATGAATTGACGACGGCATCATAGAGATTTATCTTCTTCAGCTCAGTCGCGAAATTCTCCAAAGCCCAGTTGACCAAAGTCTTCCATCTCACATTCTCCTGATTCATTAGGCCGTTCATCCTCGGTGTTGAGTCGGTGGGATAGAATGCATTCTTGTTAGACATGAATTCATTTATGAAAATGGGCATCCTGAATGGCATCAATATGGCTGAATCTTCAGGTGTTATGCATCCAGGCTTCAAACCCCGAAACACTGATATATGATCCTCCGGGGCACTGAAAAATCCCTCCTTCCTGTAAATAATACGGCTTGCCTTCGCCTGCTGATATTCTGTCAAATACCAGGACATCTTTCTCGGGTAGCTGGCATGCATAAGTCTCATGATTGATAAGCCCCGGGAAACCTTTGGCCAGTACATGGGTTGTTTCACATCCCCCTCAAAGCAGAAACACACCTTCTCCCTGATGTCCTTCGGCTGAGATTTTTGTGCTATAGCATCTCCGAACAAGAATGCTGGTTTCTTATGGGATACCAGATCCAGACTCTGAAAAGGTTGTCCATTCATCAAGCAGAGTAAGGTTGTGTGGTCTTGATTGGCCAACAGTGATAGTCTTGCTTCAGGAAGATCAAATTGAGGAAATGTTATATGAGATAGATCATGCTTAAATGAGATACTCAAGCACCCTTCAAAATCTGCTTCTTCGCTTCGGATGTTCACTACAGGAAATGACAGAAGACAAAGTCAGATATATCTATGTCTATGCGTGTATTACAGTATTTGAAAGAAATTTCAAAAAAGTCACGCAGACTCTATATGGATATACCACCATGACATGCTGAGTGATTTATTCACGCGGATGATTAATTCACGCAAAGTCCGGACAGATTAAGATGAAAGTCACGCATCATTGCCAGAATCACATTTAAGTAAAAATGACAAAAACACGATGACAGATCAAGACTAATCTATCCAGAAGGTGACTCTCAGAAGTCTGCGTGAATAATTCAACATTGACATCTCTGTCAACATGTGAAAAATCACGCAGCGTCATCCTGAAAGCTGCGTGACTATTTCAACATGGACATTTCTGCCAACGTGAAAAGTCACGCAGAATCATGAGAACCATGCTCCTTTGCGTGAAACACAGAGCTTCGTAAACACGAAGATGTGAAGTATGGCCGACCCTAAAGAGGGGGCATACTTTATTAAATATCCTTTACCCTAAGGAGGGGGGATATATTTTTGAAGTTCAATATCATAAGATCCTAAAAAATTCTATGTGGAGTTCATCTTCATCATCTTCGACAGTTCGTATTCTCCCATCACTTACGATGCATAGGAGCTTGCGGGACTTCTTGTCGAGGAAGTCTGTCAGTTGTGGCACGCGACGAAGTCGCAGGGGCTTTCCCCTTGGCCTGAGCATCAGCTTTTTTAGGAGCCATTGCTGCTGAAAAAGTAGAAGAAGAAGTCGGAGAGGAAGGAGTTCGTCGGAGAAGATGAAGTTCTCTTCTGTGGGTTCTCTCTTTCAAATGCAAGTAAAGAAAGAAAAAATAATCTATGGCTTATTTATAGGCTTATGAAGAATTCCAAACGGCCCATCATGATTTGTCTCGATTTAGGAGATTGATATGGGATCTTAACTGCGCAGAATCCCAACAGTCCAATCATTCAGGAATAAATATCTCTTTAAAGTCATCACAGCGTGACTGATTTCATTTTATCATCTTATTTTTCAAAGTATTTCGAAAATTTTGAAGTCTTTTCAATTTTTCAAAAACTTTGAAGGGGGTCTTGTAGGCCTTTAAAAATGACAGTCACACTGAGTTGATCAGGACAGAGTCAAAAGTCACGCTCAGTTGATCCAGACAATATTTACAAATCACGCTGGGAAGACAGCTCATTATTTGTCAGAGAGTAATTATGACTGATAGCACAACAGTCGAAGAATGTCTCTTCGTATGCCACGTATGCACAGAATTCGAGAGATCACAGCCGTCTATTGCGTGATTTTCGAAATCTTCTTCAGCAAGACTCAACCTTCGTCAAGTTGGCGTACCAAAAGAGCTTCTTGTCATTTAATGCGACTGACAAAAGCAATCACTGTCAGAAATTTTGTGTCAGTCGAGGCACGCTGAATCAAGACAGCTGGCAGTCCTATCTCAAGTCTGCGTGTATTTTGAGCTTTCCCTCAAATCTGCATGGATTCTGAAGTTTTCTTCTTCAAGTCTGCGTAGATTTTGAAGCTTTTTGCCTCAAGTCTGCGTGGATCCTGAAGCTTCTTGCCCCAAGTTTGCGTGGATTTTGAAGCTTTCTACCCCGAGTCTGCGTGAATTTCGTCTTCAACAAGTCTGCGTGGATTTCATCAAATTAGAGTACGTGGCAGCCATGCCACTGATCTCTCGCCTACGTGTCCTGTAACTTGCACATGACTCATGCATGATTGCCATGTGTCCAACAGTTACAGGCCACGTCCAGTAACTGTTCACAACCTTGCGTATGTTAAATCCTGTGTGATTTTCAACTAAGCACAGGCTGTGAAGACAGTTATCTTTTCAGTTATTATTTTTGACTCTATAAATAGGGTTCTTTTTCTCATTTATTGTACAGATACATAGTTATCTACTGTCAAAATTTTGAGAGCTTTTCTTCTTCGCATAGTCCAAGGGATAAAGTGATCGTCTTCTAGATCAGATTCCCACAGTTGTAATTTTCCCAGATACACAATAAATAAAGGAATTTATTTATGGAAAACAGTCAGCATCAAGTATACTAGTCTATAACAAGAGTACATATCCAAAGAAGCATGAAAAGATCAGAAAATGTACTCGCCTGGTAATCCAAGCCGCTGATAAATGTAGATGTCCAACTGGAGTCACAGTGTCCTATTTAGAGCAATCACAAGTCACAAAAGAGTCTAACATGAAATAAAAGTAATCTACAGTGTATTCTAGATAGTTCTAGGTCCTTCTAGGTCAAGTCTAATCAACAAGTCCACTAGGTCAATTAAAGTCAAATTAGAGTCAAACTAAGTCAACTAGTCAAGTTCTAGTTCAATCCGTGTCAAACTAAGTCAATGGTTGACCTACAGTTGACTTTTGGTTAATATAATCAACATGGTCAAAGGGGGATCAACTAGTCTAGGTATTAAATATAAAGTTGTACTAATTCCGAAATACAAAAAAAAATAGAAATTGACTAACTAATAGTGACAACTAGAGAAAATATCTACAAACATTGTCGGATGATAAAACAAATATCACCAACGTGTCCAGAAGGGTCAAATCAGCTAGGATTGCCTGTCCTTAAGTCCAATTCTGGACACAGGAGAAAAACGATAATTTCGGACGAAAATGATGTCCGCCGTTGGACCCGCTTTACACTGAAAAGCGTGCCAGAGTCAACGGTCTCTAAAGTTGTCAAATTATATGTCTACGGATCCAGTTTTCTGATACGAACCCAACCGTATGTCCAACGTTGGATTCCGGCGGACCGTGCACAAAATCGCCCGTTGAGTGGGACCGTGGGGCCCGCAAAACGACGTTCGATTCGACAGTCTCAAATTTGGACCAAACTTGGCATGCAGGACCAAAAAAACGATACGGTCATGTTGGCGTAAGTTTTGTCTCGATCTGACGAATGTGCACAAAGTAATTGGAGAATTTGCAACGTGCACGATACGGGAAATTTTGACGGATACGCATCAAATTCGTCACGCACACGCGACCAATTCGAATTTCGTCAAAGCCCATACGACCACGAAACCGTTACGCAGCTTTCGATGCTTTCGGTTCGCGACCACGTCGTCCGGATTGGCGTGACGTACGTCGTGTGGAACAATTTTCAAGTTTTGAAAACAGATTTTTGGGAAACTTTGGGATTCGATTTCTCGACGCTCAGTCGATGAATTCAAATTCTGCAAGAAGGGATTCGAAGCCCTATATGTTGTCTAAAAGTCTCTTCAAACAGAATCTTGAAATCGTGCATGGGTTGGGAGAAAACCGTCCGTGAACTAAGGTCGTTGGACTGATTTCGTACTCTGTTTTGGGCAGAGTTTTCGGGTTTTTGGGTTCGATTTTCCTGACTGGTCGTCGGGCTATATCTCGATCCAATCATTGGGATCTCGAGAGGGTTATATTAGCTTTCCAACGCAATTTACGGGTCGCTAAATAGTGGAGTATCGAGATCGAAAACATACCTCGAAGTTGGTTCGCGTGGTTGTTGCTATCCTGGTTCTTCTGGTTCGTCACGCGCGCCTGATGGTTT
>JANAVB010022599.1:802248-885608 GCA_029216955.1 Iris pallida
GAATGATTCACCTAAAGTCCAATGAACTCATTCAATTAGATCATTACTCTATAGTCTCCAAACTCTCCACAGCTTTGTTCCTAGTTGAAATTGTTCATGCCGATGGCTGTCTACAACACAAAATTTGCAACAAATTTCGGCCAACCCACATCGAAGCCAAATATCGACCCCATCCTCTCATTCCTTTGTTGTTTTTCCTTGGCGCTCTGACGACCAAAAGCTTTCCGACGTGTTGAGCATCACATCTCCTCCAAGTCTCGGCTGCCAGCTCTCCCCCAAAATTGTAAATCTTGTGAGCTTTCAAGTCATTTAATTAATTTATTATTATATAGTTATTTATGGTTTTTGAGCCGTGTTTTGCTTAGTTGCTTACTTTTAAAAGAACATTAGTAAAAATATTGGTTCTGTTCTGACCTTTTAGGTTTTGTCTTGTTTGTCAATGCGACAACTCCAGACTATTATGATGTGATTATTAATTTTTTATTCTCTCTTGAAATAACATTAGTAAAAATATTAGCTTTGTTCTAACTTTTATAACGTAATTATTATTATTTTTTAATTTGTTTGGATGCTCGCCCCTGTAATGCAAGTTCTGGCTCTGTTTCTGGGGGTAGCAGAGGCCAAGGTGGAAGACACGACTCACGAGAGAGTTGTTCAGGAGGGAATAATGATATTGCTGCTGCTAGTATTTAAAACCATACTTCCTTTCAACATTAGTCCCACACCGGAACCGTGTGGGCAATGCGTATGTTAAAGAGTGCGTTTATTGCTTCCTTTCAACGTTAGTCCCACATCGTGGGTCATACGTGCCGGACGTCGTTTGTCTTTTTTTGGTAACGGTCCTGGTTTTAATTAGTCTTTAATGTGCCAAAATTGTCCTCTCTTACTTCCTGGTTAGCCTATATATTCGTGTCCATTTTGGACTATCTTTCATTATACAGCGTTGGGCACTTTGTGCATTTTATTTTAGATTTTAAAAATATTGATACTATTTTCATTTTCTTTTAAATATATTTTAGATTTTAAAAATATTGATAATATTAAGTTAATATTATAGCATATTTAAATTATAACGAAAAAAATGGTTAATAAAATTTTGTTAACTTTTATTAAGAAATTTTTATTTTTTACTTTTGGTTTTTTTTCCCAAAAAAATCGGGCTTGTCCGGTCCAATCCTGAACCGGCCCGGCCCAAGTCCGGTTCAGCTCTGCCTGCTGTAAACCGGGCAGTGGGTCCAGACTGGGTTCGAGGTATAAATGCGGATCCGGGTTGGCTCGGTCCGATATGCCAAACCGGGCTGAGCCCGATCCGGCCCAGGTCCGGTCAAATTCGGTCAAAATCAGGTCCAGGTCGGCCCAATCCGGCCCAAGTTGCACCTTGTGATGAGCCTAGAGGTTTGAGAAGTGGACGTGTTCTCACCGTAGCGTGGGACTCGGAAAGGTGGAGAAGTAACAGTAAATATAGTTACTGTTTAGACGGGATTTGGGAGTTAAATGGATTTTGGGTTTAAGATACTTCATAGGTTTGAGTCGTGGGCTAATAGTAATTCTAGTAATGATTATTGTACCAAAAAGGGTTGATGGATTTAGATGTAAGTTATAATTTTGCTATATCCTTTCTTTTCGTAAGTCCATTGTTTTGATGAGCCATTATTTTAAGGAAGACCATTTCCTTAACTATTAGCCCACGACTCATTGTTACAAGCAGCAACAGGAAAATCAATTGGATGTGACCACGTGGCAGACGGAAGGATCAGTCTGCCTGCACATAAAATAGCTTTTTTTTTTCCTAAACATAAAACGTTCGGCCCAGTCCACTCAAAGGAACATCCCAAAGCAAGCTGATAAATGTCCTCCTTATAACTTCAATAGAAGAAGAGGACACTGTGCACGTAACCATTAATAGCTATGTACACTGTTCACGTATGGGTAGGGGGTGCACCATCGAATGGCTTTGTTTAAAAAGCTTATGAAGAAACGTTAAATGTTCATTTTATTTTAGCACATGTGTATCATTTTATTTTAGCACATGTGTTCACTGTCACAAACCAACAAGTTGGTTTATTTACATATAAATCCAATTCCTTCACTTCTTTATGTCATTAGCCATAGAAGCACTATTCTCTCTCTCTCACTGTTCTCTTTTTGTAAATATTGTTAATTTGCATATAACCCCCTAACTATTCCTATCCATGTATCCATATATGTGTTCCAATATGTTCCTTTCTTTTCCCACGTGAAAGAATATTGACAAGTTTTCAATCGAGCAATGGTATATGTACCTCCAAAAATCTCATCACTTCATATCTCTCCGCCACGTGACACTCCTTTATTGGCCCAAGCAAATAGAGGAGGAGGTTGGGGAAAAAACATGAACGAATATCACTACAACAAAAAAGTGATTTAACGACACTCGAAAAGTGTCGTTATTGACTTTCCATGGCACTGTTTTGTTGTTGTCTAGAGGGGGTGTCATAGAAAATATTTTTTCTTTCATCGACACTAAAAAGTGTCATGTAAATAAATTTATGTCGGCACTTTCTGAATGTCATGTAATGCTTATTTCACGACACTTTATTGGTGTCATCTTAACATCCTTCAATGACAGCTAATAAGTATCGTCAAAATTATGACAACTTATAAGTGTCATCTACAAGCATTCAATGACATGTTAATAAATGTCAGGGATAAATTTTATGGCACCTTTTTTTGTGTCATATAAAATTTTTAGTCACGACACTTTACGAAATGTCATCTTAACACGTATCGTCAAAATTACACCTTATAAATGTCATCTAAAATCACTCAATGACATTTAATAAATGTCACAAATATTATTCATAGAACTTTTATGTATCATGTAGGCCGAGTTCAACGGCAAATTTTAAATGCCTTCAAAACATCATCAAAATATATATAACCAATCAACCATGAATCACAAATAATTAACCAAAAGTAATATATTAAAAAACTTCAACTCATACGAAATGTTGATAAAAAGTTACAAGAATATAGTATTCAACTTGTTTGAGACTAACAAAGTCTATTACATAATATGTAAGAGTTCTACTAATAATACTTCTTAGCATCCTCATCCAAATTAGGATCATATCTTGAGAACCACATTAAATAGGCAAAAGTGGATTTCTGTCATGTGGAACCTGAAAAAGAAAGAAAGGTTAACTTATAGTCGTTAGATGAAATTTCAAGGAATTAGCAAGAAAGTAAGCTGGATTGCTAAACTATTGTCAGTGTTCCAATCAACGATGATAACAATAACAAATTGTCATTGTTACTAATCAACCTATGGCACCAGATTGCAAAGACAATAGTGTAAATAAGTTATGAGTTTTGATGAGATTGCAAGGCCATCAATAAATATCTTTCTTTCCACTGGAAGCATGATATGTTTTGGTTAACTATGGTACTGCATACTCTGGATATAGAATATAAGCATGAAACTTACCAACTGTGTCAAGGAATTCCTCATGAACTGTTAATCTCCTGTATTCGCTACTGTAGTTTACTTGTTAATGCCTTATTTCTAATTATTCATAGTGTTCATGTGTCGCAATTGAAGAAGATGAAAGTCAAAACTAGAATGGCAATCCAAACTCGAAGTCCTACAAACAACAGTTCTAATGGAACCAGACTGGATATTGGATATGCAGTTGGTACAAAGAAATGGAAGGGCAACAACAAATTTGCTTGCTCTCTGTCATAATTGTAAATCAAACTTTTTAATCTTCTAAGTTTGATCCTACAAAAAAAGAATTTAAACTTACTTCAGGTATTACCCAAGTGCCAATTTTGCATATAGAACTCTATTGAGACTCCATGAAACTTAAATTTCCTCCCATGAACATGAGCATCAGGCACATTATACAATTCAGCCACATCTGGCATCTCGGCCAACATGTTATGCAGGTCTACAAAAATGCCCTCATGCAATAGGTTTTGGAAATAGATAAATAACCCAATAGTGAAAATAAGATACTAAATCATTAACTTTACTTTTCATCTAATGCAATTATGTTCTTACTTCTCGTGTAGCATGTCTGGGCCCCACACCAAATGTGTCTATCTACACCAGGCTTTGCACCTACCAAAAAAAGTGTACAACAAAATACTTCAGTAGAAATTTCATTTTTTATGTCAAAGTAATTACAAACAACAAAACATAGATGATTATTATAATGAGTGAATCCTAATTTGGTTTCAGCTGCAGAGTGTCTTCTAACCCAACAAATGAAAGTAACTTGTCTAAAAAATGCAACTAGTAACCAAATTTAAAAGCAGATTGTACAATCGTTGCTCTACACTTCTTTGTAAGCTATTGATCAAATAAATTTAGATCCACTTTCTTTTAACTAAATTTCAATTCTATTCATACTAGTGACTATAGTGTGACATTAAGTGTTATGGTGAGACTCTGTGCTTGAATCCTTCAGATTGCCTTCAAGTTTCAGAACTTTACTGGAGGTAATAGTAGCATGCATCATAACACAGGTTGAACTATAGCATCTAAACTCAGGTTTGAAAATAGTATCTAAATCGGTTTCGGAGCCTTCCTATGAGTATCAGTATTGGCCGTTTGGTTGTTTCAACTATTTTGGATCAAAGTATCAGATTCTTCCTTCGTATCGAAAAGCCAATAATGAGAAGAAGAAAAAGTTAATGGACTTACAGCCACGGAGAAACTGATAAATATGGGGCCTGAATATACCCTTCACTGGAGTTAATGGAGAAACCTCATGCCCTACAAGTATATAGAAAGAAAACATTATAATTGCACATGTTAAACATATCCAGGTAGGATGTAATCTAATTCAATAAATAGATAATGAAAACAAGTCATAGATTTGTCAACTTCTTGATAAAAAAACACATTAAAGAAGAATGAAGATCAATACCTTTTAGATCTAAACCAAAATCAAAATATACCTCAACTATCTTCTTGAAAGAGGTTTTCGTATCTTTATCATAATACCATGGCTTTTGGGCATAGAGACATCCTACTCGTCACTGAACACCCTTCACACATGGTAATGGAACTAGATAAGATTTATGTTGTCCAAAACAACTCTAAACTATAACAAAGAGGTACCTGGCCTCTGCTTATTCAATTTAAACTATGAACGAGCAACAATTCATTTATTAGCAAAACAACTTCTAACCTAATTTTGTGTTCCAAAGTCCTCTATTTTGAAACCTTTCAATTTCCAAGACACCCAATTATCATCATTTTGGCATTTACTTCACCCTTTATCATTCCCTGGTCACTCTCTTCTGATGACACTTTTGAGCTTTCGACACTAATTCCAGTAAAATTCTTCCTCATCATAGTGCTAATTTAGTACAGGTACAATACTTACAAACAAGATGATCACATTATACTTCTATAATGCATACAACAGTAAGTATAACCCATATATTTTAAGGAAAATGACCAATTTGGTAAAGGTACAATATTTACGAAGGAAGTTCGGGTATTGCTCTAAATCCCTCTTGGTTTGGTGCATTTGGTTCCTATGAGTTATGAACAGTTTAATGATACTATGATATTTACATGAAGAGTCGATCCAAGGTTCGATAACAAATGGGAAAGACTCGAATCACCCAATCTAGGGCACATGATCACTCCAAAAGTTGGTGGTGCCACGCTGCATCAGACATGAAGACATGAGATAAGACACCCAAAAATACACTAGGTCACTCAAATCAATGCCCTGTCTGTATTGTGTTGTGACGTATCTGTGTCCACACAACATAGGACCCAACAAAGGGATCCAGTGACAAGCAAAGATATCGTCATACAAAGATACTCATTCAATCAATTAGGCAAAATCGAATAGCTTTTCTGGACTCTCGGCAACGAGATGTTGCGGGAATAGTCCTCGCTGAGGAGCTCATCAATCACTTCATCGACATGGGTCAGGCAAAAATCTAAAACCCAAAAATCAACAAAAATAAAATTCGATAAATTAAAAAGATGAAGAAGAAAACTTTGAAAAAGAATTACTATTCAGCATTCTCCACCAAAATCCTTACTTCCATTGGCTAGCTTCCTCCTGATCTTCCTGTAGTCGTTGTAGAGCAGCTCCAGGTACTGGTACACGTCTGCCACCATCCCCGTCAGTCTCAAATTCAGATTAAACAGTTGCAAATAGGCTATGTTAGAATCTCAACTTCCACATGCATTCTGTTTTATCAACTCCCCCACCCTACCCCCCCCCCCCCCCACCACACACACACACACACACACACACACATGCTCTACCCCCTCCCCCACTCCACAACAACAACAAATAAATAAATAAAGGATTAAGTAGACTGGTAAGGAATTAGTAACAATAATCACATGCATGAAAAAAGAGAATATATATATATATATATATATATATATATATATATATATATATATATATATATATATATATATAAAATCAGGACATCATTCGATAATTACGAATACATACACACACACACACATGCTCTACCCCTTCAAGCACTATAAGGAAGGCACACTAATTACAAATAAAAGTAAATGCAACATCTGTAAGATGTTCAAATATAAAAAACCATCACTTGCTAAAATTAACAACGGTCTTTTTTAAAAGTCTAATTTGACAAAAGAAAGAGGATTTTCGTCTACCTCATTCGAGTATAATATTTTAAATAAGTTCTTTAGAGTTCAGATACAAACAGAAAAATAAAATCTATAAGAAGATGCTCAGATATACTCCAACTTAAAATGGTATCACCAAGCATTACATACTACCTACCACATGAGAGAATACTTTGTCCACAACTTTCATAAGATCCTTCTTGTGTTAGAGCCGAAGACGTTCAATGACATCAGCCTATACAACAAGACATTTTGAGATTTTAAAGACAATACTCAATTGGAATATTCTAATTTTGTTAGATAGTACATACCCAAAAAAAGTATTGTGCAGCCTCAGTATGCATATGTAATGGTAAAACGTGTTTTTGTACTTTACACAGGAACAACTGTAATGGATGAAGACATGTATAGCAATTGTTTGGTTCGAATTTTCTGATTAATTAGTTTGAATTGTTTGGTCATGTTTAGTTATAAAATTAATTAGGTTTACCAAACATGGCTTGTCATTGGCACAAGATTTTAGTATTGTTGAAGACGTGTATTGCAATTGAAATTTGGAATATTGTTACTTTGGTGACATCCAAGAGCAGAACCAGAAAATCTAGCTGGAGTGGGCTAGAGTGGACTAGACTGGAAATTAATTAGGTTTACCAAACATGGCTTGTCATTGTCACAAGATTTTAGTATTGTTGAAGACATGTATTGCAATTGAAATTTGGAATATTGTTACTTTGGTGACATCCAAGAGCAGAACCAGAAAATCTAGTTGGAGTGGGCTAGACTGGACTAACACATAAAAAAAAAAAATTAGGTCCAGACATGTCTAGTTAAAGAGTTTGGACTGAATTATTCGATATAGTGTACATTCAAAATTCCAAAACACTAAATTCATGATACAAATTCTCTACATGGACATGTTATAATCTAAACTCTAAGCTAGTCTAAACTCTAGGATATAAACTCTGATTAGCCCTAAATATTATGTGCAAGTGCATGACATTATGGATCACAGTACGACATATGCTTGGTAGTGTGAATGCATGACTATGTTCATATTGGAATATAAAATTATTTTATCAAATTGTAAAGATTGAATGGAATTTGTTGGCTTGTGCCCTTAAATCAAATAACTTTAGTTAGAAATTGTATTTTCTACATACACATCAATCTTTCCTTTAGTTTGATTGTTTATTTGATTGTATCTGAGAGTTCGAGTTGATAGGTTCTAATATTTTAATCCAATAAAATGTGTTTTATCTTTAATATCAATTGCCTAGCCAAAATTAAGCACATATTTAATCTCAACCAGTTCAGTGATAAGCATAGATTTATGAGGAGCAAGACTGAAGCACGATCTAAATTGGGAACAACTATAAGCTTCAAGAAATTTATATAAACAGGAACCATGTGAATGAAACTGATACGAACTTTCTAGCAAGGAGGAGTAAAAAGAAAGAATGAAAGAAATTTGCTTGTCTCTGACAGTTTCATCATATATTGTATATGTTAAAATTATATCTTAAGAAATTGTTAAGAATTCAACATATATTACATATCTTAAAATAAAGATGCATAGGACGACAAGGATACAAAAGTTGTTCGTATAAATGGAGACAATATGCTATAAACAAAAATTTCAAAACATTAATCATCATTTAGCAAACACCTAATGGGCACCACAAAAATATAGTTACTACAGATATACATGATAAAAGGCCTTCCAGCAAATATATCACATGCATAGGTGATAAAGGAAGTGTGAGAGACGACTAATCTATAAAAGTTACTTTTATTTTCAAAGTTTTTACCTATCATAGTGTGAACAATAATGCTGAACATATGTGGCCTTTGGCTACAAGTAGTTTCTCATGTTGTTGCTAAAAGATAGTACCAAGTCTCATATAGGGGGGTTCCCAGACTTGTCAAACCATTTTCTGACCTCATTTCATGAGAGCACCATCAAGGATTTTCCCATTTCATTTGAAGAGCTCCACATCTATTCATTCTTGCACATAATCCTATCCTAGATTTGATCCATAAATTGCGTTGACTGAATATTTTGATCTACATATGTTTTAATGAGTCAACTAATGGAATTTTGGTCTACATCAGTTTAATGAGCCTACAAGTATAATATAAAGAAGCATTTCTATGAACACACCAAAATATGTTGAAGAAAATATGCTAAGTTTTAGAAAAAAAGTAACCTCATATTGTCTCGTAGATGGATGCAGCTTTTGCTTCTAGCTTCCAACAGTCTCCACTCTTCATCCTTGCCTCCCACTCTTCAAACCCTAACTAAGGAAGGAAAACCATGATTGTTATTCTTCTAAACCCTAACTAAGGAAGGAAACTATGATCAATTACAAAATCCCTAATTATTATGCTTATAATATATGAAGAAACAAAAAAAAAAAAAAAAAGAGAGTTTGAGATGATCGAGTGAGAGATTACCTAGACATACGGTAGAGGTGATAGTGGCGCCGACGATCAAAATAGCTCCAAACCCCCTCTTGCCGAGAGAGAGAGAAAGAGAGAGGGAGAGTCCACGAAAAAATGGGGAAGAGAACAAGAGGAAGAATGAAGAGAGTCTAAATTTTCGGAGAATTGACTGTGCGCGGGCTGAAATAGAAAATAGCAGGGCCAAAATTTGGGAAAACTTTTGAAGAAGCGGTAAAAAGAAAAATTTTGGGGGGAAATAAATTTTGGACAACATCTTTAAAAGTGTTGCGTTTACTGTAAAATATTATACCACATTTAAATTGGTTTTAAAAGTATTGTTAAATTTATGTTCATGACACTTTTTTAAAAGGCAAATGTTAAAGGCCACCCCTTTTTACTAAGGGCAACCATGACCCTCTCAAATTTTTACTAAGAGCAACCTAATGTAAAGTGATTTACTAAGGGCCACCAAGATGATCAACACCGACAGCTCGAGCCGCTCTGCCGGCGACGCCTCGAGGTCGAGGTGGACCACGTAGGACTTGGCCGGGTGGTAGAGCACGCGGAGGGTCCTTCTCAGGCACGGCCCGTCCCCGACGGAGCCGGAGATGAGGTAGGCGAGGCGGGGGACCGGGCGGGGTGGGTTCGGCGGAGCCATGGCAGAGAGCAATTGAGGACTGCAGTTCTGTCTTCACTTTGGACTGCAGGCAAGTCCTGTATTCCTCAATTGATAGAAGTGGGTTGGCCCTTAGGGTCTGCTTGGCAATTATCGGGGTAGCGGTTATGAGGTGTTTTTAGAGTACCGGTTATGAGCGGTTATGAGGGGTCCGATTTTGGATGGTTTTTAAGTAGTGACTTTTAAACCAGTCCAATCCATGCTTGGTAATTCACTAACGAGCGGTTGTGAAAGTTTTTTACACGAATAAATTAAATAGGAAAGGGTATCGGTAGTTATAATTATATCTATTTTTGTGAGGATATAAATGGAATAAAAAAATAAAGCCGCTCAAAACCCGCCGATTTGGGGTGTTTACAAAGCCACCCAAAAATACATTACACCGGTTTTGGGGAGTTTTTGAGCCAACGAAAACCAGTGCCTCAAAAAAAATTAACAAGCAGGAGTTTTCATAAACGGTCGGTTCAAAAACACCCCAAAATCGGTGAAAACACCATTACCAAGCAGACCCTTAGTGTTTTCAAAATGGCAAACTTGCATTTTTTTTTTAAAAGTTTTAAGTTGGTGGCTCTTAGTAAAAATTGGGTGATCTTTAACATTTGCCAAAGGAAAATAGTGCCAATAAAATAAAGAAATAAAAACAAATAATTCCCAACCCCCCTCTTCCCCAGGATTCCTCCTCCCGATCCAAACCCTAATTTCGCCGGTAAGTCGATTACGTCTCGATCTCAAATTTTGGGAATATTTTCCCAATCCTCGTCTCAATTACCGGAACGATTGATCTGATTGTGAATCCTTCGTTTCCCCGTCAATTTCTTGTAGTTATAAATTCAAATGAACTCTAGGGTTTTGAAATTTGAAGTCTTGTGATTCTTGTGAACGACATCTCACTAAAAAGCTAGGGTTCTGGAGCTCGCCAATATTGTATAATCATTTTGATTCATTCACCAACCAGAAAAGTTTTTATTATTTAAAATTAGGTCAATCCGAAGACGAAAGAGGAAATTTGTTGTGTGAAAAATTCAGCTTAGGGATTAGATTCTGTGGGATGTTGGTTTGGGATTAAATCACTCATGCCAAAAGTTTGGTCCATTATAGGTGTTTTTTATTGTTCTTTATGTTGATGTACTTGTAGGTTATTATTCTAGAATAGCAGCTCGAGAAGAAATAGTTTCTTAAAGTTTATTTCTTCATTTCTACTAGTACTTGTATGTAGTTGCTCACGATACATTGCTTTAGACAAAGACTCCGTCTTTTATTCTTTCAGTATGGTAAGTATTTATCCGAACATAAACACAATGTTGTGAGCTTGTCCAAAAAAATAATTATGAAACAATGTAAAAGATTTACTCAAATTTTCATAATCTAGCCAAAAATAAACATGAACCATCTTTTGAATAATGCGTCTGCATCAGAGCTGCGAAAAAGGTTGCAAGGAAGTTGTTTTTCTATCTATTGGCCTAAGGGTATTTCCTTATACAATTATGTTATGGATGAGAAGTTCGTATGTTTCGTTGGCACGACATACGACGATCTTGATCATAGTTACTGGGTACACCTAAAATTTGTTATCGAACTCCAACGAGTACGAAAATTCAGGTTCGGGGTACATTTTCTATCAAGATTGCTATGGTTTTCGATCTTAAATTATACTATCTGAATGAGTCACTAAAATTTTATTATAAATTTGCTTTTCAACAAGGTTCTTTCAATGCAAAAGAAGTTTAAAAAACAAATTGACGTTTCTTGTCAACTAGGATTCATGCATGGTTAAACATTTATAAAATTTTAACTCCGTAATCCGACACCATTGTTATTTCTTTATTGCTTATTAGCCACCGTTCTTTTTCCAAAAGTTGGTCATGCAAAGAGGAGGCTTACGAGAGTTTGCGATACTTTTGTCATATTTTTTTTACGAAGGTTCTAAGTTGTTTGTGAATCTATTTTATGATTTATTTACATGTTTTGATTTTGATACTTAAAAGAAGTCTGTAAATCTATTTAAGGTTCTAAGTTGTGATGCGCTTATCACTTAATTGGTTGTTTATTAGCGAATATATAGTAGCTAATTATAAGGGAATTAATAGTTTTTAATCCATCAATCTTGAAAACTTTTGTTCATACCAGTAAACACAAGAAGCAGTAATATATCATATGGGATCCAATGTCGAATTAGCAAAGTTTTAGGGGCTTCTTTATGAATTGTCTTATTTTTAATACAACAACATGTACGTGCATACTGCTCCCTACTAATAATTATAAGCTAGGCTAGCTACCGTACATAGGGGTAGTGTAGGAAATTGCATTCACCCTTTTTGTTTAGTTGGCTATAACTGAGAGAACATGCATGAAAAGGAATCTTTACTTGGTATAGAATAATTTCTTAATTAACTATATACTTGTATGCATATACATATAGCTACATACCCATAAGTATATGTATAACCTACACGTATGTGTATAATAGGACATGCCTAAACATGATGATATTTACATACACACACATTTAAACATGAACATAGGTATATGAGTACATACATGTATACATATGAATATAAGTAAATTTAATTATATAAATAAATAAATAAATAAATAAATAAATAAATAAATAAATAAATAAATAAATAAATAAATAAATAAATAAATAAATAAATAAATAAATAAATAAATAAATAAATAAATAAATAAATAAATGAATGAATAAATGAATAAATAAATAAATTAATTAATTAATTAATTAATTAATTAATTAATTAATTAATTAATTTTTGAAAAATTCATTGAAAAAAAAAGTCTGGGGTTTCACACTTTCAATTGAAAACCCTAAACTTCTTTCTTCTCCATATCTTCCAATTCCAAGAATCAATAATTTATAAGTTTCATACTATATCAATAATTTATAAGTTTCATACTATAGTAACTAAAAATTAGTTTGGGATTTATGCTGGAACCCATTTTAGGATTTTCTGTATATTTTCACTCAAAAATCCTAAGTCCCATTTATTTGGAATTCATTTTGGGGAATTCATTTTGGATACATTTGTGATTTTTTAACCCATTTTAGTGTATCCAACTTCAAAAATTATGCGACATTCACAATATGAACAAAGTAGCAGGACTTAGAATTTTTTTACAATCCTGGATATAGTTAGGACTGTAGATATTTTTTACAGTCCCAATTACATCCAAGACTGTAAACTTTTTTTTACAGTACAACCTACGGGAAGAACCGTCAAATGTTTTGACAATCCTAAAAATATATGTTGTTGAAGGATTTTGACATTCCTAAAGAAACATGCAACAACATTTTTTTAGGACCGTCAAAATATTTGACAATCCTTTCTATATATAGGAATGTCAAAAATTTTGGACAGTCTGATCATAGTCGTAATTTAAAGCAAAATTTTAACCGTTATGAATAATTTTTTGAAGTGACAAATTTGTAATTTTAAATTTTTTTTTTTTTTTGGTTGTCCTAAGAAAGAAAGATGTGTAGTGCCTTTAGCAAATGCAATCATAGAAAAGAGAAGAGTGCCCATAAAACAAAAAAAATAAGGTAAATTATAAGGGCACATCACATTTTGATCAGGGTTGTCAAAGTATTAGTTTTCCATTATTTACAAGTTTGCCACTGAAAAAATTACTCAGGGCTATCCAAGTGGTAGATATAAAAGATAAGTGTTATAATTTTTGTTTTCTTCCTCACTCTCCATTCCTCACAAGAAGAAGAAGAAAAAGAAAAAAAAAAAAGAACAAGAACATCAATTTTTGCAAACCTAGTTTATTTTGATTTTTTGCTTTCTTCTAATTTCTCAGATCTCTTTCTCCAAACCCTACTTTATTTTTCTTCTTCTTGTTTGGGCATTATGGATGAAACCCTAGTTGTAGAATAAATTTGGTTATCAAATCCATTAATCTATTAGTCTATTAACCAATTTTTCTTTATTAATAGAAGAATTATGCATGAAATCCTAGTTGTAGAAGAAAACTATGGAAGAAATTCTAGTTGTAGAATAATTGGGTTCATATCAGGACTGCCACAATTTCTGACAGTCCTAGAAGTATTGAGCCCTGCAAAAAATTGTGGCAGTCTTGAAATAGACTCGATGTACAACAGGACTGCCACAATTGCTGGCAGTCCTAGAAGTAATGAGGACTGTCAGGAATTGTGACAGTCTTGAAATAGACTCGATGTACAACAGGACTGCCACAATTTCTGGTAGTCCTAGAAGTAATAAGAACTGTCAGAAATTGTGGCAATCCTGAAAGGGACATGCTCTACAACAGGACTGCCACAATTTCTGGCAGTCCTAGACATATTGAGGAATGCCAGAAATTGAGGCAATCCTGAAAGATACTTACTGTACAACAAGTTCCTTTCAGGACTGCCACTATTTATGGCAGTCCTAAAGTCGACATTCCTGAATGAAAAAAATATGTTAGGGTTTATTCTAATCTTGATAATAGAGTGAAATATGCATTTAAGGATTTATTTCCATGCATTCTTTGTGAGGAAAGAAGTATTTAACCTTTATTTCCATACATTTTAGGGTTTATTTAATTTTTTGGGTGCCATCGAAATTGGGAAAGAGAAGAAAACTAGGGTTTTGATGGAGATGGTGATGATGAAAATGGTGGAGAAGAAGAAGATGATGATGATGAGAAAAAAAACAAGGGTTTTGATGAAGATGTGAGAATGGAAATGGTGGAGAAGAAGAAGAAAGCTATAGTTTGTGAAGAGATAGTGGAATTTAGAAATAAGAGTGATTTTTTGGGTTTGGGGGGCTGTGGGCTTTGGACAGCCCCCTGAGTGAAATATTTTGATAGCCCTAGTAAAAGTTTCTCCCAACCTGGCTAGTCCTAATCCTGACTAGCCCCGATCAAAAAGACGTGCCCTTATAATTAGCCAAAAATAAAAACAAATAATTTTCCCCCTCTCTCTTGATTCTCCAGATTTTCTCCTCCCGATCCAAACCCTAATTTCGCCGGTAAGTCAATTACATCTCGATCTCGATCTCAAATTTTGTGAATATTTTCCCGACTCGTCTTAATTATCGGAACGATTGATCTGATTGTGAATCCTTGTGAACGATATCTCACTAAAAAGCTAGGGTTTTGGAACTCGCCAATATCATATAATCATTTTGATTCATTCACCAACCAGAAAAGTTCTTATTTATTTAAAATTAGGTCAATCCGAAGACGATAGAGGAAATTTGTTGTGTGAAAAATTCAGCTTAGGGATTAAATTCTGTAGGATGTTGGTTTGGGATTAAATCACTTATGCCAAAAGTTTGGTCCATTATAGGCATTTTTTTATTGTTCTTTATGTTGATGTACTTGTAGGTTATTATTCTAGAATAGCAGCTTGAAAAGACATAGTTTTTTAAAGTTTTTTCTTCATTTCTTCTAGTACATGTATGTAGTTGCTCACGATACATTGCTTAAGACAAAGACTCCGTCTTTTATTCTTTCAGTATGGTAAGTATTTATCCGAACATAAACACAATGCTGTGAGCTTGTTCTTGGTCTTCAAATAGAATACTATTTGCGGATACAAGCATATCGCCACATTTCGACTATAACAGTCTTCCGTACATGGCAACCCTCCAATATACTGATTTACATTATTTGAAACATCAATAAACTCGAAACCTAATATTCCAGTGACTTTTACTTATTTACCAAGTAGCTAGACGTTGTACTTTTTACTTTTCAGCAAGCCGCGTGGATTACATATGGAGTATTCCAAAACTATGAAAGGCGGGGTTTCCAGTTTCTTGATTACGATCAAAGAGTTGGATTCCCTATGTAGCAAACTGTCAATCTCTTGAAGTGTAGTTTTTAAATAGTTCATTTGAATTGCATCCATGCATCCTCAAAGCAATTCCAAACAAGTTTCTTGTTTTTACGCTACCTATATGTATCAGTATAAGTGTTAGGATTTCGAACGTAGAATTTTAGATACTACATTATGTATTATCTCACATATAGGATGAGCTCCAAATACATTAGCATCCCATATTTACATTGTTTTAGGTTTGAGTGAAACGGAGGAGTAAATTATCAGACAAAATCATTTATATAGGTCATTGGATACTGAATAGATTCAAGGTCGTTAGTCGTCATAATTGCTGATATTAGAGGTGTATTAAATCTATATTACTTTATATGTGTCCAAATGAGTGCTCGACACAAATGGACAATATGAAGGTTCAAGGTTCTAAACGGCGGTAGGCGGGTGCGTGATGGAGAGAGTCCGCCTACCGCCTAGGCACTGCCTAGGCGGTTGATATATTTTGGACATTTTTTACTATTTTACCACTGGTTTTTGGCATAATATGTATATTTTAAGGATGTTCCATGCATAACTAAGTTGTAGAACGAAGATTTATGAAGTTTTGGTTTTGTAAAAGTGAACCGTAGGCCTATAATGCTTGCAAAACCTTTTGGCAAAAATATCTTGTTAGGTATTGCTCCGCCTAAGCCGCCTCACCTATGCCTACGTCGCCAAATCTCCGTCGACCGCCTACTCCACCGTCTACTGCAAAAGCGGTGCAGAGAGAGACCGCCTATCGCCTAGGCGGCCACCTCAACCGCCATTTAGAACACTATAAAGGTTAGGTTCATAGTTGTGAAAAGCGCGTCGGCCTCAGGATCAAGGCTCATCCCTTAACACTTCAATATAGGTGGAACAAGGCTCATCACTTAACACCTCAATATATGTGGAATGAGATTCACGCCTCATAGTCCCTATCATCAATATTATAGCCAATTTGAGGCGCATCTCGAACATATTCTACTTTACATGTTACTTCTACTGTAATTTCTATTTATCACTGGAATAAATACTTAAATTCCATATTCCATTTAATTTGGATTTTAGGTACTACTATTAGTCTATTTGTATGCTATTGCATATTGTTCACTGTGAGCCAAAAATAAAAAAATGAGTCAGTTATATTATTGTGCAACAAATGAAGACATCAAATCATCAATAATTTAGTGCTCATTTGCATAAAATTATTATTTATTACACGATCAATAAATAATTTTTTTATAATTTTTAATGTGCTCTTCGCCTTCATGAGGCTTGCACGCCTCGTGCTTCAGCCTTAAACATCCTTTGCGCCTTGATGCGCTTTGCACCTTTAATAACTATGGTTAGGTTAAAGCCATCTATGGTCGTACTTTATTTAGCTAGCAGACTTCACTTAATTGAATTATTGTACCACTAGCTAGTCATTCAAATGAGACTTTGCCCAGTTGTTGATCCTATTGTGAGATTTGTAATGTCCCGCTCCGCACGGTGCAGTATGCTGAGTCATTGACTCGAAGAGTTGCGTTGACCCGAATCGATGCAAATCGATACAAAGAGTTTCGTTGTTCCGAGAGGATGCAACAAGTCAGATAGTTACATTGACTCGAGGAATGCATCGAATAAGATCGATGCAAGTGATAAGTTGGCCTGAGGGAAAGCATTGAGTCGGTTCAAAGATTCTAAGAAATCGAATCGAAACAAGGCAATTGACCGATTCGAATAAGTATTAATTTTAGTTGGTTTCGTGTGCAGGCTATCCATTTACGCTGGAATATTAGAGGTCGGCATTTTGCCTTATTCAGAAAAGGGTCCGCAAAACCAATCGTCGTCTTGTGACGGACTGATGCGTTGGCACGGTAAGCCAAATCGGACGTATAATTCAATGAAGCACGAAGTGCTCAAATGGCTAAGTCAGGTGAGTTGGCCGTGCAACGAAGTTATGAAATCGAGTCGCATCGGCTCGGCAAAACGACAAGGCATATCGACTCAAGGTGGGGGGACATTGACTCTCTTTCCTACTCCTGCATGCCTAAGTAAAATATATATCATTGTATGCTGAGTAAACCTATCAATGCCACGGGCGTGGCTCGATAGAGAGATAAATATAGTGCGTGTCGTACACTAGATAGAACAATTGAAACGAATCGTACAACAAATATATGAGTCGCTACGGAACATGGAATATCGTAAAGGCGAGTGCCTTGGTGCGCAAGCCATAAGAACATGGGATAACTGTATCGACGAGTGCCCCTGTGCATAAGTTATTCCGTGCCCCCACGTACGAGTTAGAATGCTAGAACATTGAAAGACTATATCGGTGTGAGTGCCTCAGTGCACGAGCGATAGAACATTGAATACCTTATCGAGGCGTGCCTCAGTTGCACGAGTCGGAAGGATGGAACATAAGTATAACGCGTTGAATACTAAGGCGTAGAACAAGGAAACACGGCTTCGAGGCATGCATTGAAAGCACGATGCAAGGAAATACGGTGAATGTGCGCAGCGGCACAATACTTACAAAAGATGGCGTCGTTACGACGAGGAGAACAGTTGTGGCACGGATGTGACATAGCTATCGATACGGCATGTTGCCTTTGAATTGTCCATGGCCTTCTGTCACCCCCAGTATTCGAATTAGGGGTATTTTCATCATTTTCCAAGTTTTATAATTTTTGAGAATTTTATTTAATTTTATAGGATTTTTAGGGATTTGTTTGATTTAGTTTGAATTTTATCCAATTTAGACTTAAGTTGGAGACCCGGGTAGCCTGGACACTAGTGGGACCCACATACTAGTTGGGTTTGGCCCACATGCCATCCTAACTAGGCTAGAAACCAATAAACCATACTTCCATGGCTTAACTAGTCATTTAGAGACTTAATTAGTCAATTTGGAGTTGAACCGAAACAAACCGAACCAAACCAAACCCGAAAAGAACCAAACCAAGTCTAATTGGTTGGGGGCTTAATGGGTCTCCACCCAAACCCATTAAACCCCATGGCCGGCCATGTATAGGCCACCTCCCCCTCCCCTTTACTTCACTCCAAAGCAACCTCTCTCTCTCCATTTCATTTCTTTTTTGAAGCTTCTTCTTCTTCAAGAAGACCAATTCTAGGTAAGCTCTTAAACCCCTCATTAATTCCTCTATTTTATTTACTCCTTCACAATAAATGTAGATGAGACCATTCTCTACACAATGACCATAGATTTTGTAGGTTTCCCTAAAACCTAGTTTAAGGATTAATTGGGGGTTTTCCAAATTAGAGAGTAATATATATATATATGTGTATGTTTATATATGTATTTGTGTGTGTGTATGTGGTGGTGTCATGAGTGTGTGTGAGAGTGTGTATGAGAGAGTGTGTGTGAGTGTGTTTGCGTGTGTGTCCATATATATTTACATGTGTGTGTGTGTGTATGTATTTATATATATATATAGATAGATATGTGTGTGTGTGTATGTATTTACATATATAGATGTGTGTGTGTGTGTGTGTGTGTATGTATATATATATATATATATATATATATATATATATATATATATATATATATATAGAGAGAGAGAGAGAGAGAGAGGTAGGAGTAGTAAGGAAGAGGAGGAAGTAGAAGAAGAAGAATAAGAAGGGCAGCAGCAGCAGTTAGCACTGCAGTAGCAGCAGCAGTTAGCAGTAGCTGCAGCAGTGGCAGCAGCAGCAGATAGCACTAGCAGCAGCAGCAGCTTTAGCACTAGGAGCAGGAGCAGCAGTAGCATTAGGAGGAGGAGGGGGGAAGATTATAAGAAGAAGGAGAGGGAGAATTGGAAGAATAAGAAGAAAAAATAGAAGAAGAAAAATTAGAAGAGGAAGAATTAGAAGAAGAAAAATTAGAAGAGGAAGAATTAGAAGAAGAAGAATAAGGAAAAGAATGAGAAGAAGGAAAAGAATAGGAAGAAGGAAAAGAATAAGGAGAAGGAAGAAACAAGAAGAAAAAATAAGAATAAGGAGAAGGGAAGGGAAAAAGAGAAGGAGAAGGAGAAGGAGAAGGAGAAGGAGAAAGAAGAGTAGTAGTGTAGGAATGTAGGAAATGGAATTTAGAGGAGATTGAGTGAATCGAATTTGGTGAAGGGGTGAAATTGAGCTCCGAGTGTCGGAACGCGTTGAAACTTGGAGGAGACTTAGTTTAGGTGAATTAGATTTTGTGGATAGGCTCCCGAGTTGAAATCGGGATTTCGTGTGGGAGTAGGACGATGGTATCGCACCGATACTCAAGATAAACGGTAAATCGACAATAGGCCGTAAGATGGACTGGATGTCCACTCTACCTAGGAAGCTTGGTAGGTAACGATAGTATAGGCTAGTATCCTACTACACTAGGAAGCATGGGTCGAAATACCAAGCGTAGGTAGGCTAACTCGGTATTTGCCTAGGTGAGAAATTTACCTTTGTAAAGGGTAAATTTAAGATATTGGCCTACGGCCAAGATATGGGTTTCGGAGTCCAAGATGGACTTGGATATGGGTTGTAAGGGTTGGTAATGGTTAGAAATAGTCGCCTAGACCTAGTCTTGACCTTGGTTGACCACGGTTGATTTTTTAGACCAAAAGTCAACCATGGGTCAACACTTTACCCAATTTAGTCCCAAATTCCATTAGACTTGAACAGTTGACCAAAAGTCAACTGTTAGTCACCATTGACCTAGGGTTGACCTAGAGTTGATCAGAGTTGACCCGTTGACCAAAAGTCAACTGTAAGTCAACTTTCGACCTAGTTTGATATGGGTTGACTTCCAATGTTCTCCTATGACCAAGGTTGACCTAACTAGACTTGTCTTGACCTAGAATAACTTAATAGGATTTAAATTGATTTGACTTTACTTCCTAAACATAGTATTGATACGTCTTGTTCTCTATAGGTCCTCGAGGCGCTGCATTGGATCCAGTTGACATATTATATCATATCACAGGCGAGTACATTATCTGATAACTGTTTTCCAATTTATGATAACTGTTATAATTCATGTACTTAGTGTAGATATGCTTATTCCTGACACATGGTTCTCACGGATTGATATTCCTGGATCTCGACAAGAGATGTTGCTCCTTGTTAGCTTGGGATGTATTATGCAAGCTTCCTTGTAGCTCTTGCGCAATATATTGTCACCGATTCTAGAGAAGACTTGCTCCCTTCTCATAGAATCCCGTGCAATGACGTGTCCTGTTTGGATCCATTCTACCAGTTGGGGGTGGGGGAGTAGTAGCGTATGCCTGTGATCAAATTCATCCCGCATTTCCGAACAGTGTTAGTCATATACCGCACTTATGACTAGCCAGGCCAGTTCTTACAGGTGCCCAAGCCAGTCACAAGCTGAAACTACTACTCACGCACATTGGATAGATGGCTTACCCTGATTTGTGTACATACCATGATCAGTTCTATTTTTCTGTTCTAGCTCTACCTCTACTGCTTACCATGCCATGATATAGGTGAACCGACCGAGGACGAAGCCCTGGCTACCGCACCGATGGAGTGCGATCTGAGACCGGCCGAAGACTGGACATCGGGAAGCACTAAAGTAGAGGAGGAGGCTTGTTGTGGGGCAGCGAGGGGGATAGGGGAGATGGGGGAGTTGTGGAGGGGGGCTATGTCGAGGCCGGAAGGTGGAGGGGGAGGGGGGTTGGGGGGGGCTACCGGCGATAAGCGTCTCAGGAGAGCAATCATCCGGATCAAATTCAAGAGCTGCGAAGGAATTATGGAGAGTGATGGCGAGAGAGGGAGGTGAGGGGTTAGGGAGGCAATCAGAGAACGTCAGCTCTGGGGCGCTGTCAGCTGGCTCCGAGACTATCGCTCCACTGGAATTGTGGAGAGTGATGGCGAGAGAAGGGTTGGCACGGAGTTGGAAGCGGAGATGATGGGGGATGGGGGGTGGGAGAACTTTGAGCGGGAGAAGTGGGGTTGAGGGGGATCCGCGTTGTGGAGCGGGATGGGGGTGCTGCGCCGGAATCGCGCGCTTTCTTGAGGACAGGTATCTTGATTTCTGGGTGAGCACGAAAGCAGTGTTGCAGCGAGTGGCCGCACATTTGGCAGTGTTGACAGAAAATAATGTTGTTGTCGTAAACCAGCGTTTGACTGAAAGATTGATATCTGAGTTCTATCTCTATCACTTTGGGTGGCTCGTTTGTGAGGTCCAGTTCTACGCAAATCTTTGCGTAGTTACATTTAGAGAGGTTTTTCGTTTCTTCTGCGATGGCCACTAGGACTCCGAAAGAGCTGGCGATCCTCTTGAGGGCAGCAGCAGGAAAGCAAACAAGGGGGAGATTGGGAAGGGTGATCCAGGAGGTGATGATGGTCGAATCGATCTTGGAGTTAAAGTTCGGTGACCATTTGACAATTTTGGCAAACTGAGTGTCAATTTTGGCCATTCCTTTCATCCATACTTTGCCGTAGTCCAGGTCGGAGGAGAGATGGAGAAACAAGTGTTTGGGGTCGAGGGGAACTATCCGGTAAGTTGTCGACAGTCCCCATCGAATGATGGCCTCCCGAACGATAGAAATTTTAGGGCATCCGGATCCGAACTTGAGAACCAACGTTCTGCTGAAGGGGGAAGAGAGGGAGCGGATCTCCTCGCAGGAGAAGGGGACCCGGATAGGGTATCCGTCCGGTGGAGGCGTCAGATTAACATCAGGCAGGACCACTTCCGCGGCCGAAAAAAAGGGCCAGACCTAACCCGATCAGGTCTCAGAGCGTCCGCAAAGGAGAGGGAGCTGGGGAGTGTTCCGGAGGCCGACCGGTCCAGGCCAGAGGGCGATCCGCGTCTCTCGGAGGGGGCAACATCTTTAATAGCCTGGAGGGAGAGGGGGTCAACCGTGGAGCACAGGGGAATACCGCCGGAGGGTGGGTGGGGGGACTGATCGCCCACACCAGCCACAGCCGGGGGAAAGGATGCTTGCGCCAAGGGCGAACCCGAGTAGGCAAAGGCCTGTGGGGGAACGGAACATCGCCAGCGACCGCCCGGGGAACCGGGGCCTGACCAAGTAAGGGTCTGTTCGAGAGGGCAACGTGAGACGCGCCAAGGTCGAAGACAGGTGAGGGGGCAGAGGAGGTAGCTCCGCGTCCGGAGGTGTCCGATGGAGCGGGAGGGGCAAGCTTGGTCAACCGGGAGAATGCAAAGTTGGGCCACGAGGGAGCGACCGGGGGCGTTGCTGTCGGGGGGGGGAAGGATGGACTGCCTCGATCGGAGAAGGCGACCAAGGAGATATGGCAGTCCATCGGCGGGGTCCGGAGGGCGCGGAGGGGGAGGAGCAGGAGGTTGGAAGTCCACGAGTGGAGAGGTCCCCGGCGGGGGGTCCAGACTGCGCCTAGTCAACTGCGCAAGGGGGGACCAACTGCGCTGACCCAACAGCGCTGAGCCAGCTGAGCTAACATCGAGAGGAGGGGGGGCCAGATTGCGCTGCCCCAACCGAGCAAGAGGGAGAGCGCAGGATGCCACGTGGGGAGGGCCCACGCGCTGCGCCAGGGGAGTTCCAGAGTACTCTGCGCAAAGGAGCGCATTGGTCCGCGCAATGGAGGCTAGCACATGGCTCTCCTCTGGGCAGGGGTCTACAGCAGAGGTAAGCACTCTTCCTGCGCAAACCGAGGAAGGATCATTGGGCACGCAAGAGAGGATGGGCGGGCTATCCGAGGACGCATTGGCAGGAGCGTCAACGCTCGGACCCCGAGGCACGCTCCGCCCAAGGGGACAGGCCCACGTGGGCAGACAAGAAGGAATGCACGTCAGCGGTCTAGAACACGCCACCGGTGAGGGACCCGAGGACGTCCCTGTCGAGCGCTCGTCGACGGATCGCTGGACTCCGGGAGAGGGGAGGTGAGGCCACCGCAGAGGGGGAGCGGCTGCCCCGGGGACCACTGCCTAAGTCGGAGAGGCGGAGGGGGGCGGCCAGCTCAGCGGGGGCGCCACCGCGGGGAGTGTCTGCCGAAGCAACGCCGAGGAATGGTCGACAAGGGCGATGATCTCCTGCGGCTAGCGAGCACGAGAAGGGAGAAGGGGGTGGAACCCTGCCTGGGAGGGGAAGGGGAGGTGGGTCGTCGGCCGGCGGTGTCAACCACGGTGGGGGACGGATCTGCACCACCTTCCGGGACGTAAGAGGCCACGCCATCCGCCACCGAGACGGCTGGGCACGGCGCGGACGGGGCATCCTGGCAGGGAGGGGTTGGGAGCAGAGGGATCTCTCCGCCACAGGAGGGCGCGGCGGCGGGGGAGCTCCTAGGAGGAGGAGGTCCTAGTATAGAGGGGAGGAAAGAACGTGGTGGCCGGCGTCGCCGCCCGAAGCTAGACCGGCTGGGCCGGGACGCTCCAGCAGGGCGGAGGAGGTCTCCCGCCTAGGGAGGGGGGCTGCGTGGTACGAAAACACGCGGCGGTGCCGATCTTGGAGACGGCGGAGAGCGGAGGGGGAGTGCGTCACCGCCGGCGCACTGACGGGCGGGCGGGCGGAGGCATCGGGCGGCGGAGGGTGCCAGGACGGGAAGAGGGGGGGGAGAGGGATCGGGTGGGGGAGAGGGATCGGGCAGAAGGAATGAGCTCATTTTGATTTCATATATATATATATATATATATATATATATATATATATATATATATATATATATATATATATATATACATATATATAATAATAACTAATAAAAACAAAAACAAAAGAAAAAGAAAACAAACAAAGCAAGGGGGTTCGAAGTCGGCCCAGAGGGGGGTCGGGTTCTTGGGCTCGGTCGGGCTGGCCAGGGGGTCAGCCCGAGCTGTGTGTTAGGGGTAGGGTTTGGGATAGTGTTATTTCTGTTTTAAGTTAACGAGTTTAAACCCGATAGCACTTGGTCTCTGTGTTCTAACAATTAAGGACGCACGAGTCTCGTGTCCGTGCTATGCACGACACGCACAGGTCGAGTTTTACGTATCCAGACTTACCCCTAGGTTGCTCGTGTCCAGGCGAACGTCGTGCGTGAGTTCGAGATACGCATGACACGAACTTGGGTCTGTTACCTGTGTGTCCGACGTCAGAGGGGGAGTCGAAGGCGCTGGACGGTGGAGGAGACGTCGTGGACGTGGCGCTCGGGTGGCGCTGAACTCAGCTCGGTGGGGCGAACTCGTCGGTGGGGTTTATTGGTGGTGTGGATGGCTGGGGAGGTAGCGCTGGGTAGCTGCCGGAGTTAGGGTTAGGGTTTAGGTTCTCGTCGGAGATGAAGGGTCGGGGTGGTCGATGGTGAACTAGGGTTAGGGCTTAGGACTAGGGGTTATTTATAGGGGAAAAAGGAGGTCGGTTGTCGTCGTGGCTGGCCCGAAATGGTGGGGAAGTCGGTGGTCGTCGAAGAACAGCTAGCCGGTCGTCGGGGTGGGTGAAGTAGGTTTTGGCGGTCATGTCCTTAGGATTTAGGAATTTGCACAAAGCCCCAAACCAAATAGTTTGCAAATATTTATTTGCAAACTCCTATTAAAATAATTAATTTTATTACAAAATGATATTAAAACAAATTTAAATATTACAAAATGATATTAAAACATTTTAATTAATTACAAATTTATATATTTTGATTTAAAAAACTATTTAAAAATCATTTAAAAATTCTAAAAATTTTTCTAAAAATTATAATAAATTATTTTAAAGCTAAATAGGTCATTAACAGCTAATAACACTAATTAAATTAAATTTGAAAAACAGGGACTGACAATACGACATAGGCATTTTGTGTAACCTATGAGTCTATGTAGTATGGATATTAAATGAATATAGAGTATGTAATGCATGATATGTTAGGTGAATGACATATATATATATATATATATATATATATATATATATATATATATATATATATATATATATAAAAATATATATATATATAAAATATATATATATATAAAATATATATATATATAAAATATATATATATATATATATATATATATATATATATATATATATATATATATATATATATATATATATATATATATATATATATATGATATGTATCCTCTTTACATTAATATATATATATATGGTTGAATGCAATCATGTAGGAATACAATCAATGTAATGTATGTAAGCAATGCATAAATGCATGAATGAAAGAATGATATACAATGTATGCATGAAAGTATATAATGAATGCTAGATATGAATGCAAGGTATACATGTAATAATAGATATGAATGCATAATGTATACATAATGTAATGCAATATATAATGATAGCATGTATGGTAATGTAGAATATATGATACAAGCATGTATATGTCCACTGTTTTTTTTCTTACATTTTTCCTTCCCTTCCCTTTCCATTTCAGTTTTTTCTCTTTTTTCTCTCTTCTATTTTTACATGTTGTATACAATGTATATAATATATAGATGCATGTAAGTATGTAATATGCATGAATGACATGTATGTAAAGAAAATAAGTATATGTATGCAACTTAATGATATGTGAATGGATATAATGTCTGAACTAAAGTATGCATGTATATGGGATATGAATGAATGATATATATATGTGTTAAGGTAATATAATGTATGTATTAACATATATTTTGAGTTAAATATATGATTTGTAAGTATATATTATATGTATGCATGTATGCAAGAATGAGTGTAATATAATGTAGAGTATGCATATATGATATATATGTAGGCATGTATGCAATGTATGTATGTATACATGATATGTATGTATGCATCTATGTATGTATGTATAGGTGCATAAATGATTGCAAGTATGCATATATGATATGTGTATAGGCATGTATGTATGTATACATGATATGTATGTATGTATACAATATAAGTATGTATGTATGCATTTCTATAAACTGATTTAATCTATAACCTTTTATACACATGCATTCATACACCTTTTGACACCATGTATCCCATGTCACATACACCTACCTATCACTAAATCTGAGAACATTAACACATATCCTTTCACACACATGCCAAACACACACACACACACTCTCACTTACTCTTTTACCTCTCATTCTCTCTCTCTATATATGTGTGTGGGGGTGTGTGTGTGTGTGTGTGTGTGTGTGTGTGTGTGCCTATATATATAGCTTTCCTATATATATCTATGTATATGAATATGTGAATGTGAATAATATATATATACATTATATGACTAAGTTTGTGTGCCTTGTTAGCTTATGATTTAGTTTTGTGCTTGGTTTAGCAAGTGACTTAGGTTATGAGTTAGTAGCTATTTTGGATACTTGATTTGCATAGACTTAGTTTATTTAGACCTAGAATTGACTAACCTAGACTAGTTGACCATTTTGACCCAATCCTAGCTAGTTTGACCACAGTTGACTAGAGTTGACCTAGTTTAACTTTATAGTTGACCAGAGTTTGACTTTGACCTAGATTCACTACCAAAATTTATCGTTTTAGCGACGGCCACATCCGTCGCTAAGACGACGGTAATTACTATTAGCGACCGATTGCCGACGGATATTGGCCAAAAAAATCTGTCGGCAATCAGCTCGTCGCTAATAACCTTCCGTCGCTAAGTTGTCGTCACATGACGGAATAGCAACAGATAATCGACGTCACAATACGAAGCATTAGCGACGCATTGCCGACGGATTATCGTCCACTTCAGCTTTTAAGGACTGAACTGTGTAGACAATAGCGACGTAAATTTCCGTCGGTAACCCGTCGCAAAAGCGTATCAGATCGTATCATTCCGTCGCTAATCCGTCGATACCTTCGATATCAAGTGACGGACTAGCGACGATTTTCTGACGGAAAAGCCATCGACCAGCTTCTGGAAATTCATGTCATTTCCAGCAACTTGGCGACGGATAAGTCGTCGCTCTGCCGTCGAAATATATCGACCGAATAGCGACGGATTAACCGTCGACCTTGTTCTGGAAATTCTTGTTATTTCTAGAACACGGGCGACGGATAGGTCGTCGCTATTCCGTCGAACAATATATCATGCCGACGGATAGTCCGTCGACCATCCGTCGCTACCTGGGAAATTTTTTCAAATATCCAGTTAGCGACGGCATAACCGTCGAAAAGTAGTCGGAAACTGGTGACGACCGTCGTAAAACGGTCACAAGTCCGTCGCTAACTGAGAATATTTGGAAAAAAATTACAGCTTTTTAGCTGTTCACAAAAATTTGCATAAACCAAACCAATATATAATGCACACAAATTATCCAACAATCACATAGACCAAATATATTATGCACACTAATTATCCAAGAATCACATAGACCAAATCTGTACATACGAATTTAATGCACACCAATTATCCATGAATCATATAGACCAAACCAAATTAATATAAAATAGACATCAATTATCCGGAAGAGTAACCTAATATCCATCGTTATAATCCGATCATTGCACAAATATTCCAAATTTTTCACAAATATTCCAAAACACATAGGAAAGAGTTGGCCAGTTACAGTAACCTAATATCCAATCCTGACGACCGATCATAGCACAAATATTCCAAAATTTTCACAATATTCCAAAACACATAGGAAAATCGACTTTGGCCTCAACAAAGACCACAAGTCAGACGATGAATCCTCACAGCCAGGGATGATAGTTGCGTTGAGGCATGTACCATTCTATTAGCCATTTTGCATACGAAGGCTCAATCTGGTTGAGGTCTTCTGTAGGGATAGGAGGGTCAGTCCCGATGCTACTACTCTCTGACGGTGGCTCCTCCTTAGCTTCAAGCTTGGGAGCAATCTCTTTCCTGATGGTCATCGGTTCTTCTTTGACCTCGACCTTTGGTAACACCTTCTCCTTAACAGTCACCGGCTCTTGTTTGACGATGGAGACTTCCTCCGTGTCGACCTCCAAGGGTTTCTTGCCTCGACCCCTTCCTCGACTAGCAGCACCACCTCGACGAGTCCTAGGAGCCATCTTTGTCACGACCCGCACCCGCTAAAAGGGCACGTGACGCGACAACGCCCAGCCCTCACCGAAAAATCGGCGTGGAACGCTGTGGATTTCTCTACTTCTAAACAGTTTATACATATAACAAAAACCTGTCAAGTCCATGGTCAACTCCGAACGGAGAACAAGCAATGAATATATATACGAGTACTCAATCACGACTCTAAGATAACAAGGTAAAGACTGAAATGAAAAGACAACAAGACGATAAAATAATATATAACCTGTCAAGTCCAACACAAAGAATATATACAGTCCAAGTCTCTAATACAGTCCATAGTAACAAAAAGTCTCAAAAGTAGCTGGAGACAAAGTCCAGTACAAAAGACCTACTCTAACTAAGTAATAGGTAAGGTCTCGCCAGGCGGAGCTAAGCCCTGCTGGACCAAAGTCTCCAAGTCTATGCCTACTACGTCATCCGGACCGTAGTAGGTACTGTAGTCTCCCTTATCTGCATTTGTAATATTTTCAACATATCCTGTCAGGATGGAACGAGTACAATCCACTAACAACATTTCACAAGATATGACAAAAGCTATAATCTGTAAATAGAGAGTATATACAAGAAAATCATGGAATGTACATGTGAGAATCATGGCAAGTTAAGCTGTAAAACTAGAGCTAGAACAAGGCAAGTAAACTGATCATGGCATGTACAAGAATCAAGAATCATATATCTAGGTGTGTGAATACTAGCTACAACATGTAGCCGGCTTGGGTCTTGCACAAGGTCTACTGGCCTGGTTAATCATACGTGGAGTGTATGATTAACTCTCACAAGGTCTACAAGAGTAACAAGGTGGATAATGACCACATGTCTACACTAATACTCTCCATCCCCGACTGGTAGAGTGGATCCAAACAAGACACGTCACGACGCAGGATTCTACGAGAAGGAAGCAAGTCTCCTCGAGAATCGGCGTCTATGTACTGCACAAGAACTACAAGGGGGCTTGCACAAGACATACCAAGATAACGAGGAATAACATCTTATGTCGGGATCCATGAATACCAATCCGTGTGACCAATGTGTCGAGAACAAGCATATCTACACTAATTACATGGATTATATCAGTCAGCATAAATTAGAAAAGTGTCAGAGAATGTACTCGCCTGTAATATGGTATGATATGTCAACCGGAGTAAATGCAGCATCTCGAGGACCTATAGAGAACAAGACGTATCAATACTCAATCTAGGAAATAAAGTCAAATCAATTTAAATCCTATTAGGTCATTCTAGGTCAAGTCACGTCAAACTAGACTGTACGAGGTCAACCTAAGTCATTTTAGGTCTAGCTAGGTCATACTGGGTCAATGCAAGTCAAACGGAATCAATCTAGGTCAATTTGAGTCAACGGTTAACTTACAGTTGACTTTTGGTCAACTGGTCAACTGGTCAACTCCGGTCAACCGTGGTCAACTGTGGTCAACCCTAGGTCAACTATAGGTCACTGGTGACTAACAGTTGACTTTTGGTCAACTGCACAAGTCTAATAGAATTTGGGACTAAATTGGGTAAAGTGTTGACCCATAGTTGACTTTTAGTCCAAAAAGTCAACCGTGGTCAACCGGGTCCAAGACTAAGTTTAGACAGCTAATTCTACTCATTACCAACCTATACAACCCATATCCAAGTCCATCTTGGACTTGGAAACTCAAATCTCGGCCGTAGGCCAATTCCCTATTTTACCTTTAAAAAGGGCAAATTTCACCCTTCGGCGACTAGCTAGTTAACCCACCTACGCTCGTTATTTTGACCCGATCTCCCTAGGGTAGTAGGGTACTATCCTATAGGTTTATTATCTACCATAATACCTAGATAAAGTGGACGTTTAGTCCACCTTATGGCCCGTTGCAGAAATCTCGGATATTTCGAGATACGTACTGACACGGCGCGATACCGGCGCCCTATGTCACGACCCGCACCCGCTAAAAGGGCACGTGACGCGACAACGCCCAGCCCTCACCGAAAAATCGGCGTGGAACGCTGTGGATTTCTCTACTTCTAAACAGTTTATACATATAACAAAAACCTGTCAAGTCCATGGTCAACTCCGAACGGAGGACAAGCAATGAATATATATACGAGTACTCAATCACGACTCTAAGATAACAAGGTAAAGACTGAAATGAAAAGACAACAAGACGATAAAATAATATATAACCTGTCAAGTCCAACACAAAGAATATATACAGTCCAAGTCTCTAATACAGTCCATAGTAACAAAAAGTCTCAAAAGTAGCTGGAGACAAAGTCCAGTACAAAAGACCTACTCTAACTAAGTAATAGGTAAGGTCTCGCCAGGCGGAGCTAAGCCCTGCTGGACCAAAGTCTCCAAGTCTATGCCTACTACGTCATCCGGACCGTAGTAGGTACTGTAGTCTCCCTCATCTGCATCTGTAATATTTTCAACATATCCTGTCAGGATGGAACGAGTACAATCCACTAACAATATTTCACAAGATATGACAAAAGCTATAATCTGTAAATAGAGAGTATATACAAGAAAATTATGGAATGTACATGTGAGAATCATGGCAAGGTAAGCTGTAAAACTAGAACTAGAACAAGGCAAGTAAACTGATTATGGCATGTACAAGAATCAAGAATCATATATCTAGGTGTGTGAATACTAGCTACAACATGTGGCCGGCTTGGGTCTTGCACAAGGTCTACTGGCCTGGTTAATCATACGTGGAGTGTATGATTAACTCTCACAAGGTCTACAAGAGTAACAAGGTGGATAATGACCACATGTCTACACTAATACTCCCCATCCCCGACTGGTAGAGTGGATCCAAACAAGACACGTCACGACGCGGGATTCTACGAGAAGGGAGCAAGTCTCCTCGAGAATCGGCGTCTATGTACTGCACAAGAACTACAAGGGGGCTTGCACAAGACATACCAAGATAACGAGGAATAACATCTCATGTCGGGATCCATGAATACCAATCCGTGTGACCAATGTGTCGAGAACAAGCATATCTACACTAATTACATGGATTATATCAGTCAGCATAAATTGGAAAAGTGTCAGAGAATGTACTCGCCTGTAATATGGTATGATATGTCAACCGGAGTAAATGCAGCGTCTCGAGGACCTATAGAGAACAAGACGTATTAATACTCAATCTAGGAAATAAAGTCAAATCAATTTAAATCCTATTAGGTCATTCTAGGTCAAGTCACGTCAAACTAGACTGTACGAGGTCAACCTAAGTCATTTTAGGTCTAGCTAGGTCATACTGGGTCAATGCAAGTCAAACGGAATCAATCTAGGTCAATTTGAGTCAACGGTTAACTTACAGTTGACTTTTGGTCAACTGGTCAACTGGTCAACTCCGGTCAACCGTGGTCAACTGTGGTCAACCCTAGGTCAACTATAGGTCACTGGTGACTAACAGTTGACTTTCGGTCAACTGCACAAGTCTAATGGAATTTGGGACTAAATTGGGTAAAGTGTTGACCCATAGTTGACTTTTAGTCCAAAAAGTCAACCGTGGTCAACCGGGTCCAAGACTAAGTTTAGATAGCTAATTCTACTCATTACCAACCTATACAACCCATATCCAAGTCCATCTTGGACTTGGAAACTCAAATCTCGGCCGTAGGCCAATTCCCTATTTTACCTTTAAAAAGGGCAAATTTCACCCTTCGGCGACTAGCTAGTTAACCCACCTACGCTCGTTATTTTGACCCGATCTCCCTAGGGTAGTAGGGTACTATCCTATAGGTTCGTTATCTACCATAATACCTAGATAAAGTGGACGTTTAGTCCACCTTACGGCCCGTTGCAGAAATCTCGGATATTTCGAGATACGCACTGACACGGCGCGATACCGGCGCCCTACGACCCCGATTTCCACCCGGGAGCTTACCCGCAAAATCTAAATCACGTAACCTAGGCCTATGTCAAGTTTCATCGCGATCCGATGCTCCGGGCTCAATTTCCCCTTCTAACTCGATTTCCCCTATTCTCTACTTCTCACATTTACTTCTCATTTCCCTTCTATCTTCCTATTCTTCTTACTTTTTCTCCTTCTAACTCTCCTTCCTACTCTTCTTCTAATTCCCAACCCTTCTTATTCTTTTCCCTCTTCCTATTCTTTTCCCTCTTCCTATTCTCTTCCTATTCTTTCCCCTCTTCTATCTCTTTCTAACTTCTAACCCTTTCTAAGCTTCTTCCATTTTTCCTTAACTTCTTCCTATTCAATTTCCTCCACTCTACTCTTCATTTCCCTCTTCTAAAACATCTATCTATACCTATATCTATATATATATATATATATATACATACATATATATATAGATAGGGGGGGTTTCTTGGGTGAAATGGGTTAATAGGGGGACAAAAAGAGGGGGGAGCTGCTGAAGCAGCAGCTCCATGCAGCTGCTGCTGCTTGCCCATAATACTGCTGCTGTTGCAGCTCTCTACTACTGCTATTGCTGCTGCTCTTATTCTCCTTCATCTACTCTTCTTCCTCTCTACTTCACTCTATATTATATATATATATATATATATATATATATATATATATATATATATATATATATATATATATATATATATATAGTATATATATATATATAGATATCTATATATCTATCTATATATACATATCTATATACACAATTATATATATAATCCATCATACATGTAACCCCACAAAAACATACTCCTCTACACATATCTATACATACACACACACACACATCTCCATATACATATATATATACACACAACCATATATATATATATATATATATATAAACTCATACACCTATATATATATATATAAACACATACACACACACACACACACTCACAAGCTCTCACCACCACTCTCATGACACACACACTCTCACAAACACACACAACCACACACACTCACACACCCTCACATGACACAAACACCACCACCACCATTCCCATTCTCTCATCCTCCCATAAATACACATATACATATTATATATACATACATATACATATATAAATACACATATACCTATATATATATATATCCACAACCACATACACAACCACACCACCACTCTCATCCTCTTCCTACCACTCTCTACACCCACACACACAAATACATACATACATATATATTCCTATATATTTATATCTATACATACACATATATATCATATATATATATATATATATACATATATATATATCTACCATTAACATATAATCACCCTTAATTAATCACTAACCAAAATTCTAGAGAGAACCTACAAAATAGGGGGCAAAGTGTAGAGAATTGAATTCTCTACACTTAATGTGAAAGTCATGAATGGAAAAGAGGAATTACTTGGGATTTAATGGCATACCTAAGCTTGTGCTTGGAGAGGAAGAAGAAGCTTTTGAAAGAAAGTGAAATGGAGAGAGAGAGAGAGATATTGACTTTGTGGAGAAGAAAAGAAGGGGGGGGGGGGGGGGCTTTTGTGGCCGGCCATGTGTGGGGGGAAGGGTTTGTGGGTTTGGGTAGTGATCCAACAACACTCCAAACCCTTTAGACTTAGGTTTAATTGGTTCGGGTTTGGTTCGGTCTAATTTAATCAACTAATTAAGCTCTAAAATGACTAATTAAGTCATGAAAAATAGGGTTTAATATTTCTAACCTAATTTGGATGAGATGTGGGCTAAGCCCAGCTAGTATGTGGGTCCCACTAGGGTCCAGGCTACCCGGGTCTCCAAATTGGGTCCGAATTGGATAAAATTCAAACCAACCCAAATAAATCCCAAAAAATCATATAAAATAAATAAAAATTCCTAAAAATTATAAACTTGAAAAATGACAAAAATACCCCTAATTTGAAAAATTGGGGGTGACAAATCTACTCTCCTTAAAAAAAATTCGTCCTCGAAATTCAAACGGTCGTACTCTTCTCTAGGTCAAGCACCCCACAATCAAGGTCTACTAAATTTTTTTTTTCCAAGTTATATAACATGTAATCCAGGAAATCAGAACACATGCATGGTTTTAAATCTCTACAGTATCATGTTATTGCAGTCTTCATTGGGATTTTCTATTTATCTAGCATGATCATCACATATGCAAACTAAAGGTACTAAGAAAGCAATCATCAATCAATGGACGGAAAGAACAGGTAAAAGAAAGAGCAAGACCCTACCTCCTAGTCCAATGCGTGCAGGATCTTCAACTGCCATCGCAAAAACCCTGTCCTGGCGGGGTATATCCCGCTGCTGGTGGAGGGCGTGATGCGGTGCCATAGGTAGCCTACCCTGTGCTCCCTGAGCTGCTACCGCTCCACGGGCTACCCTGCGAGGGTTCGCAGGACAATCTCTCAACTGATGTCCAGCCTCCCCGCAGTAGAGGCACAAACCCAGCCTCTTCCGACAAACCTTCCAGACGTGACCATGTCTCCTGCAGAAGTGGCAAGGAGCCCCATACTGAGCCTGCCTCGGCTGAGTGTGCTGCACCTGTTGAACCGGTGCTCTGGTCTGATGCTGGAAAGGCTGATGCTGAAGCTGAGGGCGCTTAGCAGCCTCTGCGCTGCTACTGGCCCCAGAAAACATATCTCGATCCCTCTTCGGCTTCAAGCCCAACTCCCTCTCTACCTTCCGAGCCTCTGCGTAAACCTCCGCATATATCGCGTAGAAAGAAGGGATCAGGATCTTGATATCCCATGCCAATCCCTCCCTGAAGCGCTCCGCTCGGATCACCGGGTCACTCACCATGTACTCGGCGTATCGGCTCAGCCGGCCGAACTCCGCCGCATACTCTTCTACGGTCATGCTGCCCTGCTGCAGGTTCTGGAACTGCCGCACTAGGCCAATCTTGTCCGTAGGGGAAAGAACTTCTCTCTGAACAAGGTCCTGAACTCTGCCCAAGTATGGCCCTCTCCTGCAAGAGCCGGCTCATTCTGGAACCATGTCCGGGCAATATCTAACAACTGCAACCCAACCGCCTCGACCCTCAGGTCGGCTGCCAGGCGGCAGGCCCCCATCTGGCGCTCAATATCCTCGAGCCAGTCATCAGCATAGATAATGCCCTCAATCCCCTTGAAATCCCTCGGACCAAGCTTCTTGAAAGCCTGGATATCCCCGATCTTCGGCTGCTGCTGAGCCTCCCTCTGTGGAGCCTGACGCTCCACTGCCGCCGTAGCCAATCTGTGCGCATCCTCCATGCCCTGGCGTATGACCTCTGTCTGCCTCAACTGAGCCTCGTGCTGAGCCTCGTGCTGAGCCCGCTGGGACTCAAGCACCTGGTGGAAGAATGCTAGCATCTGTCCCATATCTGCGGGCAGGGGAGGCAATGGAGGAATAGCTCCCATCATCACCGGAGGAGTCCCCTGCTGAGGAGGAAGAATACCCGCTGCAGCTCCCACTGTAGCCCCTGGCACTACGGGAAGAGTACCCGTAATGGCCCCAGGGACGGTCATAGAGGTAGCTGGAGGAGTACCCCCGAGAGCCCCAACAGAAGTCCCATCTGCAGGGGAGGTGACCGGAGCCTGCCCGCCAGAGGTGGCAGACCTCTCCGTCTCCCCGTGCTCCTCGCCAGTAGAATGAGTCATCAATATCCTGGAGACAAATTGAGAAGAAGATATCAATATGGCACATGAAGGCAATATCAAAGGAGGACAGCTAGAAAGCAGTAAATCGATATCAAAGACGGTAAGCAAGATAAGCAAAGAAAGATCCTACTGTGATTGAGCACTCTAGCCTATAGCCTATCTTAGATACGTACCGCAGGCTCGTAATAGCACTCTAAGTCGAGCGCCACTACGACATCGCACTAATTGCGACTTCAGGACCTGCGTGGGCCACCACTATCTTTCTGACAACAGAAATTTTCATATAGGGTAAAGAAATTTACTCAAGTTATAAAAGTTGTGACGTTGGTTTTTTGCGTTCATCATCATTAGAGGGAGCAGCACTGGAAAAGTTGTGACGTTGGTAGCATGAGAGAGTAAAAATCTGTATCACAAGACTAACAGAATTACTATGTAATCATGTACTCACCAATAACCGGATGTAACTGGAGTCGTTGGGCCTATCGTACAGTAATTTGTGGATCCGCTGGTATAGGCCAGATGTACTTAGTATCTAATGTATCAGATTAGTATCGGTCTATCGGTTTGGTATAGGACGTATCATATTGGTATTGGCCTTAACAAATTGGTATCGTCCTATATCCGATATGTACATGTATCGGCCGAATAGCTAGGATTCATATTGGTCTTATCGATTTGGTATCGGTCATATCCGATAGGTATCGGCCGTGTTGGATTAGTATAGACTATTTCGGATTAGTATCGTGGAAGGTTTAGTAACAACTGTACTTGGATTTCTCTCTTCTCGAGCTAGAATACCATTGCAAGAGAATCACCAGATCGTGATTGGCCAGTTACAGTAACATACATACTTCCTTTTCCATAAGGAAAAGCGAGATTGAAAAGGAAGTATGTATGTTCTGTAACTGGCCATCTACGCTCTCATGACTCTCTTGCAATGGTAATCTAGCTCTAGAAGAGAGAAATCCAAGTACAGTTGTTACTAAACCTTCAACGATACTAATCCGAAATGGTATATAATAATCTAACCGGCCGATACCTATCGGATATGACCGATACCAAATCGATAAGGCCAATATGACTTAATGGCTATACGGCCGATACATATCGGATAGGACGATACCAATTCGCTAAGACCAATACCAACCGATACGGTCTATACCAAAATGATAGATCGATACTAATCCGACACGGTCAATACTTATAAGTACCTATGGTCCAGGAGGTTGATCCGCTAGTACATCCATGTACGAACAACGAAGTAACGATCCATTTCAATTTGGATGTGAAAATCTGTATCGTAAGACAAACTAAACATAATCAGTTCTATTTCACATGCTTAATTGCCAAGTATGGGAACGAATAGCTCAGAACACAACCCAAAATTTATTCTAGCATACATTAGTGTGAATCATCTACGTTCTGTACATATAGTGTAGTATACGTTCTTATCGTATCTAGTATCTAAAGGATGTAACAGAATCAAGATGAAGTCACATAATGTTTACAGTCTTGGTCTCAACTGTCTTCGATTCTATGATCCCATGTCTTAGGTTAAATAAATCACTAACCTCATCACGGTGAGTCTTGGTGTAGCACTCAAATGTGGGGCACCCGTAAATTCGCCGAGGTTTTAAATCATCGACATTGAGTTTTAAACCCTCACGTAGCCTTTCTGCTTCACTTATAGGGTCGAGCAGCATCTTCTTGCAAGCTTCGGTCTACAGATACTTAGTGTCAAGATTCTGGACGCTTTCGTAGAGCATGTCAACGCATCCTAGCGTCAATTTACTCGGCAGGAAATTGACGCTAGGATGCGTTGACATGCTCTACGAAAGCGTCCAGAATCTTGACACTAAGTATCTGGAGACCGAAGCTTGCAAGAAGATGCTGCTTGACCCTAGAAGTGAAGAAGAAATGCTACGTGAGGGTTTAAAACTCAATGTCGATGATTTATAATCTCGACGAATTTACGGATGCCCCATATTTGAGTGCTACACCAAGACTCACCGTCTGTATAGTTCGGTTATTGGCGCTCGATGTCCCTGTGGTAAGACAATGGATGAGGATATTGCGTGGGAGGGGGTTGCAGATGGAGGCAACAAGGATGGCGTGTTTGTGAAAGAAGGGAAAAGATACATAATCACAGACGATTTGCATGTAAGGCCATTCTATTCCATGGAGTCTGTGTTGTCTATTTTCTGAAAGCATGGGATCATAGAATCGAAGACAGTTGAGACCAAGACTGTAAGCATTGGCCGCGATGAGGTTAGTGATTTATGTAACCAAATGTAGTAATCTTGTAATTTAAAGTTGGAAGAACATGAAAGTAGCCTTATATATAGTTGCTGCCTCACCAGCCGAATGACTTAATTGCCAAGTATCGGAACGAATGGCTCAGAACACAACCCAAGATTCATTCTAGCATACATTAGTGAGTTCATCTTGATTCTGTTACGTCCTTCAGATACTATATACGATAAGAACATAGATGATTCACACTAATGTATGCTAGAATGAATCTTGGCTTGTGTTCTGAGCCATCCGTTCTGATCAAGCATCTTCCTTCTCCTCTTCTCCACCATGGCTCTGAACCAATCTGCTCCTCCCTACTTCCCTTCTTTTTATTTGACTCTCTCATCCACATATGACATCCAGCTCAAGTGTAGAGTCGGGGGAGAAGAAGTGGACAGGAATAGGAGGGGGAAGCAGCACAGCCGGCAGCATGACCCGGAGGAAGTACAGAGGTTTTCTTCAACAGCCATAGGAGAACTATACGGATATATATTTTCACAACATATCACCTTGTCAAAGACCCTTAATGTGACAACCATGTTATCGCGGTGTCGGAAGACTAACATGTCATAATTTTCTAAGCCGTGTGTTTTGACATAATCCTCAAACTTTTCTGCTATGTAATAATGCAAGATTACTACATAGGAGGAAAGAGTTGGGAAGATTATGTCAAAACACACGGCTTAGAAAATTATGACATGTTAGTCTTCCGACACCGCGGTAACATGGTTGTCACATTAAGGGTCTTTGACAAGGTGATATGTTGTGAAAATATATATCCGTATAGTTCTCCTATGGCTGTTGAAGAAAACCTCTGTACTTCCTTCGGGTCATGCTGCCGGCTGTGCTGCTTCCCCCTCCTCTTCCTGCCCACTTCTTCTCCCCGACTCTACACTTGAGCTGGATGTCATATGTGGCTGAGAGAGTCAAATAAAAAGAAGGGAAGTAGGGAGGAGCAGATTGGTTCAGAGCCATGGTGGAGGAGAGGAGAAGGAAGATGCTTGATCAGAACGGATGGCTCAGAACACAAGCCAAGATTCATTCTAGCATACATTAGTGTGAATCATCTATGTTCTTATCGTATAGTATCTGAAGACGTAACAGAATCAAGATGAACTCATTAATGTAATACTAAGACATCATCTACTACTATATAAGATATAGTGATAGGTTGTCGTATCATCATTGCCGAGGGATGAGGGTCGAAGGACAGGCAACTTTATCTACGGCTACATAGTTTCTGCCTCGCCAGTCGAATGGCTGCAGGGACTATGTCATGATCACCATGTCGTACCGTAGACTAATGCAAATGGAGCTGAAAATATCCGTCGCTAACGGTCACTAGTCTGTCGGTAACTGAGAATTTTTTTGAAAAAAAATTGCAGCACTTTCCCTGTTCACAAAAATATGCATAAACCAAACCAATATATAATGCACACCAATTATCCAAGAATCACATAGACCAAATATGCACATACGAATTTAATGCACGCCAATTATCCAAGAATCATATAGACCAAACCAAATTAATATAAAATAGACATCAATTATCCTAAAGAGTAACCTAATATCCATCGTTATAATTCGATTTATCTTCGAGTGTGAGAACGGATGGCTCAGAAGACAACCCAAGATTCATTCTAGCATACATTAGTATGAATCATCTATGTTCTGTACATATGGTGTAGTATATGTTCTTATCGTATCTAGTATCTGAAGAAAGTAACAGAATCAAGATGAATTCACATAATGTAATACTAAGACATCATACTACTATATAAGATATAGTGATAGGTTGTCGTATCATCATTGCCGAGGGATGAGGGTCGGAAGACAGTCAACTTTATCTACGGCTACATAGTTTCTGCCTCGCTAGTCGAATGGCTGCAGGGACTATGTCCTGATCACCATGTCATGCCGCAGATCAAATGCAAATGGAGCTGGAGCCAAAATACAGAAACCAAAATACAAAATCAAATCCTGGGACGGATGGCTCAGAACACAACCACCGGAGAGGATACTCTGAGAGATCCATCTGAGTAGTACGTGTACTCTGAGAGATCACCTTTACAAGAATGATATCAGTAGTGGGATTGAGTGCTGGAGGGGATATTATCAGAGTATACGTCCTACTCAGATGGGTCTCTCACCGTTACTATTTTTTCTGACAGCATGGTGGATGTCCTCCGTCAAAAATCTGGCTCCGAGCCAAAACTTTGCCCCGGAGCTCAAGTGGACATCCTTCGTGTAGAGCTCGAGTGAGAGGTTCCTGACAGCATGGTGGTCTCCTTTGTCAAAGTATCCGTGCTCGTCCCACAACCAATGTGGGATGAGCACGAATACTTTGACAAATGAGACCACCATGCTGTCAGGAACCTCTCACTTGAGCTCTACACGAAGGATGTCTACTTGAGCTCCGGGGCAAAGTTTTGGCTCGGAGCAAGATTCTGTTGACGGAGCACATCCACTGCTGTCAGAAAAAATTAGTAACGGTGGGAGACCCATCTGAGTAGGACGTATACTCTGATAATATCTCCTCCAGCACTCAATCCCACTACTGATATCATTCTTGTAATTGTGATCTCTCAGAGTATACGTCATACTGAGATGGATCTAGTATTCTTCTTGTTGGTTGTCGTATCATCATTGCCGAGGGATGAGGGTCGGAGGACAGTACAAATAGTCTAATACAAAAACAACTAAATATGTAGTCCAATACAAATAGTCTAATACAAAAACAACCTAATACAAATAGTCCAATACAATAAGTACTAATAGCTAATGAGAATCACGCTGCTCACGCAAACGCTCAGTGATACGTTACGCAACCACCTCAAAAAAGCGAGATTTTTGGCGCGAGGAGAGCTGTCGTCCATTGCAAGGATTGCATGAAGAGTCCTCTCGGTCTCACTAGCTACCGGTGCTGGATGAATAGAACTTCCGGTCTCACTAGCAAGGTGCCACTTCTTCCTTAACTGTAGGAGGAGCCACCTCAGCATTCACTGTTTTCTCAAACGACGTGCCGCTCCTCGGGTCATGGGTGCCATCTGGTAAGATCGATAGTCACAAAAATAAATTGTAACATAAGCAAGCTAACTAAAGGAACCATCATGTAATTTGAGTACATTTTCGAAAGCCGATAAAGTGATAGGTTGTCGTATCATCATTGCCGATGGATGAGTGTCGAAGACAGTCAACTTTATCTACGGCTACATAGTTTCTGCCTCGCCAGTCGAATGGCTGCAGGTACTATGTCCTGATCACTATGTCGTACCGTAGATCAAATAGACCTGGAACTGGAGCCAAATACAGTACTACTTCACCATGTCGTACCATTTTACTCTCTCTCCCTCTCTCCTCCGGCGTTCTCACTCTCTCGGCGCTCTCACACTACTAATTCCTATGTGTTTTAAGTGTGAGAACGGATGGCTCAGAACACAACCCAAGATTCATTCTAGCATACATTAGTGTGAATCATCTATATTCTGTATACATATCGTGTAGTATATGTTAACCTTATCGTATCTAGTATCCGAAGGACGTACGTAACAGAATCAAGATGAACTCACTAATGTAATACTAAGACATCATCTACTACAATATAAGATATAGTGATAGGTTGTCGTATCATCATTGCTGAGGGATGAGGGTCGGAGGACAGCAACTTTATCTACGGCAACATAGTTTCTGTCTCGCCAGTCTAATGGCTGCAGGGAATATCCGTCACCATGTCGTACCGTAGATTAATGCAATTAATGGAGCTGGAAATATCCGTCGCTAACCGGTAACTAGTCCGTCGCTAACTGAGATTGTCACATACACATATGTATATCACAGCTAGATGTATAGATATATACATCTATACAGAAGCACACAACTGATAGAACTCGCACTGTCCTTGAGACAGTGAACATATACACCATGAATCCAAACCCCATATATATTCATTTACTAATCCAAACACCACCAAACTAATGGAACACCCAATATGGATAACACATTATTTAGCCAATATATAAACTCAGATGAATTTGAGAAGCAAAGCCACCCGCCGCCCCGACCAAAGCCCGCGCCCCAAGCCCGCCCCAGTAGTTCGGTTGCATATATATATGAAGAGTGCTTATGGGTGTGCGTCGTTGCAAATAGCCCCGATGCACGCCCCAAGCCAGCCGCCCAGCTCCGACGCCGCCGCCCCAAGCCCACGCCCAGCCCCCGACCCAAGCCAGCCACCCAGCCCCGATGCCGCCGCCCCAAGCCCACCGCCCAGTCCCCGACCCAAGCCAGCCGCCCAGCCCCCGACGCCCCAATCCCGCCTCCCAGACCCGATGCCCCCGCCCAAACCCACCGCCCAGACCCCGACCCAAGCAAGCCGCCCAGCCCCCGACGCCCCAACCCCAAGCCTGCCTCCCAGACCCCGACGCCCCCGTCCCAAGCCACCGCCCAGACCCCGACCCAAGCCAGCCGCCCAGCCCCGACGCCCTAACCCAAGCCCGCCTCCCAGACCCCGACGCCCCCGTCCAGCCCCCGACGCCCAACCCCAAGCCCGCCTCCCAGACTCCGACGCCCCCGCCCAGACCCCGACCCAAGCCAGCCGCCCAGCCCCCGACGCCCCGCCCAAGCACCACCCAGCCCCGACCCAAGCCAGCCGCCAAGCCCGGACGGCCCAGCCCCAAGCGCGTCGTCCAGCCCCTATACGACACCGTGAGAGAGAGAGAGAGAGAGGGGAGGGGAGGTTACCTTGAGAGGAGAGAGAGAGAGGAGAGGACGCCGACGTCGACGACGACACCGACGCGATCACCGAAGCCGACACGCGAGAGAGAGAGGAGAGGAGAGGAGAGAGAGAGAGAGAGGAGAGAGAGTGAATTTGGGGGGAATGCGAAAAGTTCCCCCCCGCCGTTTCTTTTAAAGTATGGAACATATATATAGCGACGGACGAGCGACTGGTAAAAAACTGTCGCCCGACAGTTGCTTTTTTTGGTAAGTGTCGACTGAATATCCGTCGCTACGTCGTCGAAAATATGTCCCGCCAATTTCCTACACAATTCCCGCCAAATATACGACTGTGTAGCGACGACGGTAAATCCGTCGCTATATCACCGTTAGTCTAGCGACGGATGCGCGACCTTTCCTCCTCCTAAAATTAAAATAAAAAATGGCAAAGGCTTGTAGTCGGAAATCAGTCGCTGAGCGGCCACGAAACCGTCGTTAATACCGACGAAAAAATTTTGTCGCTAAAAAGCCGTCGCTAAATGAGTGTATTTTGGTTGTGATTGACTTAGACTCGTGTAGATTGTATTATAATTTCAACTACCATATAAATTAAACTATTTATAACCTGTGTTGCTCTAAATAGGACTTTGTGACTCCAGTTGGCCATCTTTTCATATCAGCTATTCAGGGTATCAGGCGAGTACATTCTCTAACCGTTTTATACTTGCTAGGACTTATATTCTTGCTCTAGATTACTTTACTTGATGCTGTCATGATGGTAATACGGATTAGTACTATATGGATCTTTTTATGCGATGTTATCCCCTCGGGAGCATCGGATACATCATGTCATATGCGTTTCACTTTCAGCATGTATTCTTGTACTTTTACCATTCATGTGTACTCTCGTTATTCATGTACTCTCATGTTCACGGAGCCCCCATTTACATTCATGTGCACCCATTTATGGGCCCCCTTGTGATATTGTGTACAATAACATAACTTGAACGGATCCTTGTGTATTGATTGGGGATGGAGGAGTAGAAATGGTCATATGAATATTTCCAAAGTAGTATAGCCATATACAAACTCTCATGTTTATTATCAAACCGTTCACATGTCTATCTTGTACTCTAAATCACTAGTTCACTGTTAGTTCTTTACTTATAGTAGATATTTTCAGTACAATCATCTCTTTATTTTATGTCCTTTCTTTCAACGATTCATGTATCTTACTCTATTGCATACTTTATATTTCTGTCATGATATGAACTGCGTAAGATGTACTGTGTTCGTTCTCGTCCTGATTGGACCTGTTGACAAATTTTACAGATAGCTTGGAGGTTACCTGTTAGCCTAGAGGAGACACAGTAGAGGTTGGAGTAGATGGCTAGAGTTTTTCTTATTTATTTTCAGTTGTCTTGAGTTGTATTTATTTTATGCTTGTTTGAGTTGGTGTTGATAACATCGAGATTATTTCTCTCTGTTGTACTTCTCTTGTGGATTCATAGTTATCTTATCGTGCTACTTCTAGTTTTGGTGATTGAGTTGTATCCTGCTGTGATTGTCCTCCGTACAGAGAGTATATCATATTGTATTTAGTTTTAGTTGTGACCTAGAACAACATTCTACCGCTGATACTGCGGCGTAGGCTGGACGTACCCACTTCTCGTGCCCTACACTGGGTGCGGGTCATGACATCTTAGATCCAACTATTATGGTCCAATGTATGTTTTTGATTGTGTTGTTTAAACCACGGACATATCGTAGATGTTGTTGTTGCTGTGGATGTAATTAAAATTACGAGGGTTGATCGTGCTTATTATTTGAAATTTTCAATCTAGATTATGTGTGAACTCTTTCGGAAGGCATAGGATTGATGTAATTTTAATTATTTTTAATCAATTATGATGGCGGTGGTGGCTGTTTCTGACGCCGGACGAGATGCTAGTTTTAAATAATCCAGAGGCAGACAGATAATTTTCGATGAAGGAATCGACAGCCAAAACGGAGCAGGAAAGATGACCATAATAGTTGAATATTTTTCTCTTATTTGTTGTCATTTTGCTTTTTCTGATTATGAATGTTTATTATTGTATGGATGTTTTTTTAAAACTAAGCCTACATTAATAATGGACAACATGGATAATATCAACTAGTCGAAAAACCCTCATTGTTAAATAACTAAGTGGAAGAGGATTTATTTATTATAAATTCTATGGTCTCCATTACTGGTTTGTAGGTGATGTAATTATACTGTGCGTTGGCTTTAGTGTCTTCCTCCATATCGGATGAGTATAATTATGGATCACCAGTACAAACTTCCTTAGGGATAATTGTAGAAAGTTACCTAGTATGTGTTCACTTCTCCATCTGAAGGAACTCACTACAAGGTAATGGACTTAGTATTAAGTAATGGTATACACTTAGATACAAATAATGGTATCCTCCCCATCGGAGTCACTGCTATTATTTGTATGACCAGAGCAAGACCAACATATTAATTTTATTTGTCATAAAGTTATGTTGACTTAATAGTAAAATTAATAAAAAACCTATTTGAACAAAGTTGAATTTGTATACGTCCACACTATCATGGCATGCTACATTCATGGTGTTCAAGGTGTTGGTAAATTTTTTATTATTGTTTTGAGGGAATCAATATTTAATTAATTCAAAATTTTTTTTGCCCTACATAATTTTATTTACGCGATTCTCAGAATTTCAAAAATGAGTTCTTTCAGTCCACTTATGGTGATTCTTAAAGAAAACAATCTTACTGGACCTAATTATATTGACTAGAAACGTAATTTGGACATTGTTCTGACTGTTGAGGAGTACAAATATGTACTTGTTGAGAAATGCCCACCTAAGCCTGATGCTAACTCTGATGAAGAGGTCAAAGAGGCTTATAGGAAGTAGAAAAAGGCAGATGAGATGGCGCGGTGTTACATTCTAGCATCTATGTCAAATGTACTGCAACATCAGCATCAGGCCATGGCCACAGCTTATGACATGATGTATAACCTCAAGGAACTCTTCGGATATCAGAGTAGAGCAGCTAGGCAGTTTGCTATGAAATGTTTGATGAATACAAAAATGACTGAGGGTACACCAGTAAGGGATCATGTTCTCAAGATGATGGGTCATCTGAATGAGATGGAGATCCTTAGAGCTGAAATCGATGGGGAATCCCATGTCAATATCATTCTCGGGACTCTGTCTAAAAGTTTTGACAATTTCTACCTTAATTATAATATGAACAAAAGGTTAAATAGTTTGGCAGAACTTGTAAAAGAGCTACAGGATGCTGAATCTATCTTTAGGCAGAGTGGTCATAATTTTGTTTCGGAAAAGGCTTCTACTTCTAAGCCAAAAGGCGGTAATAAGAAGAATAATATTCAGAAACAGGCAAACTCAGCAAAGAAGGGTATGGGACCTCAAGGCGCGATGAAAAAGCAGAAAGACAAATATTTCAAGTGCAAAGGGTCAGGACATTGGAAGACTGATTGTCCACTTCTCAAACAAAGAACAAAGAAGGTATATCTCATTTACTATAGTAGTTAAAATATGTTTAGCGGTGTTATCTACCGGCACCTGATGTGTAGATACAAGAGCCACTAATCATGTCTGCAATACATTACAGGGGTTCCAGGAAACCAGACGGCTCAGTGATGGAGAGATATGTGTTCATGGGTGATGCTACAAAAGTATCGATCGTTGCATTAGGAGATGTTACTTTATCGTTTGGTAGAAATAAGTCTTTGACAGTAAGAGATTGTCTTTATACACCTTCACTTAGAAGGAATTTAGTTTCTGTTTCTATGTTAGCTAAGGATGGATATTCAGTTTATTTTAATAACAATATTGTTATTAGAAAGAATAAACATTTTATCTGTTCTGGTACATTGGTTGATAATCTGTATGTCATTAATCCTATTTCGTCCACAATACAACTTATGAAAATGAATAATATGTCATCTAACTTAAATAAGAGAAAAGAAACTTCTTGTATGAACTAAACATATCTTTGGCACTTGCGATTGGGGCATATTAACCTAAGAAGGATTCAAAGACTGATTGAAGATGAACCTTTGAGTTTATTGGAAGTGGAGGCACTACCAGTCTGTGAATCCTGCTTGGAAGGTAAAATGACCAAAAGGCCTTTTACGCAAAGGGGTATAGGGCCAAAGATGTGTTAGAATTGGTTCATTCTGATTTGTGTGGACCCATGACTATCCAAACTAGAGGTGGCTTTGAATATTTTGTCACATTTATTGACGATTATTCAAGGTATGAATATTTATTTGATGCGCCATAAGTCTGAGTGCTTTGAGAAATTCAAAGAGTATAAGGCTGAAACGGAAAAACGTATAGAAAATGTATCAAGTCATTACGATCAGATCATGGTGGCGGGTACCTCTTTGGAGAGTTTAGGGATTATTTATCAGAGGCTGGAATTGCATTCCAATTGACTGCACCTGAAACGCCCCAGCAGAATGGTGTAGCCGAAAGAAGGAATAGAACTCTTATGGAGATGGTTAGATTAATGATGAGTTATTCGGATTTACCAAATTCGTTTTGGGGATATTTCTTAGAGACTGCAGCTTATATTTTGAACTTGGTTCCTTCTAAGTCAGTACCTCTTACTCCCACACAGCTGTGGATTAGGCGTAAGCCTAGTTTGAATCATGTTCGCATTTGGAGTAGTCCAGCACATGTACTGAATGGGAAAGCAGATAAGTTGGAATCTCGTACAGAAACGCTTGTTTGTAGGCTATCCAAGGGGAACGAAAGGAGGTTTATTTTATAGTCCTAAGGATCAGAAAGTCATTGTTAGCACCAATGCCCGATTCTTAGAGGAAGACTATGTGATGAACCATAAATCCACAAGTAGAGTTGTTCTAGAAGAACTGAGAGGTGAGACACCAAGTACTTTAGTACCAACAATATAAGAGGATGAACCACAAATAACTGCACAACGTGTCACAAATGTTACACCACAATCGATAGTGCTTCTCATAGTGGGATGGTTGTGATACAATCTGATAGATATATGTTCTTGGGAGAGTCGTCAGACTTTGTCCCCGAGGAACAAGATTATGATCCATGTACCTACAATGAAGCACTCCAAGATAAAAATGCAGAGTCTTGGTAAAAAGCAATGATATCTAAATAGAATATATGAATTCTAATCAGGTCTGGGAGCATGTAGAACCACCCGTTGGTGTAAAAGCCATTGGACGCAAGTGGGTCTATAAGAGAAAAAGAAGATCAAACGGTAAGGTTGAAACCTTTAAAGCTCGGCTTGTAGCAAAAGATTTTACTCAAAGAGAGGGTATCGATTATGAGGAAACCTTTTCTCCAGTAGCCATGCTTAAGTCTATCCGGATTCTTTTATCTATTGCAGCTCATCTCGATTATAAATTTGGCAAATGGATGTCAAAACAGCTTTCCTTAATGGAAGTCTTAAGGAAGACATCTATATGAAGCAACCAGACGGGTTCATTGAAAAGGGCCAAGAGCATCTTTTTTGTAAGCTCAAGAAGTCCATTTATGGACTTAAGAAAGCTTCCAGATCTTGGAACATATGTTTTGATCAGGTGATAAAATCCTATAGATTTGATCAATGTTAGGATAAATCATGTTATACAGAAAGTGTGACAAAAACATGATGGTGTTCCTAGTACTTTATGTGGATGACATCTTGCTCATTAGAAAAATGTGAAGGTGTTATCTGATGTAAGGTATGGTTATCCAAACAATTTGATATGAAGGACTTGGGAGAAGTAGGTCACATCCTTGGGATCAAAGTTCTACGAGATGCAAGAAAAGGATGTTGGGCTTATCCCAAGCTTCCTATATCGATAATGTACTAACTCGTTTGAGTATGCAAAATTCTAAGAAAGGTTTCTTGCCTTTTAGACATGGAATTGCTCTATCAAAGGAGCAGTATCCGAGGACACCTAAAGAGAAAGAGAACATGAAGGCAGTTCCTTATGCTTCAGCAGTAGGAAGCTTAATGCATGCAATGCTATATACGAGACCAGACATCTACTTTGCCGTAGGCATGGTCAGCAGATATCAGTCTAACCCAGAACAAGAGCACTGGACTGTCGTAAAGCATATTTTGAAGTACCTGAAAAGGACTAAAGAGTATATGATAGTTTACCAGGCAGATAGTTTAGTTCCCTTTGGGTATACAGACTCAGATTTTTAGTCAGATAGGGATTTCAGGAAATCTACCTCAGGTTATGTGTTTACTTTGGGAGGTGGAGCCATTATGCGGAGGAGTATTAAGCAAAAATGTATTGCTGATTTCACCATGGAAGCCGAGTATGTGGCAGCCTCTGAGGCAGCCAAAGAAGCGATTTGGCTCAGAAACTTTCTATTGGACTTGGATGTGGTACCTAGTTTGCCTAAGTCTATTACACTTTATTATGATAATAGTGGTGCAGTTGCAAACTCGAAGGAACCACGAGCCCATAAGACAGGTAAACACATTGAGCGCAAGTACCACCTGATATGAGATTTCGTAAAGAAAGAAAAGTTGCTTTGATCAAGATAGCATCAGCCGACAACCTAGCTGATCCCTTTACAAAGAGCTTACCAACTAAGGCTTTTGATAGTGTTGAGGGAATGAGAGTCAGATGTGTAGCAGCATGGCTTTAAGTATAAGTGAGAGATTTGTAACAGTATACTGAAAAGTAATGCTTTGAGAATAAGTGGGAGATTGTTAGGGTTATATACTAAAAGTATCACTTTTGTAGTAACCTTATTTCTTTAAATTTTGAATGAGAATCATATGGGCAAATGTTTGCATATTCTATTTGTTGCAAGTGTTAATGCAAATGTCTGATATTCTATATTGTAAATAATATTGTGTGTGGTGTCACACAGAAGATCATATTATCAGTTCCCTATAGAGTATATAAACAGTTCACAACCTAAATGGACTTGGACAATCTATTGGAAAGGTTGTAGTATAATCTTATGCTAGTGGGCTGCAGACCACGACCCATACTTGTTCATTCTTGTTTATATGATTCATATGGATTGAGATATAGTTTAGATTAGATATGATACCATAGCCTTGACAGCGTTTACGTATTCGAGTCGGGCTGGAGTCCGCTCGATACGTAGCTGGCTTGCTCACGAGTTCGCGTCCGAAAATCGGATGCGGGTCGTGACAAGTTTTTTTCGTAGCCCATGCAGGTCAGAGCATATCGTACCGGTTACGTAACTGTACTGTACGAGCCTGCGACAAAGACTAAACCTTAGAAATCTTAATCCACTCTGCCTTGAAAAATTCTCCTAGAAATTCTCTACGTCCTTGAAAATTCCATATTTGCCCTGATTATACTTTCTTGCTTTCCGTACCGTTGATTCTCGTCCCTTCCTATTTCGGGGTGACGAATGATCGTGCTGTCTAGTACTCATCAGCGATTCTTAAGTTATATTAGAATATTGCTTGATTTCGAATATTTGGTTGTTTGATAGATATGAGAGATTATAGATGCTATATGTCCTAGATATATGTTGGTAGGATTGTTAGCAACTAGTTAGAAGGTTATAAGATTTTAGTGATATATATATATATATATATATATATATATATATATATATATATTCACCAGCCATGTTTCATACAATCCCGGTTCTGCATGACTTTAGGTTATAGTCCATATAGACACATCACTTTGTCAAAAGAAAAAGACAAGTCAAATTAGAATAAACAGATGAACTTCAAATTATGATAGTCCACAAAAGAAAGTATACAGTTAAATACTAATCTTCTCAGATGTGCATTGTTCAAGGCAGTCATACAGTTAGATATACATAAAGGTAAGAAGATAGGAGTATCAGAAAGAAGCACCTTTATGGAGATGATGTTGTTGTGCTTTTTCTTAAGAATCTCAACAAGGACTCTAGTCCAGTATCCCTTGTAGCTAAGCAATCCAAGATCTGAAAGTGGTCGCTCCGGGGTGCCCACTTTGCCCTTTTTCTTAGAAAGTCCATATGCTGCTTTCAATAAGCAAAAAATAAAAAATTTCCATTATATGAAGCGAACGTGTAGGAAAGATGATAGTTATTGCCTATAACATATTCCTACTTGGAGAAATGCAGGATGGCTTCGCATTTCAGAATGATGGAAGAGTTTTTTTTAAACAAGAGACCATGCAATTAAATGTTAAATTTAAGCTGCTAAACTCAGAGCAAAGATACTATTTCTCAGCCAGATTCCTCAAATGACGCCTGAACATCCCACTTACTAGTAACAAACACAAGTAATAGAGTTGCATAATCCAAGTAAAGGAATGAGAGCACTTATGAGCACTTCACTCAACTTTAGATAGGTAGTTGTTCTCATCACTAAATTAACTTTGAATAAAATACCCTTATGTACATACCAGAATGCTTATCGTTTATCTATCAAAAACCAATATGTAAACATTTAATACCCATCAGGAGAAATTGGCTGTAAACTAACTTCCTCAAAAGTAACTAATAGGATTCTTAACATGTTAAAATAATTACAAAAAGCCAAGGTTGCGACTATGTTCGACAGACATAACAAAATGGTATGTATCCTTATCGTGTCCACACCTGCGTCAGTATGTGTCTTCATGCAACATAGGTAACCTACCTTTGTAACTATTTGAAAATGACTGTATCCTGTAACTGTATCATGTCCATACCTGTATCAGTGTCTGTATTTGTGCAACATAGGTTGTAGAAGAGTTCAAACTTGATTGTCAAGAAAAAAAGCAAATACATATAACTATTAAATAATTTAAAAAAGCAGAAGAGAGCTTCTACACCAATGAAATATAATAAGCAGTTTAAGAAAAATGCCTTTATCCCAATATTTCTGGGTTTTTTTCAAGAATCCATTCCTCCATGGTCCTACAAAAGGCTGCTTGATCAATAATTCACGTCTTCTGTAATCTTCAATAACATTTTGGTCTATCCCCTCCCTAGCAGCTTCAACTGCAACCCTATCAACTCCATCCGGTGCATAAAATGATCTCCGTCTTATATGTATAAAGCTATTTTAAACAGTTTAATTGCTTGCACCTTGTCCTGAACTATCTAAAACCTTCAGCGAATGAACTCATATTTTAATCTATTCTGTCTCACCTTGTCTGTGGCTAATTAGCTACTAGTATTCTCTATTTTCATTTGTACTAATTAATTGTACTTATATCTTTGAACCTCTCATTTATTAACTTATGTTTATGTTTAGTCAAAAATTAAGTTTAAAATGTTTTGTATATCCTAGTTTGGGATAACATTTATTTCTATATTAGACATTTTACAGAATTTTATAAATAATCTATGGCTCTTGAGATAGATTGACACAGAGTTAACTACAAAATAGGCCTTCCTCATGATTGTAAAAACATAAGATTTTCTGTCAAGCACTATGCTATCACTTCAAGCAGTGCCTGCATATATATATATATATATATATATATATATATATATATATATATATATATATATATATATATAGTACTTTATTTGAATCCGTTGATGGCTGACCTCACTCTCTATAACCTCTTGTTTATTTTCTTCCTACTACAAGACATATTTGTTGTATAGTTAATGACGATGTAAATAGACTCGCATCACTTAATATAAAAAAGAAGGTTCACCATTACAATTATAATACTTAATCAAAGCTTCCAACATTTTTTGGCGTGATCCAAGTTATGCCAAACCTGAAGATAAATTATATACTATTTAGATGGAAATAACCATTAGCAGCTCTTGTATAGAAAACTATGATATCAAATGCAAAAAGCACATCGGTATATAGTACAAGGCCATCAGAAAATTACTTCCAGATATATCAACAAAATATTATGAGAACGAGAAACCAAGTTTCACACCTCAGACAATAGGAGCCCAATTTAGCAATTTCATAGATAAAAGCTTTGGTAACATATCAGTCAACTTGAGGCAAGGTGAAAATTGGAAAAGTCTACAAGCCATGAATTATCATATATTTCCCTTATAGTGGAAATTGTTCTCCTTTATCAAACGATTGATGTCAGTGATAATATTACATAGCCCACTTGCCCTTAAGAAACACCAGACTATCAAAGAACTTAGATTTTGGTCTTGAAATGTCTTCTCGACAGCACAAAACCAGTTTCAGGATGCTTTACCAAAACATGAACACATGTATGCGAAATTATGTTGTGTCATTATCCAATGACACAATAAGTCTGAAAATATCCTAACTACCCAATAGCTTCCAGTAGAACTTCATATATACATTGCCTACCTTCCTGTAAAGGATGCACTCATCTTAAGGGCTCCAGTTTTGGCATGCATGTTAAACTATATGGTGGTAGTTAGAAACTTAGTACAACATAAAGTTATTTAGTCTTTAGCCCCAGCTAGGCTAGTGCAATTTTCTGACTCACTCAGCCTTCTCCCGCATACATATTTATTTCAAGGTATCCAGGCACAAATTTAATTACATGAAATAAAACAATAAAGTGGTATATTTGTATAATATTCCAATAAGTACCACAGTTCCATTACAATACCACAATTCAATAATTAATTTAATTTCATGAAATGAACTGAAATGAAATGAAATAATAAAGTGGTACACTATTTGAATACGATACCAATAAGTTGGAACCATCGACAACCCAATTAGTTCAACAAATTAACAAAGTCTGAGTCTGTGAGATGCAAAGCCATAGCAACCTACAACCATACGGTAATCCAGATTAAAATGCAAAAGGAGCTAAACAAAAAAAGGAGCTCAAAACGAAAGCAAAGTCACTGAACGGAAGGGAACACATAAAAAAAGACCTGCCAGGATCAAAATCTCAACAGAATAACCAAGAGAAGAGAAAAGAAAAGAAAGACAGAACACCATTAGAAATGACTCAACTAGAATGAGACACTTATAAGATTCCAATAGAGTAAAAGAAAGTATGATATACATGGTGCAAATATAACATGCATACAACTTTTTTGTTTCCTGCAGGGAGCAAGGATAACAACAGTACTGTTCCATCCTGACCGGATATGTTAAAAATATTACAGATGCAGAGGAGGACTATTACTGCACTTACTACGGCCCACCGGACGTAGTGGATTTAGAGACATATACCTTAGATCTGCAGGGTGTAGTACCGCAGGGCGAGATACCGCCTATCCTGTAGATAGAGTAGATTTTTGTACTGGACCTTGTCTCCAGTTACTTTGGGGACTGTTATCATTTTGTTTAGTATTAGAGACTTGGACTTGGACTTGTATATTCTTTGTGTTTGGACTTGACAGGTTATATTTTATTGTCGTGTTGTCTTTATCTTTCAGTATTTACTTTATCATCTTAGAGTTGTGATTGAGTACTCATATTTATCATTGTTGTCCTCCGTTCGGAGTTGACCATATTCTCGACAGGTTTTTTATATTATATAAACTGTTGTTAGAGTAGTAAACCTACAGCGTTCTACGCTGTTTTTAGGGTGTGGGCTGGGCGTTGTTATGCACACGTGTCCTTACAGCGGGTGCGGGTCGTGACACCTTCGGGACGTTCGTTGAGGACATTGGGGCGTTGTGCCAATTGAAATAAAGATAAGCGAACTTGCTTGGTTGTATGAAAGATAAGATGCGTTGCATGGTCAAATGGACTTAAAGATATAAAAGCCTGTGAACGGTATTCCATCGAACGTGGAGCGCCAGGACGCTAGGACCGTTCGGCCTAGGAGGGATTTCGTTTACGGTATTGTTGGTGCACTTCATTTAGACGGGTAGCGACCTTCTAGTGAATGTGATAAGCCACTTGCTGCGATTATTTCGGTGGCCTCTGATGTTTGGTTAGCAACCGCACAGAGTTAACATCGTCTTATGTTTTGATTCGATAAATATAAGTCATTCTAGTCCGGAAAGCTGTAAATGATGCATTGAAAAAAAAGAAAGAAAGTTGATATCGAATGTGTTGAATGGATTCACATATTGACTTTGAATATCAGAAATGAAACGTTGCACAGGTGTAACAGATGTTAGGAATAAATTGTTGCACGAAGTGCAATGAATGTCGAAAAAAAGTCGGTGTACGATGTGCAACACGTATTGAAAGTAAATTGTTGCACGTGGTGCAACACATATCAAAGTGAAATTGCTGCACGAAGTGCAACGGATATTGAGAATGAATTGTTGCACAAGATGTAACGGAAGAAAACAAAAGTTATAAAGTGAGAAACGAAATCGATTCGGTTGCGCACCGAGCTTGTGTTGGCAAATGAATACATTGGCCGAGTTGTATCGGATTTGATTTAATCAAAGTTACAGTTGTGATCAAGCACGATCACTGCAGAAATCGTGAGTCAGAAGAGATTGTTGGTTATAGTGAGTATAATACGAGGGAAATAACTTGATTTTCGAGTGGTATATGCCATGCAACTGTAGGCCTAAAAAATATAGTAATGCTGAGTTAATACAGCCTATCAGGAAAATGTCTAAAAGACACGCTGAGTTCTATCAATTCATTTCCTCAAAGCACGCTGAGTTCTCTCAAAAGACAGCTCACCATTTGGCAGATTGTAATTATGACTGACAACACGACAGTCAATAAACTCTCCTCGTATGCCACGTATGCACGGGATTCAAGAAATCTCAGCCGACTATTGCGTGATTTTTGAAATCTTCTTCAATAAGATTCGGTCTTCATCAGTTGGCGTACCAAAAAGAGCTTATCATCATTTAATATGACTGACAAAGCAATCAATGTCAGAGACTTTGTGTCAGTCGAGGCACATCGAATCAAGACAGCTGGCCGTTCTGACTCAAGTCTGCGTGCATTTTGAACTTCAGTGTTCCTGCCTCAAGTTTGCGTGTATTCTGAGCCTTCTGCCTCAAGTTTGCGTGTATTCTGAGCCCTCTGCCTCAAGTCTGCGTATATTTTGAGCCTAAATATTTCTGCTGTAAGTCAGCGTGGATTTTTCATCTCAACAGGGATTTCATCCTCAACCAGTTAGCATGGATTATTATCTCAAATTGGAGTATGTGGCAGACATGCCACAGATCTCTCGTATACGTGCCAGTAACTTGCACACGATTCATGCATGATTGTCATGTGTCCAACAGTTACGGGCCACGTCCAGTAACTGCTCATCAACCTTGCGTACGATTGAGTCCTGCGTGATTTTTAACTATGCATAGGTTATGAAGACAGTTATCTTTTTAGTTATTTTTTACTCTATAAATAGAGTTCTTTTCTCATTCATTGTACAGATATACAGAATATCTAAATTGCTGTCGAATTCTTGAGAGCTTTTCTTCTTCGCATAGTCCAAGGGATAAAGCGATCGTCTTCTAGATCGAATTCCTACAGTTGTATTTTTCCAGAATCAAAATAAATAAAGTGAATTTATTTATGGAAAACAAATTAGCGACTCTGCTGGGGAAACCCATCTCCTCTTCTGAGATGGCCATAACTTAATGTGACGCTTCGTCGGTCGGATCGACAAGAAGGTGATATCGATTCAGTTCAATCAACTCACCTATGAAGAAATGCAGCGGGCTAAGGGTGACAAGCACACTTCAGCCTCTATCACCACTGCCAAATCAAAGGGACGATCTGTCTACGTCCATATGAATCTGTTGGCAACCAAAGATAGTAAAGTTTCTGCCACAGTGTCCATTACTAACACTGGCAAGAACTCCACTACAGGCACGCATATTCCTGTGTGCTCGAAGATGACATCATCCAAAACACGCTAACAGTGATGGCTCCTTAGCCAAATCTGTTTTAGTATTCACGCAGTCCAAAAGTCACGCTGACAGCACTGGCTCTTTAGCCAAACCTGTTCCAGCGTGCATTTCCAAACCCAAAAATCATGCTAACAGCACTGGTTCTTTAACCAAGCCTGTCTCAGCGTGTATTCCGCACGCATCATCCCCCAAGTCAGCTCTTCTGACTCAGTATGCGTACAAAATCTGGCTTTTTAGCCAAGACTTCATATGCTGACAGTACTGGCTCCTTAGCCAAATTGTCACCAGCATATTCTAAGAAGAATAGCTCTTTAGCTATTTCTTCCTCCTTGCCAAGTTCTGCTAGAACTGGGGGTAGTCTTGCTATGGCTCCTCCACAAATGGCTCACAAAGTCCCTTCGAATAGGAACAACTCTTTAGTTGTTTTTCTGCTCTGTAGTGTTTGCTTTAGGAACAACTTTGGCTGACAGTTTTGTAGTCAAAGAAAAGGAAATAGTCTTTTGACTACTCTTCCTTCTGGACATTCTATGTCTCAAAACTTGAACAAGTCTAAAAAGAAATGTTTCTTAATGTCTTCTTCTACGACTTCTTCAAATTGGGTACAGAATTTGTCTCTACAAAATGGTTTGTTACCAACTCCTAATCAAGGGGATGGTTCAACTCTTCATTCTCTGCAAATATCCAGATCAATGGAAGGAAAACTTCAAGTATCAAAGACCAATGTTTTACCTCCAACAGATCTAAGAATAAACTTAATCAATCCCGTTTGGGAAGCACTTCTGGTGTTAAGAAACCATACCAATCGGGAACGAAAGTAAGAGATCCGGATGCAGAATATGCCAAAAATTATGTTGCTCAGATTAATCATTCCTTGTATAATCAAGAGCCGGCAAAATCGAACAAGAAATACATTCCTAAAAATGCACAAAGATTGTTTTCAAATATACCTCAATCTTCACATACAGATTTGCGAGAACATCTTCAACAAAAAGGAGGAATAATTCTCTGTCAATGGATTATGATCATACTGATCATGATTGTGACTTCCACCAAGGGTCATAATTCAATGCAGATGTCAAACTAAACTACAGTCTGTCTTTAATCGGATCCAGTGTGAACCTATGTCTGATGAAGATGAACCTCTTTTCGCTTCTATCAACATGACCTCTCGGGATACTGGGGGTAGAACTGATAGTCAAGATGGGGTATATAGAGGCACCAGATCAAGAGTCCTGTCTTCTAATCAATAACTTCGGTTTCTGAAGACTATTCTGAATTCCTTGGAGAATCCAACTTCCCCTCTTTCTACTGGGGGTAGTTCTCCTACAACTGATTTTGATACAAAAAGCAATGATTCAGAACAAACAGTATCGTCAATAATCCCTCGTATAGTCACAACTTATATGGTGGATGGGAATACTGAATTAAACAATGAACCTTCTTTTTCGATGACTCCCCAAGACCAAAGAATTGCTTCTTTGGAACAACAAATGAAGTCTATGGCTGATACTATGAAGTCAATGTATGAACTTATGGCAACCCAGCTGCAAAATCGACAGACTGTGCTGACGCCATACCAATTGGCACTGGTGTAAGTCCAGTACATGTTCCTCCAGCAGTACAATCCAATATCCCGGACAAGCTCAACCAATTCCTAGCCATTCGGGAGCTGGGGGTAGCGCTTATAATGCTGTCCCTCCTCCTAACTATTCTCTACAAGCTACAACTCCACAATCTTCGGAGTCGTTACTGAAGAATTGAGGAATCTCGAACCCAATTTGAGGCATTCAAACAGAAAGACGGTTTACAAAGGTTAGGCATCAAGCAACCTTATCCAATAGAATGGAAGCAAGTACCATATCCTCCTAAATACAAGCCTCCTACTATCTCATTCTTTGATGGAACCACTTCTCCGAGTCAGTTTCTCAATCACTTTGAAGTGATGACTGACCAGCTACAACCAAGTGACGCCCTCCTTATTCGGGTGTTTGTCGGATGTCTCAAGGAACGGCTTATAAATGGTATAGAAGTCTCCCTGATGGATGTATTACCTCATTTGCCGGCTTCAAACAAATGTTTCTTGAACGGTTCTATGAAGGGCTCAATGACATGACTATGTCTGCTCTTATAAGAATCAAGCAGAAAAATAATGAAACTACTGAGGATTTCATTGAACGGTTTTGAAGAGAAGCTCTGAAGATGCCTCTTGGAACTCCTGATGCTGTCACCATTGACACATGTAAGTCGAATCTGTTACCAATCATCAGCTTGTGGATAGGATCTACTCAATTTTAAGATTGGCCTTCCTTCATAGTTAGTGCCAAAGCCGCAGAAATTAGTGCTGAAACTTTCAAAGGATTAGGAGTGCACATGACTCCCAAAGAAACAGGTCAAAGTACTAGCAATAGCTAAATCCAATACTCGCAAGGGAAAAGAAGCCCTTGAAGTTAATCTCCATAGTCAAGATGCATTGGCTGTTCAAACTACTCCTGCCTCTACGAATCAACAACCAAGAGCACCTCGCCCCAAAGAAGAATACTCTTTTGACGACGATGACGTCCTCGGTATCTTTGAATGTCTACTTAAAGGCAATAAAATACAATTACCTGACATCAAGAAACCCGATGAAGCTGGTAAGACAGACCATCCTAAATACTGTCCGTACCATAGAATGTTGGGTCACACAGCTCGTACATGTTTTGTACTGAAAGGAAAAATCCAGAAAATGATCAAATCTGGAGCTATCACTCTCACTCCGAAAGAAAAGACCGTCACCTCCAACGTTGTCTCTATGCAATTCAGAGATTTTCCTCCTCAACTCCTTGAAAGCGGGATCGTTCCTATTCCCAAGGCAACTCTTAAATCGTGAATATTCCCCCTTCACAGTATGAAGGATTAGTACCAATCACTATTGAAACAGGAGAAATCATATGGATCATCCCGATCTAGTCGCAGATTTTGAATCTCCTCCCTTCAAAAGACTACTTCCCTAAAATCTAAGAAGGCTGAAAAAACTAAGTCATGTCATATGACTTCTTTCGGATCTACTTCCGACACAGAACCAAAAGATAAAGTAGAAGCACTTGCTGGTGCTACTAGAACAGGAAAACATTATCTAAAGGATTATTCCAAGAGTCCTGAAGATACTCCTGATATCTCTCCAGCTGATAAAGATACTCCAGATGTTCCTCTTGAGGAAGAATCATCCATTGCACCTGTTCCTTCAACTACACCGGTTGTACCTATTCCTTCCAAGCCCACAGCACTTGAGAAAGGCAAACAACAAGCTCGCTTCGATAAACCAATCAGGAAGTCCCCTCCCCTTGGACTTCAGAAGCCTTATAACTTTGACATTTTAGCTCTACTCGCTAATACTCCAGCTAGAATGTCCCTCTTTGAACTTCTACGTCTTTCTAAAGAGACTCGGGAGACATTAAGTGAGGCACTTCTTCAGGCTGACTCTTGTCTCGCACAATTAAAGAAGCCAGATGAAGAACCTGTTACTTGCTTACATTGCAATAGTGTATTGGAGATCATCCCGAATATCACCTTTACACAAGATGACATGTTATTGGAGGATAATCGACATGATCGGCCTCTCTACTACACCGGTTATATCGATATGATAAGATAGATCGTATTCTTATTGATCCAGGGTCTACCTTAAGCATAATGCCAAAGAGTCTGTTGGATGAATTAAAAATCCCTCTTCACAAACTTTCCAAGACGGTCACTACTATATTGGGATTCAATCAAAGCCGAAGCGAGCCTTTGGAAAAGATTCATCTGAAACTTCAAATAGGCGATTTCAGATCCAAAGTCACTTTCTATTTGATCGAGATCGTGGGATCTTATAATCTTCTCCTGGGAAGACCCTTCCTTCATGAAAATAATGTGGTGCCTTCTACTCTTCATCAGTGCTTCAAATACATTGACAGCGATGGAAAGGTAAAAAAGGAAGTTGCTGATATAAATCCTTTCCGTGGGGTTGAAGCTTATTTCAGTGATTCCCGGATGTACAAAGAGGAGTATACAAAAATTGTACAATCTATGGAAAAAGAAGATCCGCAAAGTGAGACCTTGATAATTCTGTTAAAGGTCGAACTACTCAGCAACAGTCTCCTAAACCCTCGGGAGAAGGTCCTTTTATTATTCCAGTAAGCGGACGTATCTCTCCATTACCTCAATCATCTACCCAAGATACACTGATCATTCCTGTCAGTGGGCGTACTATATTTCCTGCATCTTCACCTATAAAACAGGACACTCTGGTAATCCCTGTTGGTGGGGGAACTACTTTTCCATCCCAAGCTTCAAGGGAGCTCACCTCTTCTGAGCCATTTGTGATCGATCTTAATCGAAACAAAACTCCTTCTCGTTCTTCTTCTCCCCTTTAGTCATTGATTTGGCTAAGATTTCTAAGGTTCAATCTCCTTCTAATGTAAATATTACTACTTTTGAATTTAATGAAATATCTCCGTCTTTGCAGTATATGATGTTTGTAATCATGTTCATAGTTATTTGCATTTGTTAGATGACTTGAAAACAATAACCATAGGAGTTGTACAGACTTTTCATACAGAAGTATCCTTAGAATCAGTACAAGATTCATGCTTTCTAGTACCTAGCAGAAAACCAGGAGACATTCCAATATTCTTCTACAAAGGACCAAAAAACCCTATCAACCTTGAAAATGATGATAGAAATGATGATTCTGGAAGATTACAATTGCGTCGTTACAGCTAGCAATCTAAATATATTATCAAAATATGGGCTATGACTTCAGAACTGGCCTCAATAGTGGGAAAGGAAGAAGAATGCCTGTTCGGATTCCTTCCTAAAATATGGAAGGACAAAATGCGGATTGGGTTACATTGCTCCTACTTTCTTCATCAATATCATCCATGAAGATCCCGAATCTGATGAAGATAAAAGATCTGATTCTTCTAGTTCCTCCTTTTGGGATTCTGATACAAGTATCGGTGACTTCCACCGTAACATTCTGTCTTCCAACATGGTTTTCGCTGACGGTCCTGAAGAAAATGACGAAGATGAATTTGAAATCTCATCCGAATCAGAACAATGGGCCCAAAGGTTAGATAATCAATGGGAGTTTAGATTCGAGCAGAGAGATCCAACTGAAGATAAACTCGTTCAAATAGATGTTGGTGAAGAAGGATCCCCCAAACCATATTCATTAGTGAAAGTCTTTTAGAAACTGATAAGCAAGACATGATCAAACTTATTCGCGAATATATCGACGTCTTCGCTTGGAGTTATGAAGATATGCCAGGACTTGATCCACAGATTGCAACTCACAAACTCAATATCATGCCAAATGCTAAACCGGTCAAGCAACAACAGCGACGATTTCATCCAGACATTATGGATGCAATTGAAGCCGAAGTTAATAAACTCATGGCTTCTGGATTTATCAGAGAAGAACAACATCCTGATTGGGTGGCTAATATAGTTCCTGTCCTTAAAAAGACTGGCAAGAACAGAGTATGCATAGACTATCGTGATCTCAATACGGCATGTCCTAAAGACGAGTTCCCTCTACCAATTACTGATGTCATGATCGATAATACCTGTGGTTTTGAATGGATGTCATTCATGGATGGGTATTCTGGATACAATCAAATTAAAATGTTTCCAGATGACGAGAAACACACTTCCTTCAGAATGCCGATCGGTACATACTGTTATACAGTGATGCCATTCGGTCTCAAGAATACAGAGCAACCTATCAACGAGCCATGAGCACTATATTCCGTGAACATTTGCGAAAACAGTCGAATGCTATGTTGATGATATTGCAAAAGTCGACAAAAGGAGGATCACATCCAAGATTTGAAAACTATATTTGATCTAATACGTCGGCATCAAAAGATGAACCCTACTAAGTCCTTCCTAGGTGTCTCTAGTGGCAAATTTCTCGACTTCGTCATTACCTCGAAAGGTATACACATAGATCCCGAGAAGATCAAAGCCATCCAAGAGATGCGTACTCCACGCACCTTAAAAGAGCTACGAGAATTTCAAGGAAGGATCGCTTATATCAGGAGATTCATTTCTAATCTTTCAGGACGCTGCAGACCATTCAATAAACTTTTGAAGAAAGCGTTTCTTTCGTCTGGACTGACGAATGTCAGAAAGCATTTGATGACATAAAACAATATCTGATGAGCCCTCCAGTATTGGTACCTCCTATCTCAGGAATACCATTCCTCCTATATACCCGAGCAATGAGTCATTTATTGGGTGCGTTGCTCGCTCAAAAGAATAGAAATGTCATGAAAAAGCCATTTACTATCTCAGTCGTACCATGACCGGAGCTGAACCTCGATATTCATCGGTCGAAAAAGAATGTCTAGCTCTTATGTTTGCTGTCCAAAAGATACGACATTATATCATTGGCCAGACCATTCATGTCATTTCCAGGATAAATCCTATACAAGTCATGATGAAGAAACCAAGTGTTTTAAATTCTTGATTGGCTAACTGGAGAATTTTACTTGCTCAATATGATATGCACTATATCCCTCAGAAATCGGTCAAAGGACAAGCTTTATCTAATTTTTGGCTGCTCATTCAATTCCAGAAAATTCAAAACTCTACGATGAAATCCCAGATGTAGTCCTAGACTCAAACCAAATTGTTGAAGAAGATCCTACTTGGCGTCTATTCTTTGACGGAGCTTCAAGAATAGGTCCTAATGGTGATATTGTCGCTGGGATTGGAATCGTTCTTGTATCGCCAGAAGGTCTTGCTATCCAAAGAGCTTATTCTCTCGATCAACCATGTTCAAACAACGTAGCTGAGTATAATGCATTACTTATTGGTCTTCAACTCGCTAAACATCTGAATATTCAACATTTAGAAGCTTATGGAGATTCTAAACTCATCGTCAATCAGATAAGAGGTACTTATGAAGTTCGCCATCAAGATCTGGTTCCTTACCATAGATTGGCCATATCTATGGCTTCTTCATTTGAAAGATTCTTCATCGAGCATGTTAGGCGAGCATGTAACACAGAAGCTGATGCTCTTGCTAATCTTGCGGTAGTGTTAGCTATTCCGGTTAGACGTCAACAAATGATTGTTGTTTACAATCGAGAATTATTTCATCTTGAGAACAATCTAACTCTAGGACTTCCAGTTGATATTGAAGAATCAACATCTCATGATGTCAATACAACAAGAGGATTCAGTATTGATTTAGAGTCGACAGATTAAATCGTAAATCATCTTCATCTTCATCTGATTCTAGTATGGAATTCATCTTCAGTAATTCAGCTGAGACTCAGAATACTGATAAAGATTGGAGACTTCCTTTCTTAGATTTCGTATTGTATGATATCCTTCCAGATAATCCGAGTGAGGCAGCATCTATCAGACGATGATCACTCAGATTTTATTACAATCATACTGCAAAAACCTTATATCGTCGAGCTTATGATGGTTTACTTTTTCAATGTATTGCCGGTGATGAGGCCCAACAAATTATCCGCGAAGCACATGATGGAATTTGTGGAGCACACCAGCCTGGACCTAAACTTCAAGACCGTATTCGACGCATGGGTTATTATTGGCCTACTATGGTAAATGATGCTATTCAATATGCCCGTAAGTGTAAAGCTTGTCAAATCCATGCGAATTTTATCCATCAACCTTTAAAATTTCTACACCCAACAGCATATCATGGCCCTTCGAAGCTTGGGGCATGGATATTATCGGCCCAATCAATCCGCCGTCATCAAAAGGTTATCGGTTTATTCTCGCAATAACCGATTATTTCTCCAAATGGGCTGAAGCTATTCCTTTATCTGAAGTCAAAACTTCCAACGTCATTAGTTTTATCAAGCATGTCATCTACAGATTTGGTGTTCCCCGACGCATTATTCATGATAATGGACCACAGTTCGTCAGCCAAAAGTTTACTCATTTTGTGACGATCATCGGATCAACAATTTGGCTTCTACCGCATATAATCCGGCAGCTAATGGATTATCAGAAGCTTTCAACAAAACCATCATCAAACTCTTAAAGAAGTTTATTTCTGCCAACAAACGAATTGAGTGAGAAACTCGGTGAATGTTTGTGGGCTTACCGTACTACAGTTCGTAATGCCACCAGATGTACACCTTTCTCTTTGGTGTATGGATGCGAAGCTGTTCTCCCATTAGATTCAAATTCCTTCTTTAAGGATAGCAATCGCTAATGAACTTGCCACTGAGAATAATGATCGTCTTCGACTTCAGAAATTAGAAGCTCTAGATGAAAAGCGGTTATATGCTCAACAGAATATCGAATTCTATCAAGCTAGAATCTCAAGAGCTTTTAACAAGAAAGTCAGAGTTCGAGCATATCAAAAAGGGTAGCTTGTTCTTGCAATCAGACGTCCGATGACTATGACACATATGAGTAAAGGCAAGTTCGATGCAAAATGGGAAGGTCCATTCATTGTGAATAAAGTATTTTCTAATGGGGCATATCAGCTTACCACCATGGATGGTAAAGTTACTATGATGTCCATTAATGGCAAATTCTTGAAGAAATTATGCGTAATATTTTTATCTGTTGAGATTATTCTCTATCATTCCCCAGCTAGTAAAAAAAATACCAAGGTCATTGTTCTCTATAGAATCATTTCGATATCTTTTATCCCTAGTGGAAATAGATATTCTAATTTGTATCATTTTCTTAGTGAATTTGATATCTAGAAAATCACGTCCATATTACCTCTGAATTTTCTATCTCAGTATCATATTTTCTATTTTATGAAAATGATATCTAGTCTTTTGATTTCCGAGTCCAAAGATCATGGAAAATCGAGTTCAAAGATATTTTTATATCTGAATTCTATTTTTTCTAATCAGTATTAAACTAAAATTATCTTTGGTTTAATATCATTTGATAGAATTACTAAGTTCATTTGTATATTCTATTCTATTGAAATATGTCATGTATTTTTACCTCTGAACATATTTTCTATATATACATCATTATCAAAACAACAAAGTCAAAATCAGATCAAAAGTTCTCATTTTCTCCATTCAAGATCAAAGTGCTGATTACAAGTGAATGCCAAAAAAATCCAAAATATGAGAAGCTTGAAAAGTTTATTGAGTAGTAGGAGTTATTAACTCCTGAATACGATCAAGTACAGTGTTCATCTTCTCCTCATGAGTTTTACGGACTCGTTCTGCTGCCTCAACTGCGACTACTTGTTGATCAAAAATAATAATAGCAGTACTGCGACGGTTAACTTCTTCTATCTGCTCGGCCTGCATCTGTTCTCGCTCTTGTTGAAGAGTTTGATAGCGTGCAGCTTCGGTTGTACGAGCAGTATAATCTTAGATTGCTCCTTTTCCATGGAGGCAATACGCTCCTGAAGACGAGCCAATTCCTCTTTCAACTTCTAAAGTTCTTCAGTTTTAGATGTTTTATTTTTCTCCATATATTCTACCCTCTGACGGGTTCTTAATATTTCTTCATCCTTCTCTATTAACTTCTCAGATGAAGAAGCAAGAAATTCCTCTAAAGCAACTTGCTGAGCTTGGGCTTCATGTTCCAATTGAGCGATCTCAGCCACAGTCAAAGATTTAACATCTTCCTTCTTGATCTCCCAGTATTTTGGATAGTTGTCTCCAATTCAGCTAGAGATGTTCAAAGAAGATACATTGAGTCTCACAGCTAGCATGTCGCAGTGCCAGAAGCGGAAATTAATCACCGTTCAGAGTTTGGAGAAAGGCATAGTCTCGTCTTTCATGAATCGCTTGGAGAACGTATCCAGATATGAATAATAATATCTGAATACATTGCCAGGGTCCTTGCCAATCCCGTTTCAAAACTGGGAGTTGCTGTCATTATTGAGGAAGAAGCCTGGATGTTCTCTGTTCTGGGAATAGAAGTGTAGGAATGATATAGTAAAGCGTAATACTCTAGAGGGAGGGTGAATAGAGTTGGCAGCGGAATAATGCTAATTAAAAATTGTTAGCAACACAATCACAGTATATAATCACAGTTGAAATAATGTAAAGGCAGAGTTCAGAAAGCAAACGCAAAGACAGCGATGTATACTGGTATCCCTCTGTTGAGGACTAATCCAGTCGGTAGAACTCTTGCTACCAGTTGAATCCACTATAGGAAAAACCGCAAGTTTTCTTACGAAGTCCTTGCAACTTCTACAACGCGAGCTTTGATACGAAGAACTCGTCCAACTTCAAAATGTGAAGAGGTATTCTTCAATCAAGCCTTCTGATTACAATCTCTCAGAAACTTCTAGACCGTACCGCACTGGCAAATCGACTAGAGGATTGTAACTGGCTTGGGATCTGAAAATGAAAGCTAAAACATATAAAATGGAATAAAGTATAAAAGTTAGAGATATAGCATCACAGGCATGTAAAGTTCTACAGATTATCATCACATGCATGTATTGTTTCAAAAACAGAAAAGAAATCTCAGGCATGCTATTTCACAGGCAATTTGTAATGAAGAAGCAGTATAAAGAGATAGTGGTAAACAAAATGCTGAAATAAACGGAGATGTCATAAATGAAATATCATAAACATGTCCATGAAGATAAAAAGTACTGATAGCAAACTATAAAGTACTGATAAGAACTAAAAAAATGATAAAAACTTGGAATGTCGGAGCATTTCCAAGTATACAATAGAATATCACTAATAATCAAATCACATCTCATCATCACTATCCTCATCATCATCATCAGCAGCGTGGCCAGCATGACCGGAAGTACCAGCACCAGAAGTACCAGCGCCAGTAGGATGAGTAGGGACGCCAGCATAGAACTCACCAACATAATCTCGAGGAGCACGATACCAATCATAGGCGTTACCTGGCTGGAAGTAGGCATGAACAGCCTCATCCTCACAGCGGTAACCCGAAAAAGTTGGATCACGAGGGATGGAAGCAGCAGAATGACCAGTCTGGGCAAAACGCAGATCGGCCAAGGAGTTTGCCATCGCCTGGTAACGGGTGACATCGCGGAACTCACGCTCGCGAGCCATGTCCGTCATCAAGACGTGCAAAGCTAATAAATACTGATGTATGCCCACAAAAGTCATGGCATACGGCTGATGTGGTGGAGGAGGTGCAGTAGGAGGAGCAGGAGGTGGAGCTGAAGCAGTCCGGCTGCGACGAGATAGCTGGAGTAACTTGGGCTCAGAGTCCTGAGTACAAGTCGATAGATCGATCTCGAATCGCTGAAAGATACGAGGAGAATCATCGCGTAAGAGAGATTTCGATCTCTAGCACGACAACGTCCCATCATCTGAATGATAGTCTTAGGGACGGAAAAAGGAATCCCCTTGATAAGATGGTACATGGCGGACAGCTCAAGCGAAGTCACATCATCCTTGGAAGTGGATTTTGGAAGTAGAGTAGAGTAGATGATGCGATACAATTCGTAGTTAAACAAGTTCAGGTTGTTAGCCTTGAACTTTCCAGAACGTACTCTGTCAGGTGCACAGAGTTCCGTTTTGAAACTCGTGAGTGTAGTGCCTTCGGGGAAATCGAATTCCGTGATGTCAACTAGCGGTTCACCTTCATTGGGAATACCAAGAACTCTGCTAGGAGGACATCATTGAACTCAATGTCTATGCCTCCAACACGTGTGCTCACGTCAAAAGTGTTTACTACGAGATTGCAATAGAATAATCTAATGGCATTAGTAGCAATTGGGAAGCACAGTTTAACAAGTAAGTGTAACCCTAATGCCTCAAATAAGTGACGATGATCAGGGAATACCGTCCATTTAACCGGAGCGCCGCCGCATATGGATTGGGTGGAAAAGTCACCGTACCATAATAATGCTTGATCGAGGGTTTGAAAGAAAAACTCATCGAAAGCGCCGTCGCTCTTTTGGACCGGCAAAAACAAAGAATCCGTGTGAGGATTCGAAGAGGACCCTTCCTCACTAGGAGTGGTCTTCTTCCTCTTAGACGGATTAAATCTAGGTACCATTGAAATAAAAAGCACTAATTTGAAAGGTGGAGAGAGAGGGAGTTATACCTCACGAAAATTGGATATGTTGTAGAGAATGACGATCTCGCACGATTCCAAATTTTGGAAGGATTTCACCAAGTAGATTGGAAGCAATAGGTTGGTGAAAAACTAGGGTTCGGAGGTCGGGGTCGGCTGCTGCTGCTGTTAATTAGTTTGGAAGCAATGAAAGAAGAGGCTCTCGGGTTCTGGATATATACACAGATACCTACAACCGAACTCGGGCCGAATTCGGTCAGAGCTCTGGCCGAATTCGCCTAGGGTTCTTTAAGGTTGATTTTTGCCACTTCTTTTTCGTTGTCTCATTTCAAATATTTAATTCAAAGATTAGTTATTTTAGCCTTCAAATAATATAATTAATAATATTTTATGAATTAAATGTCGTTACGCAGCGACAGTTTCAGATTAGCTGTAGGAGTACTGTCCCAGCTGGCGGAGGTTCACCGGGGAACTCTTAAATACCGCTTCGCTTCAACCGTAGTTGTGGTGACAGACAGACTCTTTATTGGCTTGTCTCTAACACAGTTTTTGCGTATTGAGATTTAATCATAAAACACAATCAATTAATTATTGACGTCCAAAATTCCTAATTCTCGACGTAAATAATTGAAACGATCTTCCACTAGAGGTTTAGTGAAGATGTCAGCTAATTGATTTTCAGTATCTATGTACACAAGATTTATATCTCCATTTTGATGATGATCTCTAAGAAAATAATGCCGAATCTCGATATGTTTAGTACGAGAGTGACATACAGGATTCTTAGTCAAATTAATGGTGCTCGTGTTATCACAGAAAATGGGAATATGTGTGAAAAATAAATCAAAGTCTTCTAGGGTTTGTTTCATCCATAAAATCTGAGCGCAACAACGTCCTGCGGCGATGTACTCAGCCTCTGTTGTTGATAAGGCTACAAAATTTTGCTTTTTACTAAACCAAGAGACTAGAGCCTTGCCTAAGAAATGACATGTGCCGCTAGTACTTTTTCTATCAACCTTGTATCCAGCAAAATCTGCATCCGAATAACCAATAAGGTCAAAGGATTTAGTTTTGGGATACCACAAGCCGACAGAAGAAGTGCCCTTAAGGTATCGGAAGATACGCTTAACTGCGGACATATGTGATTCCTTTGGGTTAGCTTGAAAACGTGCACACAGACAAACACTAAACATTATATCTGGACGACTAGCAGTTAAGTAAAGTAAACTACCAATCTACCTCACTACTTACGTGTGTCGACTGGCTTGCCTTGTTCGTCAGAATCAAGCTTTGTTGAAGTTGCCATCGGAGTGCCAATAGGTTTGACATTGTCCAGATCGAACTTCTTTAGCAAATCTTTTGTGTACTTGGCTTGATTAATGAACGTCCCATTGTCGGTTTTTTGATTTACAATCCGAAAAAGAATTTCAGCTCTCCCATCATGCTCATCTCAAACTCATTCTGCATACACTTAGAAAATTCTTGACAAAGAGATTCATCAGTGGATCCAAAAATGATATCATCAACATAGATTTGAATTAAAAAGCTTGCCATTAAAAGATTTAATAAAAAGTAGTGTCAACCTTTCCTTTTGAAAAATTGTTGTCAAGTAGAAAAGAGCTTAGACGATCATACCAAGCACAAGGGCTTGTTTCAAACCGTATAAGGCTTTCTTCAACTTGAAAACATGGTCAGGATTTTTGAAATCCGTGAAACCCGGAGGTTGTGCTACAAAAACTTTTCTTTTATAAAGCCATTTAGAAAAGCACTTTTAACATCCATTTGAAAAAGTTTGAAATCATGAAAACATGCAAATGCACATAACATGCGAATGGATTCTAATCTCGTAACTGGGGCATAAGTTTCATCGTAGTCGATACCCTCTTCATGATTGTATCCTTGAGCTACGAGTCGAGCCTTGTTACGAGTTACTAAACCATCCTCATTCAGTTTGTTTCGGAATACCCAACGGGTGCCAATGACCGGATGATCAATAGGCTTGGGAACAAGTTCCCAAACTTGATTCCGTTCGAATTGGTTCAATTCCTCTTGCATGGTATCTATCCAGAAACTATCACTACATGCTTCATCAATAGATTTAGGTTCTAGCTGTGAAATAAATGCAACACTAGAAACAATATCTCTACTGGATGATCGAGTACTTACTCCTTTGGTAATGTCACCAATTACCAAATCTTGTGGATGATCAGCTGTGAATTTTAACCTCTTCGATAGACTCTGTAGGTAGCTGGTTCCTGGATCTCCTCTAGGGGGTTCAGCTAGTGCAGAGCTTGGTTCAGGTTCAGCTGATGTTGAGCTTGATGTAGCAGATCTTCATCACTATCATCGTGAGTCATTTGGTTCATTTCATCAAAAGTGACGTTTATTGATTCTTCGATGATCATGGTACGTTTGTTGAAGACTCTGTACCCTTTGCTATTGGCCGCATAACCTAGAAATATACCTTCATCGGCCTTTTCGTCAAACTTTCCCAAGTTGTCTTTAGTATTAAGAATAAAGCACTTACAGCCAAATATCTTAAAGTATGAAACTGAAGGAATTCTATCAAACCATAACTCAAATGGAGTCTTCTTCGATTTGGGTCGAATTAGAACTCTATTGAGCACAAAACAAGCTGTATTGACAGCTTCAGCCCAGAAGTATTTGGGTAGGCTAAATTGATTTAACATCACTCTGGCCATTTTGGTTAGAGTTCTGTTCTTACGTTCTACAACTCCATTTTGTTGTGGAGTTCTAGGGCAGGAGAACTCGTGTATGAAACCGTGTGTGTCACAAAATTGCTCGAAATCAGCATTCTCGAATTCGCCTCCATGATCGCTTCTAATACGAGTGATCATGTAACCTTTTTTATTTTGTACTTTCTTGCAAAAGGCGACAAATTCGGATAATGCGTCATTCTTGCGTGTCAAGAAATATACCCACGTGTAACTAGAAAAATCATCTACAATTACAAATGCATATAATTTACCTCCAAGACTAGCAACTCTGCTAGGACCGAATAAATTCATGTGTAGCAATTGTAGAGGTCTAGTAGTACATACGCTGTTTACAGAGAAAGACTGAAACAGTGATCTGATAGCCTTGTTCTTTTCACATTGGCTGCATACCGAATCCTTCTTGAATATTAGTCTGGTAAACCGCGTACTATCTTCTTTGTGGATAATCTTGAAATTGTATCTATGTTTGCATGACCGAGTCTCATGTGCCATAGATGACTCTCATCACTTTTGGCCATTAAGCATCTACCTGAAATGTTAGCTTCTTCCAGTAGATATAAAACATTATATTGTCTTCCCTGATTCCTTCAAAGATAGTACTACCAGTTGAGCTATCAACTATAGTACATTTGTCTTTGCCAAAGTTGATACCATAACCATGATCAGCTAGATGACTTATGCTGAGCAGATTATGTTTCAACTCGGTAACCAGACAGACATCTTTAATCACGGGATAGGGAGACTTACCAACATCACCGATACCAATAATATACCCTTTCAAATTATTACCGAAGGAGACATAGCCTTCCTTCTTCTTCTTCGACATTGTTGCAAATAGAGTAGCGTCACCGGTCATATGTCGTGAGCAACCGTCGAGGATCCATTTGCTTCTAGCATGTGAAGGGTGTTCCACCTATAAAACAGTTTACAGATGAAACCTTTGGTACCCATTCTTGTAGGGTCCTAATTGTTAGCTTTAGGTATCCAAGCATAAACATTTAAATCTACAAGCTTTCTCATTCTACATGCAGATGATATGTGACCAATGAGGCCACAATAATGGCATTGTGCATGTTGAGTGTTGAAAGCAGTGGTGTGCATGGTTGGTAGGTTTGAGTTTTCTAGTATAGAAGAATGTATATCTATGATCATGTTTGGGCTTAACCTTTTGGGGTAAAGGTTTTATATGGTTTGGTCTGACAGTGTTTGGCTTAGGAATGTTCCGATTTCTCGGTAAGTGACACGTATTAGGATAGAAAGCAGCAGGCTCAAGCTGTTTTCCTAACCTAATTTCCAACTTTTTGGAAGTGTCATATAACTTAGTATAGAAGTGAGTGATTCCATTCTGATTTGTGCAGATTGAAGACTTTTCTTTTCTTTAGAAAGATCTTCTCTCAATTGGTCTATAATCTTGTCTTTCTCTTCGGATGACTGTTTAGTCTCGTGTAATAAGAGCTTTATAGAGGAAAGCTCACCAGACTCACTAACATTAGCTCTAACCTCAGCCAGTAGGTCGATAAGTCTTTCTATTTCTCCTTTGTACTCTTTGAGTACCTTCTTAGCGGTCAGATATTTACTATGCAGTTTCCTGTAGTCAAGCATCAGGTCACTGAAGGCATCTCCTAATTGCTCAAAGGTAAAGTCATCATATGTTTCTACAGGTTCAGTAGGTACCTGATCGATTGCCATGAAGCAGATGTTTGCAGCGTCCTCTGAATGTTCATCTTCTGAGTCGCTAGCTTCACTCTCATGCCATATGCTGGTGTTGGCATATTTCCGAGACGTTGATCTTTTCAGGTTGCCTTTTTCATACCTATTCTTCTTCTTGCTCGATGATGAGTTGATGGGACAGTCCTTCTTCATATGTCCCTTCTTCTTACAGCCATAGCAGACAACATCTTCTTGGCACCAGTTGTTGCTGTTGTTCTCTTTGACTCTCTTCTCATGTCTCATGAATCTTTTGAACTTCCTTGCTAGGAGAGCTTGATCTTCAGCGTCAGATCCACTGCTGTCTGAATCATCTTCAGCAGCTTTTCTGTGCTGAGCCTTGAGGGCGATAGTCTTCTCCTTTGGTGCAGGCTCTTCAAAATCTTGCAGCTCCAGTTCATGAGTGAGTAGCTTACCCATGAGTACTTCAAGTGACATTGTGGTGAGGTCGTTTCCTTCAATGATAGCTGTAGCCTTCGGAATCCAGTTCTTGGTGAGAGCTCGCAGGAGTTTGCGAATCTTTTCGTGGTTACTGTAATCTTTGCCTAAGGAGGACAAAGGGTTACAATATCCAAGAACCTCTCGAACATTTGTGACTGTTTCATTTGGCTTCATTTTGAACGCCTCATACTCTTGAGTAAGTCTGCTGACTTTTGACTCCTTGACTTGAGTCGTACCTTCATGTGTAACTTCGAGAAGCTTCCACACACCATTTGCCGTTGTGCATATAGATACCCTGTTAAATTCTGTTCTGTCTAATGCACAAAAAAGAGCATTAATGGCACGTGCGTCAAGACTGGCCTTTTTTTTTCCTCTCTGTATAACTGCTTTGGGGTTCTTCAACCAAAACTCCCTCGACATTTATACGAGGTGGCTTCTGATAGCCATCAAGAACAATAGCCCATAAGTCAAAATCAAGAGATTTCAAGAAGAAACTCATCCGTGTTTTCCAATAATATAGTTAGTACCATCAAACAGTGGGGGTCTGTTTGTGGCCTGACCTTCACTTGTGAATTTCATAGTAGCCATGAGATGTACTGTGATCTAATAAATAATGAATAAATATAGCACTGTTACCTCGCTTTACCTGTAACACCCGCTCTGATACCAATTGTAGGAACGATATAGTAAAGCGTAATACTCTAGAGGGGGTGAATAGAGTTGGCAGCGGAATAATGCTAATTAAAAATTGTTAGCAACACAATCACAGTATATAATCACAGTTGAAATAATGTAAAGGCAGAGTTCAGAAAGCAAACGCAAAACACAGCGATGTATACTGGTATCCCTCTGTTGAGGACTAATCCAGTCGGTAGAACTCTTGCTACCAGTTGAATCCACTATAAGAAAAACCGCAAGTTTTCTTACGAAGTCCTTGCAACTTCTACAACGCGAGCTTTGATACGAAGAACTCGTCCAACTTCAAAATGTGAAGAGGTATTCTTCAATCAAGCCTTCTGATTACAATCTCTCAGAAACTTCTAGACCATACCGCACTGGCAAATCGACTAGAGGATTGTAACTGGCTTGGGATCTGAAAATGAAAGCTCTAGAAAACTCTTTGGAAGGCAGAAAGCTTTTTAGATAGAGAGAAGATTGAAAGTGAATGAGTGAATTGAAATGATCGAAATCCTTCTCTATTTATAGGAATTCCAAAGGGAGAACTCTGTCAGAATTCGGGCAAAATTCGGGCAGAACTCTATGAGCAAATCTCGGTCAAATCCGCAACTGCAGGAGGACCAAGTTCCAGAGAATTCAAAAATCAAACGGCCACCAACCGAACTCTGGCCGAACTCTGGCCGAACTCTGGCCGAGTTCTGTCAGGGTTAGGTTAGGGTTTTAAAAATAGGTTTTGGTGATTTTTGAAAACCTTTTTGAAAACCTTTTTGTAAACATTTTGATAGGTCATTTTTAAAAACATTTTGAACTATTTTGGGGATAGCCTATTTGCCAGTACGACTCGGTGTACATCATTTTCCTAGACTCAAATAAAGTGAAAATTATATTGCATAGGAAATACAGACTCAAGTAGGCAAACAGATCTTCAGTCTTGAACGGAGTGAATATCCAATCTTGCTTATGTCCAAGAAGCTGAAATGTCCCAACTAGCTTCGTATATCCAGACAGAGTTTTGATCAATTATTAAAATCAGGTTGACTATATGACCAATGGGCCAACAAGTAGTATGTGCTTTTGGAGAATTCGGTAGATGCAAACTTCCTTCATCAACATCAGTCTGAACAGGCGGAGCATGAGTCGAGCTCATCGCTGCAGCAGTTCCTACTAGTCAAAGGAAAAATAATCAGCATATAAAGAAAAAGAAATAGTAAAAATAAAATTGAAATAAAACTCTACCGGTTGAGATTCATATTCTATATGCTTGGGAAGTCTCGTATCTTCTCGCAGTCGGTCCATAACGGTGTCTGACACCTGCTTTATATGACTACTTCCAGCTTTAGAATTACTGGGTACTGGAGCATTGTCAGGAGATCGAACAGGTTCAGGATTAAGCTCCATTCTATTCCCTCTGATTGTCTTCATCGTAATGAGTGGAAGTATCAGGGTGCCAATCCTCTTCCTCTTCAACTTCTTCTTCTTCCTCAAAGTGTTCTTCTTCAGAACTCCTTTTGTCAGATTCATTTCTTTCTTCAGATTCTCCTTGATCCTCAGCTTCGTGATGAGTCTCTGATCCAGAATCTAAGATGTTTTCATCAACTCCTTGAGAAGGATGAATCTCAGGAACAACAACAACAGTATTAGTAAATTCAGCTTGGGTATATTCAATCTCTTTTGGAATACTAGTTTGAAGAATGATGTCTTACAAACATTCTTCAGTAATTCATCAGCAGTTAATAGCTCAGACGTTTGCACATCTTCATCGCCTCTGGCCGAAGGAATGTTCTCTTCAACCTGAGTTTCTTCAACTGGATTAGTTTTTTTACAGGTTGAAAAGACGGAGCTTCTGGTTGTTTCCTGACTTCTGTCCTGGCTGCTGATTCCCTTCTGAATCTTCAATTTGATCATCCAACGCCTGAATGACACCCTCTTTCCCGTGCTCAAAGGGGATGTTAATATCCTCTCTCCTTATCTCTGGAGTGGTACCTAACCCAAGATCGAATGTGGGTTCTGCAACTACTCCACTAGTTGTTGGGACAGTCGTTTCCTGAAATCGAGTTGATTCTACCTCAATTGGTTCAGCGGAAGTTACCGGAATATGAGCGTGATCAGATTCTGTTCTTTTAATAGAAACTGCTTCTTCGATTTATGGCAATATACCTCCGCTCATAATGGTTTCCAAAGTTCATTACCCTTCATTTTTTCGACAGTCCTCTTGACAAGTCTGGCTCTCGATTTCCTTTTTATTAAAGGAGCATCATCTTCATCCGTCTCTTCATCTTTATCAGCAGCATCATCTTCATCAACTGGGAGACCACCTAGAGGTGAAGTGGCAGTTATTGAAATTCCTTTCTTCTTAGAAGTCTGAGATTTAGTGCTCTTTTTAGAGACCGTCTCTGATTCATCACTCCGTTTTCTCTTGGAGATGGACACAAATATCGGAGGAAAACTTCATCAGGAAATATTTGCTCTTTGGATACTTCGTATAAAGGCTCGACTTCCGTAGGCTCATCCTCAGGGTCCAGGGTAAATTGTGAAGTGATAATTTTCTTCTTTGACTTCTTTGACGGAGCTGGGTCATCCTCTGCGACGAAAGTCTTCAAATGGAAATTTGGCATAAAAGTGCTCGATGAAACATAAAAATGGGCATATGTGTAGAGCATTTTTGTTCCCGTCTTGGATAAAGGATTCGGCATAGAGAATTCAGCCTTTGTATCTCTAGCTGTGAAATATCTCCATGCCCGAGCACCATCAATAAGTCCTCCACGAGCAGAGAGGCAAGTAGTGGCATTCCCAACATGAAGTTGATCATATCCGAACTGTCGAGCAAATCGACTCGGCAAATATGGTTCTAAATACGTCATTTCCTCATGACGATTATCAAATGAGATGGTCGAATTCGTTGCAACCACTGAAAAGCTACATCACTTAGCCTGTGACCTTTCTCTCCATCTATCATATTCACAGGCATACTCTCATAACCTGGTGGCGGAGGAACACATTGAATTGACCAATGTGACGCTTGGTTCAAAACGTTTCTGCATTCTGGAAGTGTATGAACTTTCCAGAAAGTTTCTCCAGCATATTTCTCTAAAAAGAGACTGTTGCTCCCTCCCGCTCCCGGAGGTATCAAACCGTCATGATGAAGAAGAAGCCAACCATACAAATAAGTATATGGCATCTCTATTCTCGGGAAAGGATCGGTCATATTCCTTTGGTCAGACATCATGGTGGTTACAAAGTTTGAAGACCTGCATTCAGCCTGCAAGTTATCGCTGATAACAAATCTATCTTGTAACCGTACATGAGGCACACTGCTGCAAAAATGACGCCTCTATGTATCCTATCCAAAGAGCAAGAGCCAGGAACAATAAATCTTCTTAGCCAGAGGGATAGGAATCCAGCTAAATGACCTTTCTTCGATAAAGGTTTTCCACTTTGTCTAACATATCACTTGAAAGTGGTTCCAGCTTTAAATTCATACCAATCTTCATTGATTGCAAAATCTTTACAATCATACTTCTCCAGCAGATTGGTGATTTCACTTTCAGAAAGGGGTTTGAAGGAATTGATATGATACTTCCTCTTTTTATTTATCTTCTTCTCGTCTTTTTCACGATTAATGAACAGATAAGACATCCACTTCTGGATATGGCAGCCGGCTTCATCCTTATTATTTTTATAATAGAGAGTACATGTGCCGAAATGATACATCATTTCTTCGAATAGATATACCATTTTCGGGTTCTTCTGCGACAGAAAATTCAACTCCTCTGTTGTAGGTACATATTCTTCATATGGCAATGTGCCTGTGGGTAGATGAGAGATGTATTCTATCTCATGAAGAGAAAAACCCATCTCCCCTTTGGGAGTCATAAAGGTTCCTGTCCGGTGATTATATCTCTCAACCAAGGCCAGGAATAAAAATGGATTGGGTTTGAAGCCGTAAGAAGAATTGACGATTGCGTCATAAAGATTTATCTGCTTCAAATCATTCTTATATTTGTCCAGAACCCAGTGGACTAGAGTCTTCCACCTTATGTTCTCTTGATTCATTAAGCCTATCATCCTCGGCGTTGAGTCAGTGGGATAAAATGCCTTATCATTCGCCATGAATTCATTTATGAAGATAGGTGTTCTGAATGGTATCAACAGAGACGAATCTTCTGGTGGCACACATCCCGGCTTTAAACCACGAAATGAAGATACGTGATTCTCTGGAGCACTATAAAATCCGTCTTTCTTATAGATAATTTGGCTCGCCTTCGCTTGTTGATTTTCTGTTAGATGCCATGACATTCTTCTCGGGTAACTAGCGTGCATGAATCGCATTATGGATAAACCCCTAGACACTTTCGGCCAGTACATGGCTTTCCTCGTATCACCTTCAAAATAGAAACAAACTTTCTCCCTGATTCCTTTGGGTTGTGATTTGTGCTATGGCGTCCCCAAACAGAAAGGCCGTTTCTTATGAAGTACCAAATCAAGACTTTGGAGTGGTTCACCATTTATCAGACATAGCAGAGTTGTGTGGTCTTGATTCTTCAATAAAACCAATCTGGCTTCAGGAGTGTCAAATTGAGGAAACTTTACATGAGACAAGTCATGTTTGAATGAAAAGCTCATATATCCTTCATATTCAGCCTCTTCACTTCGGATGTCCACTACAAAAAAGAAAAGAAAAGATCAGATATGTTTTGTCACGCAGACTTCAGAAAAATCTACGTCTATGAGCCTTATGCGTGCTTAACAGTGTTCAAAGAAAATTTCATAAGGCACGCATAAATCAGACAGATACGCTGCCAGAATTACGCAAAGATCAAATAATCACGCATGTGATTAATTCACGCAAAGTCTAGACAGATTAGAATGAAAGTCACGCATCATTGCCAGAATCACACTGAAGTGAAAATGACAAAAATACGCTGACAGATCAAGACTAATCTATCCAGAGGATGGCTCTCAGAAGTCTGCGTGAATAATTCAACATCGACATCTCTGCCAACATATGAAAAATCACGCAGATTTATGAGAGCCATGCTCATTTGCGTAAAACACAGAGCTTCGTAAACATGCAGATGTGAAGTATAGCCAACCCTAAAAAGGGGGCATACTTTATTAAATATCCTTTGCCCTAAGAAGGGAGGATATATTTCGAAAGTTCAGCATCATTTTTCTTAGAATCCTAAAGAGATTTCTATGTGGAGTTCATCTTCATGAATTCATATTCCCCATCATCAGCACGCTTACGTTGCATGGGGGGATGAGTGGCTCACGACAAGGAAGTCGATCGGAGGTGGCACGCGAAGACGTTGCAGGGGCCTTGCCTTAGCTTGAGCATCGATCTTGGAGCCATGGCAAAGAAAGAAGAAGGAGGACGGAGAAGACGACGAAGAGTTCTGTGTGGAGTTCTCTCTCTAAAGCAAGTAAAAGAAATAATGGTGGTATATGGCCTTTTTATAGGCTCACAGAGAAGTCCAAACGACAAATTCCTTAATCATTTGCCTCATATAGGGTTTTTACGGGATCCTAAACCGCACAGAATCCCAACGGCCCAATCTTTTCAGAAAAAATCTCTCTCTATCATTTGAGCGTAACTAAATTTATTTTTTCGTCTCGATTTCAAAGTATTTCGAAATAATTTATCATTTTTCGAAAATTTGAAGGGGGTTTTGTAGGCCTCAAAAATATAGTCACGCTGAGTTAATACAGCCTATCAGAAAATGTCTAAAAGACACGCTGAGTTCTATCAAATCATTTTTTCAAAAGAACGCTGAGTTCTCTCAAAAGACAGCTCACCATTTGCCAGATTGTAATTATGACTGACAGCACGTCAGTCAACAAACGTCTCCTCGTATGCCACGTATGCACGGGATTCAAGAAATCTCAGCCGACTATTGCGTAATTTTTGAAATCTTCTTCAACAAGATTCGGTCTTCATCAAGTTGGCGTACCAAAAAGAGTATCATCATTTAATGTGACTGACAAAGCAATCAATGTCAGAGATTTTGTGTCAGTCGAGGCACGTCGAATCAAGACAGCTGGCCATTCTGACTCAAGTCTGCGTGCATTTTGAACTTCAGTGTTCCTGCCTCAAGTTTGCATGTATTCTGAGCCTTCTGCCTCAAGTTTGCGTGTATTCTGAGCCCTCTGCCTCAAGTCTGCGTATATTTTGAGCCTAAGTATTTCTGCTGTAAGTCAGCGTGGATTTTTATCTCAACAGGGATTTTATCCTCAACCAGTTAGCATGGATTATTATCTCAAATTATCAAATTGGAGTATGTGGCAGACATGCCACAGATCTTTCGTATGCGTGCCCAGTAACTTGCATACGATTCATGCATGATTGCCATGTCCAACAGTTACGGGCCACATCCAGTAACTGCTCATCAACCTTGCGTACGATTGAGTCCTGCGTGATTTTCAACTATGCATAGGTTATGAAGACAGTTATCTTTTTAGTTATTTTTTACTCTATAAATAGAGTTCTTTCTCATTCATTGTACAGATATACAGAATATCTAAATTGCTGTCAAATTCTTGAGAGCTTTTCTTCTTCGCATCGTCCAAGGGATAAAGCGATCGTCTTCTAGATCGGATTCCTACAGTTGTATTTTCCCAGAATCAAAATAAATAAAGTGAATTTATTTATGGAAAACAGCAACGTATGCGATGAATGACTTGATTCAGAGTGGTATATGATATACCACTTGTGCGATGAATTTCATCGACGCATTGTGAGAATTGCAGAAGGTTTGTCCGCAACGGACGGGATAGTACCGAGACTCGATTGGAAATTTATACAACGATATGTTGATGCAAGTGTTCTTCGAAAATCGGTTGGACGATAAGGTGAGACTCGTATCAATGAATGATACGTCGGACAAAAATATAAGTCGGTCGAATGACGGAAACTAGCGAAACGATTATGCCTTGAGGCAACAATCGGATCGGGGATAGGAAACTTGAAACTTTGTAATCGAACCGCACGACTTGCGAGCTCGATGAAAGTGTTCGGCGATACAAATTATAATCGAATCGCACGACTTGCGATCTCGACAAAATGTTAGAATACACGAATGGTAATCGAATCGCACGACTTGCGATCTCGATAGTAATGTTGGACGAGGCAAAATATAATCGGATCGTACGATGTGCGACTACGATGAAGAGTTGGTTGATGCAGATTAATAGTGCCCAAGAGATAGTTGATTTCGTTACGACAAAACTCATTTGAGTACAATTGAAAAACACGCGAGACTTAGAGGGCGAGATCGTATGACTTGAGGGTTCGATATTGGATAATCGGTAACTCAGTTACGCGATCAAGTATAGTAGGATGCAGCGAATCGAAAATCAAGTTGATGCATATGGAAAATTCATTGTGAACTTGGATGTATGCGATGCAGTTAAGTTGACGTGAAACGGATTCAAAGTTGATCCTTACGCTATCGAAATTGATACGACGTATCGAGATCGATACGTAAGGAAACGTAAGCACGATGTGAGAATACAAAATATAGTGTGCCTCGTGCTATCAAAATTTTGTAAGTATAATACGAGAATGAACGAACTGGTTGATCATGAACTTTATGATTGATCGAGACGAGACTATAAGTCATCGACGATTGTTCGATGCGTATAGCATCTCTTGTGTCGACCGCAAATAAGATAGACTCGAACTCGATACGAGTAGATTTTCGTAAATTACGGAACCACCGACGGTAGTATGAGTTAGTCGGAGGCTAGTTGTGCATCAATTGCGTCGATAGAAATTGTTGTGTACGGATTTGGGTTAGTCCGATAGAATGGTCGGAACGTGATTTGGCTTCGAAATAAGATATAGCATATTTCGTAGTAAAACTATCCTTCGGTGATAATCTACAATTATCGAGCGTAGCTTCGGGACAGCTGACCCTAGAAGACTTGACCGCCAAATTAAATCGAATGTTGCAGACCGTAAGATGACCCATGCGATATCACATATGAGATTACATCGGTAACAAATATAGTGTGGTGCATGTTGACGATAAGTCTACGCGATCGAAAATTGTTGGAACAGCTTTCGATTGAGAATGACGTAGCTAGTTTTTGAGTATTCGTCGAATGAATGCTTGAATGGTTATGTTGGTCGACGATCGAACACCAACGGACTTGGTGATTCGGATAGGCGATTGCGAGGATCGTGATATACACGAGAGAGAACGATAAAAGAATGACTTATGAGTCATGTCGTTAGATTCGAATTCACCTTACAATTGAGCTTGCGTGAATCAAACATATATTCGATGTTGCGAGACGGACGAGTTTAGAATTTGGCTAGAAACTTCTCACTCGGTAGGAATCGAATGTAAGATGCATCGTAAAGACCTTCGTGTCAAGGCGATCGTTGCCTTGAGCATCGTCGACGTAAATTAAACTTTATGTCAGATAGATTGTGGCCTTTGTGCAATATCAATTTAAAAGTTGCGTCGGAAGAACTTGAGCACGGTGTCTAGGTAAATCACCTAACGACGTAGTCCTGAATGTTGATGCTTTTACAAGTCAACAAAAGAGAGTCATATCGAAAAAAGTTACGAAGTGAAACTTCAAAAATAAGTTGGGTAGCGACGTTGAACGCAAGACGTTGCGAAGACTCGTTGTGATCGGATGCACGACGGCTTAACGCGACGATAGAATTAATATTCCCGATGAAAATTACAAAGTAAGAAATGTAATTTTTAATCGCATGGTGTGCCTATAATTTTGTTGGATGATCGCATGTGTATCAATATGCATATGCAATGGAATTGCGAGAACAAGTACTAGAGCCCAAGTCCGATCGAGAGTACGAGGTAGCGAGTAATTGAGAATAAGAAGTTACATGTTTGCTTTGTTCCTATATTCTACAACTAAGCCTGGCTGAAATGCATATATTGGTGGGACGCCTAAATATGTGTATGACTCCAAACTAAGTTGTATGATCCAA
>JANAVB010022599.1:885621-956660 GCA_029216955.1 Iris pallida
AAAACCTCTGTACTTCCTTCGGGTCATGCTGCCGGCTGTGCTGCTTCCCCCTCCTCTTCCTGTCCACTTCTTCTCCCCGACTCTACACTTGAGCTGGATGTCATATGTGGCTGAGAGAGTCAAATAAAAAGAAGGGATAGGGAGGAGCAGATTGGTTCAGAGCCATGGTGGAGGAGAGGAGAAGGAAGATGCTTGATCAGAACGGATGGCTCAGAACACAAGCCAAGATTCATTCTAGCATACATTAGTGTGAATCATCTATGTTCTTATCGTATATAGTATCTGAAGAACGTACAGAATCAAGATGAACTCATTAATGTAACTAAGACATCATCTACTACTATATAAGATATAGTGATAGGTTGTCGTATCATCATTGCCGAGGGATGAGGGTCGAAGGACAGGCAACTTTATCTACGACTACATAGTTTCTGCCTCGCCAGTCGAATGGCTGCAGGGACTATGTCATGATCACCATGTCTACCGTAGACTAATGCAAATGGAGCTGAAAATATCCGTCGCTAACCGGTCACTAGTCTGTCGGTAACTGAGAATTTTTTTGAAAAAAAATTGCAGCACTTTCCCTGTTCACAAAAATATGCATAAACCAAACCAATATATAATGCACACCAATTATCCAAGAATCACATAGACCAAATATGCACATACGAATTTAATGCACGCCAATTATCCAAGAATCATATAGACCAAACCAAATTAATATAAAATAGACATCAATTATCCTAAAGAGTAACCTAATATCCATCGTTATAATTCGATTTATCTTCGAGTGTGAGAACGGATGGCTCAGAAGACAACCCAAGATTCATTCTAGCATACATTAGTATGAATCATCTATGTTCTGTACATATGGTGTAGTATATGTTCTTATCGTATCTAGTATCTGAAGAAAGTAACAGAATCAAGATGAATTCACATAATGTAATACTAAGACATCATCTACTACTATATAAGATATAGTGATAGGTTGTCGTATCATCATTGCCGAGGGATGAGGGTCGGAAGACAGTCAACTTTATCTACGGCTACATAGTTTCTGCCTCGCTAGTCGAATGGCTGCAGGGACTATGTCCTGATCACCATGTCATGCCGCAGATCAAATGCAAATAGAGCTGGAGCCAAAATACAGAAACCAAAATACAAAATCAAATTCCTGGGATGGATGGCTCAGAACACAACCAACCGGAGAGGATACTCTGAGAGATCCATCTGAGTAGTACGTGTACTCTGAGAGATCACCTTTACAAGAATGATATCAGTAGTGGGATTGAGTGCTGGAGGGGATATTATCAGAGTATACGTCCTACTCAGATGGGTCTCTCACCGTTACTATTTTTTCTGACAGCATGGTGGATGTCCTCCGTCAACAAAATCTGGCTCCGAGCCAAAACTTTGCCCCGGAGCTCAAGTGGACATCCTTCGTGTAGAGCTCGAGTGAGAGGTTCCTGACAGCATGGTGGTCTCCTTTATCAAAGTATCCGTGCTCGTCCCACAACCAATGTGGGATGAGCACGAATACTTTGACAAATGAGACCACCATGCTGTCAGGAACCTCTCACTTGAGCTCTACACGAAGGATGTCTACTTGAGCTCCGGGGCAAAGTTTTGGCTCGGAGCAAGATTCTGTTGACGGAGCACATCCACCATGCTGTCAGAAAAAATTAGTAACGGTGGGAGACCCATCTGAGTAGGACGTATACTCTGATAATATCTCCTCCAGCACTCAATCCCACTACTGATATCATTCTTGTAATTGTGATCTCTCAGAGTATACGTCATACTGAGATGGATCTAGTATTCTCTCTTGTTGGTTGTCGTATCATCATTGCCGAGGGATGAGGGTCGGAGGACAGTACAAATAGTCTAATACAAAAACAACTCAATATGTAGTCCAATACAAATAGTCTAATACAAAAACAACCTAATACAAATAGTCCAATACAAATAAGTACTAATAGCTAATGAGAATCACGCTGCTCACGCAAACGCTCAGTGATACGTTTACGCAACCACCTCAAAAAAGCGAGATTTTTGGCGCGAGGAGAGCTGTCGTCCATTGCAAGGATTGCATGAAGAGTCCTCTCGGTCTCACTAGCTACCGGTGCTGGATGAATAGAACTTCCGGTCTCACTAGCAACTGGTGCCACTTCTTCCTTAACTGTAGGAGGAGCCACCTCAGCATTCACTGTTTTCCTCAAACGACGTGCCGCTCCTCGGGTCATGGGTGCCATCTGGTAAGATCGATAGTCACAAATAATATAATTGTAACATAAGCAAGCTAACTAAAGGAATCATCATGTAATTTGAGTACATTTTCGAAAGCCGATAAAGTGATAGGTTGTCGTATCATCATTGCCGATGGATGAGTGTCGGAAGACAGTCAACTTTATCTACGGCTACATAGTTTCTGCCTCGCCAGTCGAATGGCTGCAGGTACTATGTCCTGATCACCATGTCGTACCGTAGATCAAATAGACCTGGAACTGGAGCCAAAATACAGTACTACTTCACCATGTCGTACCATTTTACTCTCTCTCTCCTCTCTCCCTCCGGCGTTCTCACTCTCTCCGGCGCTCTCACACTACTAATTCCTATGTGTTTTAAGTGTGAGAACGGATGGCTCAGAACACAACCCAAGATTCATTCTAGCATACATTAGTGTGAATCATCTATATTCTGTATACATATCGTGTAGTATATGTTAACCTTATCGTATCTAGTATCCGAAGGACGTACGTAACAGAATCAAGATGAACTCACTAATGTAATACTAAGACATCATCTACTACAATATAAGATATAGTGATAGGTTGTCGTATCATCATTGCTGAGGGATGAGGGTCGGAGGACAGGCAACTTTATCTACGGCAACATAGTTTCTGTCTCGCCAGTCTAATGGCTGCAGGGAATATCCGTCACCATGTCGTACCGTAGATTAATGCAATTAATGGAGCTGGAAATATCCGTCGCTAACTGGTAACTAGTCCGTCGCTAACTGAGATTGTCATATACACATATGTATATCACAGCTAGATGTATAGATATATACATCTATACAGAAGCACACAACTGATAGAACTCGCACTGTCCTTGAGACAGTGAACATATACACCATGAATCCAAACCCCATATATATTCACATTTACTAATCCAAACACCACCAAACTAATGGAACACCCAATATGGATAACACATTATTTAGCCAATATATAAACTCAGATGAATTTGAGAAGCAAAGCCACCCGCCGCCCCCGACCAAAGCCCGTCGCCCCAAGCCCGCCGCCCAGTAGTTCGGTTGCATATATATATGAAGAGTGCTTATGGGTGTGCGTCGATTGCAAATAGCCCCGATGCACCCGCCCCAAGCCAGCCGCCCAGCTTCCGACGCCGCCGCCCCAAGCCCACCGCCCAGCCCCCGACCCAAGCCAGCCACACAGCCCCCGATGCCGCCGCCCCAAGCCCACCGCCCAGTCCCCGACCCAAGCCAGCCGCCCAGCCCCCGACGCCCCAATCCCGCCTCCCAGACCCCGATGCCCCCGCCCCAAACCCACCGCCCAGACCCCGACCCAAGCAAGCCGCCCAGCCCCCGACGCCCCAACCCCAAGCCTGCCTCCCAGACCCCGACGCCCCCGTCCCAAGCCCACCGCCCAGACCCCGACCCAAGCCAGCCGCCCAGCCCCCGACGCCCTAACCCAAGCCCGCCTCCCAGACCCCGACGCCCCCGTCCAGCCCCCGACGCCCCAACCCCAAGCCCGCCTCCCAGACTCCGACGCCCCCGCCCAGACCCCGACCCAAGCCAGCCGCCCAGCCCCCGACGCCCCCGCCCCAAGCCCACCACCCAGCCCCCGACCCAAGCCAGCCGCCAAGCCCCGGACGGCCCAGCCCCAAGCGCGTCGTCCAGCCCCTATACGACACCGTGAGAGAGAGAGAGAGAGAGGGGAGGTTACCTTCGGGAGAGAGAGAGGAGAGGACGCCGACGTCGACGACGACACCGACGCCGATCACCGAAGCCGACACCGGCGAGAGAGAGAGAGAGAGAGAGAGAGAGAGAGAGAGGGAAGAGAGTGAATTTGGGGGAATGCGAAAAGTTCCCCCCCGCCGTTTCTTTTAAAGTATGGAACATATATATAGCGACGGACGAGCGACTGGTAAAAAACTGTCGCCCGACAGTCGCTTTTTTTGGTAAGTGTCGACTGAATATCCGTCGCTACGTCGTCGAAAATATGTCCCGCCAATTTCCTACACAATTCCCGCCAAATATACGACTGTGTAGCGACGACGGTAAATCCGTCGCTATATCACCGTTAGTCTAGCGACGGATGCGCGACCTTTCCTCCTCCTAAAATTAAAATAAAAAATGGCAAAGGCTTGTAGTCGGAAATCAGTCGCTGAGCGGCCACGAAACCGTCGCTAATACCGACGAAAAAATTTTGTCGCTAAAAAGCCGTCGCTAAATGAGTGTATTTTGGTTGTGATTGACTTAGACTCGTGTAGATTGTATTATAATTTCAACTACCATATAAATTGAACTATTTATAACCTATGTTGCTCTAAATAGGACTTTGTGACTCCAGTTGGCCATCTTTTCATATCAGCTATTCAGGGTATCAGGCGAGTACATTCTCTAACCGTTTTATACTTGCTAGGACTTATATTCTTGCTCTAGATTACTTTACTTGATGCTGTCATGATGGTAATACGGATTAGTACTATATGGATCTTTTTATGCGATGTTATCCCCCTCGGGAGCATCGGATACATCATGTCATATGCGTTTCACTTTCAGCATGTATTCTTGTACTTTTACCATTCATGTGTACTCTCGTTATTCATGTACTCTCATGTTCACGGAGCCCCCATGTTTACATTCATGTGCACCCATTTATGGGCCCCCTTGTGATATTGTGTACAATAACATAACTTGAACGGATCCTTGTGTATTGATTGGGGATGGAGGAGTAGAAATGGTCATATGAATATTTCCAAAGTAGTATAGCCATATACAAACTCTCATGTTTATTATCAAACCGTTCACATGTCTATCTTGTACTCTAAATCACTAGTTCACTGTTAGTTCTTTACTTATAGTAGATATTTTCAGTACAATCATCTCTTTATTTTATGTCCTTTCTTTCAACGATTCATGTATCTTACTCTATTGCATACTTTATATTTCTGTCATGATATGAACTGCGTAAGATGTACTGTGTTCGTTCTCGTCCTGATTGGACCTGTTGACAAATTTTACAGATAGCTTGGAGGTTACCTGTTAGCCTAGAGGAGACACAGTAGAGGTTGGAGTAGATGGCTAGAGTTTTTCTTATTTTATTTTCAGTTGTCTTGAGTTGTATTTATTTTATGCTTGTTTGAGTTGGTGTTGATAACATCGAGATTTATTTCTCTCTGTTGTACTTCTCTTGTGGATTCATAGTTATCTTATCGTGCTACTTCTAGTTTTGGTGATTGAGTTGTATCCTGCTGTGATTGTCCTCCGTACAGAGAGTATATCATATTGTATTTAGTTTTAGTTGTGACCTAGAACAACATTCTACCGCTGACACTGCGGCGTAGGCTGGACGTACCCACTTCTCGTGCCCTACACTGGGTGCGGGTCATGACATCTTAGATCCAACTATTATGGTCCAATGTATGTTTTTGATTGTGTTGTTTAAACCACGGACATGTCGTGGATGTTGTTGTTGCTGTGGATGTAATTAAAATTACGAGGGTTGATCGTGCTTATTATTTGAAATTTTCAATCTAGATTATGTGTGAACTCTTTCGGAAGGCATAGGATTGATGTAATTTTAATTATTTTTAATCAATTATGATGGCGGTGGTGGCTGTTTCTGACGCCGGACGAGATGCTAGTTTTAAACAATCCAGAGGCAGACAGATAATTTTCGATGAAGGAATCGACAGCCAAAACGGAGCAGGAAAGATGACCATAATAGTTAAATATTTTTCTCTTATTTGTTGTCATTTTGCTTTTTCTGATTATGAATGTTTATTATTGTATGGATGTTTTTTTAAAACTAAGCCTACATTAATAATGGACAACATGGATATAATATCAACTAGTCGAAAAATCCTCATTGTTAAATAACTAAGTGGAAGAGGATATTTATTTATTATAAATTCTATGGTCTCCATTACTGGTTTGTAGGTGATGTAATTATACTTGTGCGTTGGCTTTAGTGTCTTCCTCCATATCGGATGAGTATAATTATGGATCACCAGTACAAACTTCCTTAGGGATAATTGTAGAAAGTTACCTAGTATGTGTTCACTTCTCCATCTGAAGGAACTCACTACAAGGTAATGGACTTAGTATTAAGTAATGGTATACACTTAGATACAAATAATGGTATCCTCCCCATCGGAGTCACTGCTATTATTTGTATGACCAGAGCAAGACCAACATATTAATTTTATTTGTCATAAAGTTATGTTGACTTAATAGTAAAATTAATAATAAAAACCTATTTGAACAAAGTTGAATTTGTATACGTCCACACTATCATGGCATGCTACATTCATGGTGTTCAAGGTGTTGGTAAATTTTTTATTATTGTTTTGAGGGAATCAATATTTAATTAATTCAAAATTTTTTTTGCCCTACATAATTTTATTTACGCGATTCTCAGAATTTCAAAAATGAGTTCTTTCAGTCCACTTATGGTGATTCTTAAAGAAAACAATCTTACTGGACCTAATTATATTGACTAGAAACGTAATTTGGACATTGTTCTGACTGTTGAGGAGTACAAATATGTACTTGTTGAGAAATGCCCACCTAAGCCTGATGCTAACTCTGATGAAGAGGTCAAAGAGGCTTATAGGAAGTAGAAAAAGGCAGATGAGATGGCGCGGTGTTACATTCTAGCATCTATGTCAAATGTACTGCAACATCAGCATCAGGCCATGGCCACAGCTTATGACATGATGTATAACCTCAAGGAACTCTTCGGATATCAGAGTAGAGCAGCTAGGCAGTTTGCTATGAAATGTTTGATGAATACAAAAATGACTGAGGGTACACCAGTAAGGGATCATGTTCTCAAGATGATGGGTCATCTGAATGAGATGGAGATCCTTGGAGCTGAAATCGATAGGGAATCCCATGTCAATATCATTCTCGGGACTCTGTCTAAAAGTTTTGACAATTTCTACCTTAATTATAATATGAACAAAAGGTTAAATAGTTTGGCAGAACTTGCAAAAGAGCTACAGGATGCTGAATCTATCTTTAGGCAGAGTGGTCATAATTTTGTTTCGGAAAAGGCTTCTACTTCTAAGCCAAAAGGCGGTAATAAGAAGAATAATATTCAGAAACAGGCAAACTCAGCAAAGAAGGGTATGGGACCTCAAGGCGCGATGAAAAAGCAGAAAGACAAATGTTTCAAGTACAAAGGGTCAGGACATTGGAAGACTGATTGTCCACTTCTCAAACAAAAGAACAAAGAAGGTATATCTCATTTACTATAGTAGTTAAAATATGTTTAGCGGTGTTATCTACCGGCACCTGATGTGTAGATACAAGAGCCACTAATCATGTCTGCAATACATTACAGGGGTTCCAGGAAACCAGACGGCTCAGTGATGGAGAGATATGCTTGTTCATGGGTGATGCTACAAAAGTATCGATCGTTGCATTAGGAGATGTTACTTTATCGTTTGGTAGAAATAAGTCTTTGACAGTAAGAGATTGTCTTTATGCACCTTCACTTAGAAGGAATTTAGTTTCTGTTTCTATGTTAGCTAAGGATGGATATTCAGTTTATTTTAATAACAATATTGTTATTAGAAAGAATAAACATTTTATCTGTTCTGGTACATTGGTTGATAATCTGTATGTCATTAATCCTATTTCGTCCACAATACAACTTATGAAAATGAATAATATGTCATCTAACTTAAATAAGAGAAAAGAAACTTCTTGTATGAACTAAACATATCTTTGGCACTTGCGATTGGGGCATATTAACCTAAGAAGGATTCAAAGACTGATTGAAGATGAACCTTTGAGTTTATTGGAAGTGGAGGCACTACCAGTCTGTGAATCCTGCTTGGAAGGTAAAATGACCAAAAGGCCTTTTACGACAAAGGGGTATAGGGCCAAAGATGTGTTAGAATTGGTTCATTCTGATTTGTGTGGACCCATGACTATCCAAACTAGAGGTGGCTTTGAATATTTTGTCACATTTATTGACGATTATTCAAGGTATGAATATATTTATTTGATGCGCCATAAGTCTGAGTGCTTTGAGAAATTCAAAGAGTATAAGGCTGAAACGGAGAAACGTCATAGAAAATGTATCAAGTCATTACGATCAGATCATGGTGGCGGGTACCTCTTTGGAGAGTTTAGGGATTATTTATCAGAGGCTGGAATTGCATTCCAATTGACTGCACCTGAAACGCCCCAGCAGAATGGTGTAGCCGAAAGAAGGAATAGAACTCTTATGGAGATGGTTAGATTAATGATGAGTTATTCGGATTTACCAAATTCGTTTTGGGGATATTTCTTAGAGACTGCAGCTTATATTTTGAACTTGGTTCCTTCTAAGTCAGTACCTCTTACTCCCACACAGCTGTGGATTAGGCGTAAGCCTAGTTTGAATCATGTTCGCATTTGGAGTAGTCCAGCACATGTACTGAATGGGAAAGCAGATAAGTTGGAATCTCGTACAGAAACGCTTGTTTGTAGGCTATCCAAGGGGAACGAAAGGAGGTTTATTTTATAGTCCTAAGGATCAGAAAGTCATTGTTAGCACCAATGCCCGATTCTTAGAGGAAGACTATGTGATGAACCATAAATCCACAAGTAGAGTTGTTCTAGAAGAACTGAGAGGTGAGACACCAAGTACTTTAGTACCAACAATATAAGAGGATGAACCACAAATAACTGCACAACGTGTCACAAATGTTACACCACAATCGATAGTGCTTCGTCATAGTGGGATGGTTGTGATACAATCTGATAGATATATGTTCTTGGGAGAGTCGTCAGACTTTGTCCCCGAGGAACAAGATTATGATCCATATACCTACAATGAAGCACTCCAAGATAAAAATGCAGAGTCTTGGTAAAAAGCAATGATATCTGAAATAGAATATATGAATTCTAATCAGGTCTGGGAGCTTGTAGAACCACCCGTTGGTGTAAAAGCCATTGGACGCAAGTAGGTCTATAAGAGAAAAAGAAGATCAAACGGTAAGGTTGAAACCTTTAAAGCTCGGCTTGTAGCAAAAGATTTTACTCAAAGAGAGGGTATCGATTATGAGGAAACCTTTTCTCCAGTAGCCATGCTTAAGTCTATCCGGATTCTTTTATCTATTGCAGCTCATCTCGATTATGAAATTTGGCAAATGGATGTCAAAACAGCTTTCCTTAATGGAAGTCTTAAGGAAGACATCTATATGAAGCAACCAGACGGGTTCATTGAAAAGGGCCAAGAGCATCTTTTTTGTAAGCTCAAGAAGTCCATTTATGGACTTAAGAAAGCTTCCAGATCTTGGAACATATGTTTTGATCAGGTGATAAAATCCTATAGATTTGATCAATGTTAGGATAAATCATGTGTATACAGAAAGTGTGACAAAAACATGATGGTGTTCCTAGTACTTTATGTGGATGACATCTTGCTCATTAGAAAAATGTGAAGGTGTTATCTGATGTAAGTGTATGGTTATCCAAACAATTTGATATGAAGGACTTGGGAGAAGTAGGTCACATCCTTGGGATCAAAGTTCTACGAGATTGCAAGAAAAGGATGTTGGGCTTATCCCAAGCTTCCTATATCGATAATGTACTAACTCGTTTGAGTATGCAAAATTCTAAGAAAGGTTTCTTGCCTTTTAGACATGGAATTGCTCTATCAAAGGAGCAGTATCCGAGGACACCTAAAGAGAAAGAGAACATGAAGGTAGTTCCTTATGCTTCAGCAGTAGGAAGCTTAATGCATGCAATGCTATATACGAGACCAGACATCTGCTTTGCCGTAGGCATGGTCAGCAGATATCAGTCTAACCCAGAACAAGAGCACTGGACTGTCGTAAAGCATATTTTGAAGTACCTGAAAAGGACTAAAGAGTATATGATAGTTTACCAGGCAGATAGTTTAGTTCCCTTTGGGTATACAGACTCAGATTTTTAGTCAGATAGGGATTTCAGGAAATCTACCTCAGGTTATGTGTTTACTTTGGGAGGTGGAGCCATTATGCGGAGGAGTATTAAGCAAAAATGTATTGCTGATTTCACCATGGAAGCCGAGTATGTGGCAGCCTCTGAGGCAGCCAAAGAAGCGATTTGGCTCAGAAACTTTCTATTGGACTTGGATGTGGTACCTAGTTTGCCTAAGTCTATTACACTTTATTATGATAATAGTGGTGCAGTTGCAAACTCGAAGGAACCACGAGCCCATAAGACAGGTAAACACATTGAGCGCAAGTACCACCTGATATGAGATTTCGTAAAGAAAGGAAAAGTTGCTTTGATCAAGATAGCATCAGCCGACAACCTAGCTGATCCCTTTACAAAGAGCTTACCAACTAAGGCTTTTGATAGTCATGTTGAGGGAATGAGAGTCAGATGTGTAGCAGCATGGCTTTAAGTATAAGTGAGAGATTTGTAACAGTATACTGAAAAGTAATACTTTGAGTATAAGTGGGAGATTGTTAGGGTTATATACTAAAAGCATCACTTTTGTAGTAACCTTATTTCTTTAAATTTTGAATGAGAATCATATGGGCAAATGTTTGCATATTCTATTTGTTGCAAGTGTTAATGCAAATGTCTGATATTCTATATTGTAAATAATATTGTGTGTGGTGTCACACAGAAGATCATATTATCAGTTCCCTATAGAGTATATAAACAGTTCACAACCTAAATGGACTTGGACAATCTATTGGAAAGGTTGTAGTATAATCTTATGCTAGTGGGCTGCAGACCACGACCCATACTTGTTCATTCTTGTTTATATGATTCATGTGGATTGAGATATAGTTTAGATTAGATATGATACCATAGCCTTGACAGCGTTTACGTATTCGAGTCGGGCTGGAGTCCGCTCGATACGTAGCTGGCTTGCTCACGAGTTCGCGTCCGAAAATCGGATGCGGGTCGTGACAAGTTTTTTTCGTAGCCCATGCAGGTCAGAGCATATCGTACCGGTTACGTAACTGTACTGCTACGAGCCTGCGACAAAGACTAAACCTTAGAAATCTTAATCCACTCTGCCTTGAAAAATTCTCCTAGAAATTCTCTACGTCCTTGAAAATTCCATATTTGCCCTCAATTATACTTTCTTGCTTTCCGTACCGTTGATTCTCGTCCCTTCCTATTTCGGGGTGACGAATGATCGTGCTGTCTAGTACTCATCAGCGATTCTTAAGTTATATTAGAATATTGCTTGATTTCGAATATTTGGTTGTTTGATAGATATGAGAGATTATAGATGCTATATGCCCTAGATATATGTTGGTAGGATTGTTAGCAACTAGTTAGAAGGTTATAAGATTTTAGTGATATATATATATATATATATATATATATATATATATATATATATATATTCACCAGCCATGTTTCATACAATCCCGGTTCTGCATGACTTTAGGTTATAGTCCATATAGACACATCACTTTGTCAAAAGAAAAAGACAAGTCAAATTAGAATAAACAGATGAACTTCAAATTATGATAGTCCACAAAAGAAAGTATACAGTTAAATACTAATCTTCTTCAGATGTGCATTGTTCAAGGCAGTCATACAGTTAGATATACATAAAGGTAAGAAGATAGGAGTATCAGAAAGAAGCACCTTTATGGAGATGATGTTGTTGTGCTTTTTCTTAAGAATCTCAACAAGGACTCTAGTCCAGTATCCCTTGTAGCTAAGCAATCCAAGATCTGAAAGTGGTCGCTCCGGGGTGCCCACTTTGCCCTTTTTCTTAGAAAGTCCATATGCTGCTTTCAATAAGCAAAAAATAAAAAATTTCCATTATATGAAGCGAACGTGTAGGAAAGATGATAGTTATTGCCTATAACATATTCCTACTTGGAGAAATGCAGGATGGCTTCGCATTTCAGAATGATGGAAGAGTTTTTTTTAAACAAGAGACCATGCAATTAAATGTTAAATTTAAGCTGCTAAACTCAGAGCAAAGATACTATTTCTCAGCCAGATTCCTCAAATGACGCCTGAACATCCCACTTACTAGTAACAAACACAAGTAATAGAGTTGCATAATCCAAGTAAAGGAATGAGAGCACTTATGAGCACTTCACTCAACTTTAGATAGGTAGTTGTTCTCATCACTAAATTAACTTTGAATAAAATACCCTTATGTACATACCAGAATGCTTATCGTTTATCTATCAAAAACCAATATGTAAACATTTAATACCCATCTAGGAGAAATTGGCTGTAAACTAACTTCCTCAAAAGTAACTAATAGGATTCTTAACATGTTAAAATAATTACAAAAAGCCAAGGTTGCGACTATGTTCGACAGACATAACAAAATGGTATGTATCCTTATCGTGTCCACACCTGCGTCAGTATGTGTCTTCATGCAACATAGGTAACCTACCTTTGTAACTATTTGAAAATGACTGTATCCTGTAACTGTATCATGTCCATACCTGTATCAGTGTCTGTATTTGTGCAACATAGGTTGTAGAAGAGTTCAAACTTGATTGTCAAGAAAAAAGCAAATACATATAACTATTAAATAATTTAAAAAAGCAGAAGAGAGCTTCTACACCAATGAAATATAATAAGCAGTTTAAGAAAAATGCCTTTATCCCAATATTTCTGGGTTTTTTTCAAGAATCCATTCCTCCATGGTCCTACAAAAGGCTGCTTGATCAATAATTCACGTCTTCTGTAATCTTCAATAACATTTTGGTCTATCCCCTCCCTAGCAGCTTCAACTGCAACCCTATCAACTCCATCCGGTGCATAAAATGATCTCCGTCTTATATGTATAAAGCTATTTTAAACAGTTTAATTGCTTGCACCTTGTCCTGAACTATCTAAAACCTTCAGCGAATGAACTCATATTTTAATCTATTCTGTCTCACCTTGTCATGTGGCTAATTAGCTATTAGTATTCTCTATTTTCATTTGTACTAATATAATTGTACTTATATCTTTGAACCTCTCATTTATTAACTTATGTTTATGTTTAGTCAAAAATTAAGTTTAAAATGTTTTGTATATCCTAGTTTGTGGATAACATTTATTTCTCATATTAGACATTTTACAGAATTTTATAAATAATCTATGGCTCTTGAGATAGATTGACACAGAGTTAACTACAAAATAGGCCTTGCTCATGATTGTAAAAACATAAGATTTTCTGTCAAGCACTATGCTATCACTTCAAGCAGTGCCTGCATATATATATATATATATATATATATATATATATATATATATATATATATATATATATATATATATATATATATATATAGTACTTTATTTGAATCCGTTGATGGCTGACCTCACTCTCTATAACCTCTTGTTTATTTTCTTCCTACTACAAGACATATTTGTTGTATAGTTAATGACGATGTAAATAGACTCGCATCACTTAATATAAAAAAGAAGGTTCACCATTACAATTATAATACTTAATCAAAGCTTCCAACATTATTTTGGCGTGATCCAAGTTATGCCAAACCTGAAGATAAATTATATACTATTTAGATGGAAATAACCATTAGCAGCTCTTGTATAGAAAACTATGATATCAAATGCAAAAAGCACATCGGTATATAGTACAAGGCCATCAGAAAATTACTTCCAGATATATCAACAAAATATTATGAGAACGAGAAACCAAGTTTCACACCTCAGACAATAGGAGCCCAATTTAGCAATTTCATAGATAAAAGCTTTGGTAACATATCAGTCAACTTGAGGCAAGGTGAAAATTGGAAAAGTCTACAAGCCATGAATTATCATATATTTCCCTTATAGTGGAAATTGTTCTCCTTTATCAAACGATTGATGCCAGTGATAATATTACATAGCCCACTTGCCCTTAAGAAACACCAGACTATCAAAGAACTTAGATTTTGGTCTTGAAATGTCTTCTCGACAGCACAAAACCAGTTTCAGGATGCTTTACCAAAACATGAACACATGTATGCGAAATTATGTTGTGTCATTATCCAATGACACAATAAGTCTGAAAATATCCTAACTACCCAATAGCTTCCAGTAGAACTTCATATATACATTGCCTACCTTCCTGTAAAGGATGCACTCATCTTAAGGGCTCCAGTTTTGGCATGCATGTTAAACTATATGGTGGTAGTTAGAAACTTAGTACAACATAAAGTTATTTAGTCTTTAGCCCCAGCTAGGCTAGTGCAATTTTCTGACTCACTCAGCCTTCTCCCGCATACATATTTATTTCAAGGTATCCAGGCACAAATTTAATTACATGAAATAAAACAATAAAGTGGTATACTATTTGTATAATATTCCAATAAGTACCACAGTTCCATTACAATACCACAATTCAATAATTAATTTAATTTCATGAAATGAACTGAAATGAAATGAAATAATAAAGTGGTACACTATTTGAATACGATACCAATAAGTTGGAACCATCGACAACCCAATTAGTTCAACAAATTAACAAAGTCTGAGTCTGTGAGATGCAAAGCCATAGCAACCTACAACCATACGGTAATCCAGATTAAAATGCAAAAGGAGCTAAACAAAAAAAGGAGCTCAAAACGAAAGCAAAGTCACTGAACGGAAGGGAACACATAAAAAAAGACCTGCCAGGATCAAAATCTCAACAGAATAACCAAGAGAAGAGAAAAGAAAAGAAAGACAGAACACCATTAGAAATGACTCAACTAGAATGAGACACTTATAAGATTCCAATAGAGTAAAAGAAAGTATGATATACAAGGTGCAAATATAACATGCATACAACTTTTTTGTTTCCTGCAGGGAGCAAGGATAACAACAGTACTGTTCCATCCTGACCGGATATGTTAAAAATATTACAGATGCAGAGGAGGACTATTACTGCACTTACTACGGCCCACCGGACGTAGTGGATTTAGAGACATATACCTTAGATCTGCAGGGTGTAGTACCGCAGGGCGAGATACCGCCTATCCTGTAGATAGAGTAGATTTTTTGTACTGGACCTTGTCTCCAGTTACTTTGGGGACTGTTATCATTTTGTTTAGTATTAGAGACTTGGACTTGGACTTGTATATTCTTTGTGTTTGGACTTGACAGGTTATATTTTATTGTCGTGTTGTCTTTATCTTTCAGTATTTACTTTATCATCTTAGAGTTGTGATTGAGTACTCATATATTATCATTGTTTGTCCTCCGTTCGGAGTTGACCATATTCTCGACAGGTTTTTTATATTATATAAACTGTTGTTAGAGTAGTAAACCTACAGCGTTCTACGCTGTTTTTAGGGTGTGGGCTGGGCGTTGTTATGCACACGTGTCCTTACAGCGGGTGCGGGTCGTGACACCTTCGGGACGTTCGTTGAGGACATTGGGGCGTTGTGCCAATTGAAATAAAGATAAGCGAACTTGCTTGGTTGTATGAAAGATAAGATGCGTTGCATGGTCAAATGGACTTAAAGATATAAAAGCCTGTGAACGGGTATTCCATCGAACGTGGAGCGCCAGGACGCTAGGACCGTTCGGCCTAGGAGGGATTTCGTTTACGGTATTGTTGGTGCACTTCATTTAGACGGGTAGCGACCTTCTAGTGAATGTGATAAGCCACTTGCTGCGATTATTTCGGTGGCCTCTGATGTTTGGTTAGCAACCGCACAGAGTTAACATCGTCTTATGTTTTGATTCGATAAATATAAGTCCATTCTAGTCCGGAAAGCTGTAAATGATGCATTGAAAAAAAAGAAAGAAAGTTGATATCGAATGTGTTGAATGGATTCACATATTGACTTTGAATATCAGAAATGAAACGTTGCACGAGGTGTAACAGATGTTAGGAATAAATTGTTGCACGAAGTGCAATGAATGTCGAAAAAAAGTCGGTGTACGATGTGCAACACGTATTGAAAGTAAATTGTTGCACGTGGTGCAACACATATCAAAGTGAAATTGCTGCACGAAGTGCAACGGATATTGAGAATGAATTGTTGCACAAGATGTAACGGAAGAAAACAAAAGTTATAAAGTGAGAAACGAAATCGATTCGGTTGCGCACCGAGCTTGTGTTGGCAAATGAATACATTGGCCGAGTTGTATCGGATTTGATTTAATCAAAGTTACAGTTGTGATCAAGCACGATCACTGCAGAAATCGTGAGTCAGAAGAGATTGTTGGTTATAGTGAGTATAATACGAGGGAAATAACTTGATTTTCGAGTGGTATATGCCATGCAACTGTAGGCCTAAAAAATATAGTAATGCTGAGTTAATACAGCCTATCAGGAAAATGTCTAAAAGACACGCTGAGTTCTATCAATTCATTTCCTCAAAAGCACGCTGAGTTCTCTCAAAAGACAGCTCACCATTTGGCAGATTGTAATTATGACTGACAACACGACAGTCAATAAACGTCTCCTCGTATGCCACGTATGCACGGGATTCAAGAAATCTCAGCCGACTATTGCGTGATTTTTGAAATCTTCTTCAACAAGATTCGGTCTTCATCTAGTTGGCGTACCAAAAAGAGCTTATCATCATTTAATATGACTGACAAAGCAATCAATGTCAGAGATTTTGTGTCAGTCGAGGCACATCGAATCAAGACAGCTGGCCGTTCTGACTCAAGTCTGCGTGCATTTTGAACTTCAGTGTTCCTGCCTCAAGTTTGCGTGTATTCTGAGCCTTCTGCCTCAAGTTTGCGTGTATTCTGAGCCCTCTGCCTCAAGTCTGCGTATATTTTGAGCCTAAATATTTCTGCTGTAAGTCAGCGTGGATTTTTCATCTCAACAGGGATTTCATCCTCAACCAGTTAGCATGGATTATTATCTCAAATTGGAGTATGTGGCAGACATGCCACAGATCTCTCGTATACGTGCTCAGTAACTTGCACACGATTCATGCATGATTGTCATGTGTCCAACAGTTACGGGCCACGTCCAGTAACTGCTCATCAACCTTGCGTACGATTGAGTCCTGCGTGATTTTTAACTATGCATAGGTTATGAAGACAGTTATCTTTTTAGTTATTTTTTACTCTATAAATAGAGTTCTTTTCTCATTCATTGTACAGATATACAGAATATCTAAATTGCTGTCGAATTCTTGAGAGCTTTTCTTCTTCGCATAGTCCAAGGGATAAAGCGATCGTCTTCTAGATCGAATTCCTACAGTTGTATTTTTCCAGAATCAAAATAAATAAAGTGAATTTATTTATGGAAAACAAATTAGCGACTCTGCTGGGGAAACCCATCTCCTCTTCTGAGATGGCCACAACTTAATGTGACGCTTCGTCGGTCGGATCGACGAAGAAGGTGATATCGATTCAGTTCAATCAACTCACCTATGAAGAAATGCAGCGGGCTAAGGGTGACAAGCACACTTCAGCCTCTATCACCACTGCCAAATCAAAGGGACGATCTGTCTACGTCCATATGAATCTGTTGGCAACCAAAGATAGTAAAGTTTCTGCCACAGTGTCCATTACTAACACTGGCAAGAACTCCACTACAGGCACGCATATTCCTGTGTGCTCGAAGATGACATCATCCAAAAGACACGCTAACAGTGATGGCTCCTTAGCCAAATCTGTTTTAGTATTCACGCAGTCCAAAAGTCACGCTGACAGCACTGGCTCTTTAGCCAAACCTGTTCCAGCGTGCATTTCCAAACCCAAAAATCATGCTAACAGCACTGGTTCTTTAACCAAGCCTGTCTCAGCGTGTATTCCGCACGCATCATCCCCCAAGTCAGCTCTTCCTGACTCAGTATGCGTACCAAAATCTGGCTTTTTAGCCAAGACTTCATATGCTGACAGTACTGGCTCCTTAGCCAAATTGTCACCAGCATATTCTAAGAAGAATAGCTCTTTAGCTATTTCTTCCTCCTTGCCAAGTTCTGCTAGAACTGGGGGTAGTCTTGCTATGGCTCCTCCACAAATGGCTCACAAAGTCCCTTCGAATAGGAACAACTCTTTAGTTGTTTTTTCTGCTCCTGTAGTGTTTGCTTTAGGAACAACTTTGGCTGACAGTTTTGTTAGTCAAAGAAAAGGAAATAGTCTTTTGACTACTCTTCCTTCTGGACATTCTATGTCTCAAAACTTGAACAAGTCTAAAAAGAAATGTTTCTTAATGTCTTCTTCTACGACTTCTTCAAATTGGGCACAGAATTTGTCTCTACAAAATGGTTTGTTACCAACTCCTAATCAAGGGGATGGTTCAACTCTTCATTCTCTGCAAATATCCAGATCAATGGAAGGAAAACTTCAAGTATCAAAGACCAATGTTTTACCTCCAACAGATCTAAGAATGAAACTTAATCAATCCCGTTTGGGAAGCACTTCTGGTGTTAAGAAACCATACCAATCGGGAACGAAAGTAAGAGATCCGGATGCAGAATATGCCAAAAATTATGTTGCTCAGATTAATCATTCCTTGTATAATCAAGAGCCGGCAAAATCGAACAAGAAATACATTCCTAAAAATGCACAAAGATTGTTTTCAAATATACCTCAATCTTCACATACAGATTTGCGAGAACATCTTCAACAAAAGAGGAGGAATAATTCTCTGTCAATGGATTATGATCATACTGATCATGATTGTGACTTCCCACCAAGGGTCATAATTCAATGCAGATGTCAAACTAAACTACAGTCTGTCTTTAATCGGATCCAGTGTGAACCTATGTCTGATGAAGATGAACCTCTTTTCGCTTCTATCAACATGACCTCTCGGGATACTGGGGGTAGAACTGATAGTCAAGATGGGGTATATAGAGGCACCAGATCAAGAGTCCTGTCTTCTAATCAAATAACTTCGGTTTCTGAAGACTATTCTGAATTCCTTGGAGAATCCAACTTCTCACCTCTTTCTACTGGGGGTAGTTCTCCTACAACTGATTTTGATACAAAAAGCAATGATTCAGAACAAACAGTATCGTCAATAATCCCTCGTATAGTCACAACTTATATGGTGGATGGGAATACTGAATTAAACAATGAACCTTCTTTTTCGATGACTCCCCAAGACCAAAGAATTGCTTCTTTGGAACAACAAATGAAGTCTATGGCTGATACTATGAAGTCAATGTATGAACTTATGGCAACCCAGCTGCAAAATCGACAGACTGTGCCTGACGCCATACCAATTGACACTGGTGTAAGTCCAGTACATGTTCCTCCAGCAGTACAATCCAATATCCCCGGACAAGCTCAACCAATTCCTAGCCATTCGGGAGCTGGGGGTAGCGCTTATAATGCTGTCCCTCCTCCTAACTATTCTCTACAAGCTACAACTCCACAATCTTTCGGAGTCGTTACTGAAGAATTGAGGAATCTTCGAACCCAATTTGAGGCATTCAAACAGAAAGACGGTTTACAAAGGTTAGGCATCAAGCAACCTTATCCAATAGAATGGAAGCAAGTACCATATCCTCCTAAATACAAGCCTCCTACTATCTCATTCTTTGATGGAACCACTTCTCCGAGTCAGTTTCTCAATCACTTTGAAGTGATGACTGACCAGCTACAACCAAGTGACGCCCTCCTTATTCGGGTGTTTGTCGGATGTCTCAAGGGAACGGCTTATAAATGGTATAGAAGTCTCCCTGATGGATGTATTACCTCATTTGCCGGCTTCAAACAAATGTTTCTTGAACGGTTCTATGAAGGGCTCAATGACATGACTATGTCTGCTCTTATAAGAATCAAGCAGAAAAATAATGAAACTACTGAGGATTTCATTGAACGGTTTTGAAGAGAAGCTCTGAAGATGCCTCTTGGAACTCCTGATGCTGTCACCATTGACACATGTAAGTCGAATCTGTTACCAATCATCAGCTTGTGGATAGGATCTACTCAATTTTAAGATTGGCCTTCCTTCATAGTTAGTGCCAAAGCCGCAGAAATTAGTGCTGAAACTTTCAAAGGATTAGGAGTGCACATGACTCCCAAAGAAACAGGTCAAAGTACTAGCAATAGTGCTAAATCCAATACTCGCAAGGGAAAAGAAGCCCTTGAAGTTAATCTCCATAGTCAAGATGCATTGGCTGTTCAAACTACTCCTGCCTCTACGAATCAACAACCAAGAGCACCTCGCCCCAAAGAAGAATACTCTTTTGACGACGATGACGTCCTCGGTATCTTTGAATGTCTACTTAAAGGCAATAAAATACAATTACCTGACATCAAGAAACCCGATGAAGCTGGTAAGACAGACCATCCTAAATACTGTCCGTACCATAGAATGTTGGGTCACACAGCTCGTACATGTTTTGTACTGAAAGGAAAAATCCAGAAAATGATCAAATCTGGAGCTATCACTCTCACTCCGAAAGAAAAGACCGTCACCTCCAACGTTGTCTCTATGCAATTCAGAGATTTTCCTCCTCAACTCCTTGAAAGCGGGATCGTTCCTATTCCCAAGGCAACTCTTGAAATCGTGAATATTCCCCCTTCACAGTATGAAGGATTAGTACCAATCACTATTGAAACAGGAGAAATCATATGGATTCATCCCGATCTAGTCGCAGATTTTGAATCTCCTCCCCTTCAAAAGACTACTTCCCTAAAATCTAAGAAGGCTGAAAAAACTAAGTCATGTCATATGACTTCTTTCGGATCTACTTCCGACACAGAACCAAAAGATAAAGTAGAAGCACTTGCTGGTGCTACTAGAACAGGAAAACATTATCTAAAGGATTATTCCAAGAGTCCTGAAGATACTCCTGATATCTCTCCAGCTGATAAAGATACTCCAGATGTTCCTCTTGAGGAAGAATCATCCATTGCACCTGTTCCTTCAACTACACCGGTTGTACCTATTCCTTCCAAGCCCACAGCACTTGAGAAAGGCAAACAACAAGCTCGCTTCGATAAACCAATCAGGAAGTCCCCTCCCCTTGGACTTCAGAAGCCTTATAACTTTGACATTTTAGCTCTACTCGCTAATACTCCAGCTAGAATGTCCCTCTTTGAACTTCTACGTCTTTCTAAAGAGACTCGGGAGACATTAAGTGAGGCACTTCTTCAGGCTGACTCTTGTCTCGCACAATTAAAGAAGCCAGATGAAGAACCTGTTACTTGCTTACATTGCAATAGTGTATTGGAGATCATCCCGAATATCACCTTTACACAAGATGACATGTTATTGGAGGATAATCGACATGATCGGCCTCTCTACTACACCGGTTATATCGATATGATAAAGATAGATCGTATTCTTATTGATCCAGGGTCTACCTTAAGCATAATGCCAAAGAGTCTGTTGGATGAATTAAAAATCCCTCTTCACAAACTTTCCAAGACGGTCACTACTATATTGGGATTCAATCAAAGCCGAAGCGAGCCTTTGGAAAAGATTCATCTGAAACTTCAAATAGGCGATTTCAGATCCAAAGTCACTTTCTATTTGATCGAGATCGTGGGATCTTATAATCTTCTCCTGGGAAGACCCTTCCTTCATGAAAATAATGTGGTGCCTTCTACTCTTCATCAGTGCTTCAAATACATTGACAGCGATGGAAAGGTAAAAAAGGAAGTTGCTGATATAAATCCTTTCCGTGGGGTTGAAGCTTATTTCAGTGATTCCCGGATGTACAAAGAGGAGTATACAAAAATTGTACAATCTATGGAAAAAGAAGATCCGCAAAGTGAGACCTTGATAATTCCTGTTAAAGGTCGAACTACTCAGCAACAGTCTCCTAAACCCTCGGGAGAAGGTCCTTTTATTATTCCAGTAAGCGGACGTATCTCTCCATTACCTCAATCATCTACCCAAGATACACTGATCATTCCTGTCAGTGGGCGTACTATATTTCCTGCATCTTCACCTATAAAACAGGACACTCTGGTAATCCCTGTTGGTGGGGGAACTACTTTTCCATCCCAAGCTTCAAGGGAGCTCACCTCTTCTGAGCCATTTGTGATCGATCTTAATCGAAACAAAACTCCTTCTCGTTCTTCTTCTCCCCCTTTAGTCATTGATTTGGCTAAGATTTCTAAGGTTCAATCTCCTTCTAATGTAAATATTACTACTTTTGAATTTAATGAAATATCTCCGTCTTTGCAGTATATTGATGTTTGTAATCATGTTCATAGTTATTTGCATTTGTTAGATGACTTGAAAACAATAACCATAGGAGTTGTACAGACTTTTCATACAGAAGTATCCTTAGAATCAGTACAAGATTCATGCTTTCTAGTACCTAGCAGAAAACCAGGAGACATTCCAATATTCTTCTACAAAGGACCAAAAAACCCTATCAACCTTGAAAATGATGATAGAAATGATGATTCTGGAAGATTACAATTGCGTCGTTACAGCTAGCAATCTAAATATATTATCAAAAATATGGGCTATGACTTCAGAACTGGCCTCAATAGTGGGAAAGGAAGAAGAATGCCTGTTCGGATTCCTTCCCTAAAATATGGAAGGACAAAATGCGGATTGGGTTACATTGCTCCTACTTTCTTCATCAATATCATCCATGAAGATCCCGAATCTGATGAAGATAAAAGATCTGATTCTTCTAGTTCCTCCTTTTGGGATTCTGATACAAGTATCGGTGACTTCCACCGTAACATTCTGTCTTCCAACATGGTTTTCGCTGACGGTCCTGAAGAAAATGACGAAGATGAATTTGAAATCTCATCCGAATCAGAACAATGGGCCCAAAGGTTAGATAATCAATGGGAGTTTAGATTCGAGCAGAGAGATCCAACTGAAGATAAACTCGTTCAAATAGATGTTGGTGAAGAAGGATCCCCCAAACCAATATTCATTAGTGAAAGTCTTTTAGAAACTGATAAGCAAGACATGATCAAACTTATTCGCGAATATATCGACGTCTTCGCTTGGAGTTATGAAGATATGCCAGGACTTGATCCACAGATTGCAACTCACAAACTCAATATCATGCCAAATGCTAAACCGGTCAAGCAACAACAGCGACGATTTCATCCAGACATTATGGATGCAATTGAAGCCGAAGTTAATAAACTCATGGCTTCTGGATTTATCAGAGAAGAACAACATCCTGATTGGGTGGCTAATATAGTTCCTGTCCTTAAAAAGACTGGCAAGAACAGAGTATGCATAGACTATCGTGATCTCAATACGGCATGTCCTAAAGACGAGTTCCCTCTACCAATTACTGATGTCATGATCGATAATACCTGTGGTTTTGAATGGATGTCATTCATGGATGGGTATTCTGGATACAATCAAATTAAAATGTTTCCAGATGACGAGAAACACACTTCCTTCAGAATGCCGATCGGTACATACTGTTATACAGTGATGCCATTCGGTCTCAAGAATACAGAAGCAACCTATCAACGAGCCATGAGCACTATATTCCGTGAACATTTGCGGAAAACAGTCGAATGCTATGTTGATGATATTGCAGTCAAAAGTCGACAAAAGGAGGATCACATCCAAGATTTGAAAACTATATTTGATCTAATACGTCGGCATCAATTAAAGATGAACCCTACTAAGTCCTTCCTAGGTGTCTCTAGTGGCAAATTTCTCGACTTCGTCATTACCTCGAAAGGTATACACATAGATCCCGAGAAGATCAAAGCCATCCAAGAGATGCGTACTCCACGCACCTTAAAAGAGCTACGAGAATTTCAAGGAAGGATCGCTTATATCAGGAGATTCATTTCTAATCTTTCAGGACGCTGCAGACCATTCAATAAACTTTTGAAGAAATGCGTTTCTTTCGTCTGGACTGACGAATGTCAGAAAGCATTTGATGACATAAAACAATATCTGATGAGCCCTCCAGTATTGGTACCTCCTATCTCAGGAATACCATTCCTCCTATATACCCGAGCAATGAGTCATTTATTGGGTGCGTTGCTCGCTCAAAAGAATAGAAATGGTCATGAAAAAGCCATTTACTATCTCAGTCGTACCATGACCGGAGCTGAACCTCGATATTCATCGGTCGAAAAAGAATGTCTAGCTCTTATGTTTGCTGTCCAAAAGATACGACATTATATCATTGGCCAGACCATTCATGTCATTTCCAGGATAAATCCTATACAAGTCATGATGAAGAAACCAAGTGTTTTAAATTCTTGATTGGCTAACTGGAGAATTTTACTTGCTCAATATGATATGCACTATATCCCTCAGAAATCGGTCAAAGGACAAGCTTTATCTAATTTTTTGGCTGCTCATTCAATTCCAGAAAATTCAAAACTCTACGATGAAATCCCAGATGTAGTCCTAGACTCAAACCAAATTGTTGAAGAAGATCCTACTTGGCGTCTATTCTTTGACGGAGCTTCAAGAATAGGTCCTAATGGTGATATTGTCGCTGGGATTGGAATCGTTCTTGTATCGCCAGAAGGTCTTGCTATCCAAAGAGCTTATTCTCTCGATCAACCATGTTCAAACAACGTAGCTGAGTATAATGCATTACTTATTGGTCTTCAACTCGCTAAACATCTGAATATTCAACATTTAGAAGCTTATGGAGATTCTAAACTCATCGTCAATCAGATAAGAGGTACTTATGAAGTTCGCCATCAAGATCTGGTTCCTTACCATAGATTGGCCATATCTATGGCTTCTTCATTTGAAAGATTCTTCATCGAGCATGTTAGGCGAGCATGTAACACAGAAGCTGATGCTCTTGCTAATCTTGCGGTAGTGTTAGCTATTCCGGTTAGACGTCAACAAATGATTGTTGTTTACAATCGAGAATTATTTCATCTTGAGAACAATCTAACTCTAGGACTTCCAGTTGATATTGAAGAATCAACATCTCATGATGTCAATACAACAAGAGGATTCAGTATTGATTTAGAGTTCGACAGATTAAATCGTAAATCATCTTCATCTTCATCTGATTCTAGTATGGAATTCATCTTCAGTAATTCAGCTGAGACTCAGAATACTGATAAAGATTGGAGACTTCCTTTCTTAGATTTCGTATTGTATGATATCCTTCCAGATAATCCGAGTGAGGCAGCATCTATCAGACGATGATCACTCAGATTTTATTACAATCATACTGCAAAAACCTTATATCGTCGAGCTTATGATGGTTTACTTTTTCAATGTATTGCCGGTGATGAGGCCCAACAAATTATCCGCGAAGCACATGATGGAATTTGTGGAGCACACCAGCCTGGACCTAAACTTCAAGACCGTATTCGACGCATGGGTTATTATTGGCCTACTATGGTAAATGATGCTATTCAATATGCCCGTAAGTGTAAAGCTTGTCAAATCCATGCGAATTTTATCCATCAACCTTTAAAATTTCTACACCCAACAGCAGTATCATGGCCCTTCGAAGCTTGGGGCATGGATATTATCGGCCCAATCAATCCGCCGTCATCAAAAGGTTATCGGTTTATTCTCGCAATAACCGATTATTTCTCCAAATGGGCTGAAGCTATTCCTTTATCTGAAGTCAAAACTTCCAACGTCATTAGTTTTATCAAGCATGTCATCTACAGATTTGGTGTTCCCCGACGCATTATTCATGATAATGGACCACAGTTCGTCAGCCAAAAGTTTACTCGATTTTGTGACGATCATCGGATCAACAATTTGGCTTCTACCGCATATAATCCGGCAGCTAATGGATTATCAGAAGCTTTCAACAAAACCATCATCAAACTCTTAAAGAAGTTTATTTCTGCCAACAAACGAATTGAAGTGAGAAACTCGGTGAATGTTTGTGGGCTTACCGTACTACAGTTCGTAATGCCACCAGATGTACACCTTTCTCTTTGGTGTATGGATGCGAAGCTGTTCTCCCATTAGAGGTTCAAATTCCTTCTTTAAGGATAGCAATCGCTAATGAACTTGCCACTGAGAATAATGATCGTCTTCGACTTCAGAAATTAGAAGCTCTAGATGAAAAGCGGTTATATGCTCAACAGAATATCGAATTCTATCAAGCTAGAATCTCAAGAGCTTTTAACAAGAAAGTCAGAGTTCGAGCATATCAAAAAGGGTAGCTTGTTCTTGCAATCAGACGTCCGATGACTATGACACATATGAGTAAAGGCAAGTTCGATGCAAAATGGGAAGGTCCATTCATTGTGAATAAAGTATTTTCTAATGGGGCATATCAGCTTACCACCATGGATGGTAAAGTTACTATGATGTCCATTAATGGCAAATTCTTGAAGAAATATTATGCGTAATATTTTTATCTGTTGAGATTATTCTCTATCATTCCCCAGCTAGTAAAAAAAAATACCAAGGTCATTGTTCTCTATAGGAATCATTTCGATATCTTTTATCCCTAGTGGAAATAGATATTCTAATTTGTATCATTTTCTTAGTGAATTTGATATCTAGAAAATCACGTCCATATTACCTCTGAATTTTCTATCTCAGTATCATATTTTCTATTTTATGAAAATGATATCTAGTCTTTTGATTTCCGAGTCCAAAGATCATGGAAAATCGAGTTCAAAGATATTTTTATATCTGAATTCTATTTTTTCTAATCAGTATTAAACTAAAATTATCTTTGGTTTAATATCATTTGATAGAATTACTAAGTTCATTTGTATATTCTATTCTATTGAAATATGTCATGTATTATTTACCTCTGAACATATTTTCTATATATACATCATTATCAAAACAACAAAGTCAAAATCAGATCAAAAGTTCTCATTTTCTCCATTCAAGATCAAAGTGCTGATTACAAGTGAATGCCAAAAAAAATCCAAAATATGAGAAGCTTGAAAAGTTTATTGAGTAGTAGGAGTTATTAACTCCTGAATACGATCAAGTACAGTGTTCATCTTCTCCTCATGAGTTTTACGGACTCGTTCTGCTGCCTCAACTGCGACTACTTGTTGATCAAAAATAATAATAGCAGTACTGCGACGGTTAACTTCTTCTATCTGCTCGGCCTGCATCTGTTCTCGCTCTTGTTGAAGAGTTTGATAGCGTGCAGCTTCGGTTGTACGAGCAGTAATAATCTTAGATTGCTCCTTTTCCATGGAGGCAATACGCTCCTGAAGACGAGCCAATTCCTCTTTCAACTTCTAAAGTTCTTCAGTTTTAGATGTTTTATTTTTCTCCATATATTCTACCCTCTGACGGGTTCTTAATATTTCTTCATCCTTCTCTATTAACTTCTCAGATGAAGAAGCAAGAAATTCCTCTAAAGCAACTTGCTGAGCTTGGGCTTCATGTTCCAATTGAGCGATCTCAGCCACAGTCAAAGATTTAACATCTTCCTTCTTGATCTCCCAGTATTTTTGGATAGTTGTCTCCAATTCAGCTAGGAGATGTTCAAAGAAGATACATTGAGTCTCACAGCTAGCATGTCGCAGTGCCAGAAGCGGAAAATTAATCACCGTTCAGAGTTTGGAGAAAGGCATAGTCTCGTCTTTCATGAATCGCTTGGAGAACGTATCCAGATATGAATAGATAATATCTGAATACATTGCCAGGGTCCTTGCCAATCCCGTTTCAAAACTGGGAGTTGCTGTCATTATTGAGGAAGAAGCCTGGATGTTCTCTGTTCTGGGAATAGAAGTGTAGGAATGATATAGTAAAGCGTAATACTCTAGAGGGAGGGTGAATAGAGTTGGCAGCGGAATAATGCTAATTAAAAATTGTTAGCAACACAATCACAGTATATAATCACAGTTGAAATAATGTAAAGGCAGAGTTCAGAAAGCAAACGCAAAGACAGCGATGTATACTGGTATCCCTCTGTTGAGGACTAATCCAGTCGGTAGAACTCTTGCTACCAGTTGAATCCACTATAGGAAAAACCGCAAGTTTTCTTACGAAGTCCTTGCAACTTCTACAACGCGAGCTTTGATACGAAGAACTCGTCCAACTTCAAAATGTGAAGAGGTATTCTTCAATCAAGCCTTCTGATTACAATCTCTCAGAAACTTCTAGACCGTACCGCACTGGCAAATCGACTAGAGGATTGTAACTGGCTTGGGATCTGAAAATGAAAGCTAAAACATATAAAATGGAATAAAGTATAAAAGTTAGAGATATAGCATCACAGGCATGTAAAGTTCTACAGATTATCATCACATGCATGTATTGTTTCAAAAAACAGAAAAGAAATCTCAGGCATGCTATTTCACAGGCAATTTGTAATGAAGAAGCAGTATAAAGAGATAGTGGTAAACAAAATGCTGAAATAAACGGAGATGTCATAAATGAAATATCATAAACATGTCCATGAAGATAAAAAGTACTGATAGCAAACTATAAAGTACTGATAAGAACTAAAAAAATGATAAAAACTTGGAATGTCGGAGCATTTCCAAGTATACAATAGAATATCACTAATAATCAAATCACATCTCATCATCACTATCCTCATCATCATCATCAGCAGCGTGGCCAGCATGACCGGAAGTACCAGCACCAGAAGTACCAGCGCCAGTAGGATGAGTAGGGACGCCAGCATAGAACTCACCAACATAATCTCGAGGAGCACGATACCAATCATAGGCGTTACCTGGCTGGAAGTAGGCATGAACAGCCTCATCCTCACAGCGGTAACCCGAAAAAGTTGGATCACGAGGGATGGAAGCAGCAGAATGACCAGTCTGGGCAAAACGCAGATCGGCCAAGGAGTTTGCCATCGCCTGGTAACGGGTGACATCGCGGAACTCACGCTCGCGAGCCATGTCCGTCATCAAGACGTGCAAAGCTAATAAATACTGATGTATGCCCACAAAAGTCATGGCATACGGCTGATGTGGTGGAGGAGGTGCAGTAGGAGGAGCAGGAGGTGGAGCTGAAGCAGTCCGGCTGCGACGAGATAGCTGGAGTAACTTGGGCTCAGAGTCCTGAGTACAAGTCGATAGATCGATCTCGAATCGCTGAAAGATACGAGGGAGAATCATCGCGTAAGAGAGATTTCGATCTCTAGCACGACAACGTCCCATCATCTGAATGATAGTCTTAGGGACGGAAAAAGGAATCCCCTTGATAAGATGGTACATGGCGGACAGCTCAAGCGAAGTCACATCATCCTTGGAAGTGGATTTTGGAAGTAGAGTAGAGTAGATGATGCGATACAATTCGTAGTTAAACAAGTTCAGGTTGTTAGCCTTGAACTTTCCAGAACGTACTCTGTCAGGTGCACAGAGTTCCGTTTTGAAACTCGTGAGTGTAGTGCCTTCGGGGAAATCGAATTCCGTGATGTCAACTAGCGGTTCACCTTCATTGGGAATACCAAGAATCTCTGCTAGGAGGACATCATTGAACTCAATGTCTATGCCTCCAACACGTGTGCTCACGTCAAAAGTGTTTACTACGAGATTGCAATAGAATAATCTAATGGCATTAGTAGCAATTGGGAAGCACAGTTTAACAAGTAAGTGTAACCCTAATGCCTCAAATAAGTGACGATGATCAGGGAATACCGTCCATTTAACCGGAGCGCCGCCGCATATGGATTGGGTGGAAAAGTCACCGTACCATAATAATGCTTGATCGAGGGTTTGAAAGAAAAACTCATCGAAAGCGCCGTCGCTCTTTTGGACCGGCAAAAACAAAGAATCCGTGTGAGGATTCGAAGAGGACCCTTCCTCACTAGGAGTGGTCTTCTTCCTCTTAGACGGATTAAATCTAGGTACCATTGAAATAAAAAGCACTAATTTGAAAGGTGGAGAGAGAGGGAGTTATACCTCACGAAAATTGGATATGTTGTAGAGAATGACGATCTCCGCACGATTCCAAATTTTGGAAGGATTTCACCAAGTAGATTGGAAGCAATAGGTTGGTGAAAAACTAGGGTTCGGAGGTCGGGGTCGGCTGCTGCTGCTGTTGTAATTAGTTTGGAAGCAATGAAAGAGAAGAGGCTCTCGGGTTCTGGATATATACACAGATACCTACAACCGAACTCGGGCCGAATTCGGTCAGAGCTCTGGCCGAATTCGCCTAGGGTTCTTTAAGGTTGATTTTTGCCACTTCTTTTTCGTTGTCTCATTTCAAATATTTAATTCAAAGATTAGTTATTTTAGCCTTCAAATAATATAATTAATAATATTTTATGAATTAAATGTCGTTACGCAGCGACAGTTTCAGATTAGCTGTAGGAGTACTGTCCCAGCTGGCGGAGGTTCACCGGGGAACTCTTAAATACCGCTTCGCTTCAACCGTAGTTGTGGTGACAGACAGACTCTTTATTGGCTTGTCTCTAACACAGTTTTTGCGTATTGAGATTTAATCATAAAACACAATCAATTAATATTATTGACGTCCAAAATTCCTAATTCTCGACGTAAATAATTGAAACGATCTTCCACTAGAGGTTTAGTGAAGATGTCAGCTAATTGATTTTCAGTATCTATGTACACAAGATTTATATCTCCATTTTGATGATGATCTCTAAGAAAATAATGCCGAATCTCGATATGTTTAGTACGAGAGTGACATACAGGATTCTTAGTCAAATTAATGGTGCTCGTGTTATCACAGAAAATGGGAATATGTGTGAAAAATAAATCAAAGTCTTCTAGGGTTTGTTTCATCCATAAAATCTGAGCGCAACAACGTCCTGCGGCGATGTACTCAGCCTCTGTTGTTGATAAGGCTACAAAATTTTGCTTTTTACTAAACCAAGAGACTAGAGCCTTGCCTAAGAAATGACATGTGCCGCTAGTACTTTTTCTATCAACCTTGTATCCAGCAAAATCTGCATCCGAATAACCAATAAGGTCAAAGGATTTAGTTTTGGGATACCACAAGCCGACAGAAGAAGTGCCCTTAAGGTATCGGAAGATACGCTTAACTGCGGACATATGTGATTCCTTTGGGTTAGCTTGAAAACGTGCACACAGACAAACACTAAACATTATATCTGGACGACTAGCAGTTAAGTAAAGTAAACTACCAATCATACCTCGATACTTACGTGTGTCGACTGGCTTGCCTTGTTCGTCAGAATCAAGCTTTGTTGAAGTTGCCATCGGAGTGCCAATAGGTTTGACATTGTCCAGATCGAACTTCTTTAGCAAATCTTTTGTGTACTTGGCTTGATTAATGAACGTCCCATTGTCGGTTTGTTTGATTTACAATCCGAAAAAGAATTTCAGCTCTCCCATCATGCTCATCTCAAACTCATTCTGCATACACTTAGAAAATTCTTGACAAAGAGATTCATCAGTGGATCCAAAAATGATATCATCAACATAGATTTGAATTAAAAACAGCTTGCCATTAAAAGATTTAATAAAAAGTATAGTGTCAACCTTTCCTTTTGAAAAATTGTTGTCAAGTAGAAAAGAGCTTAGACGATCATACCAAGCACAAGGGGCTTGTTTCAAACCGTATAAGGCTTTCTTCAACTTGAAAACATGGTCAGGATTTTTGAAATCCGTGAAACCCGGAGGTTGTGCTACAAAAACTTCTTCTTTTATAAAGCCATTTAGAAAAGCACTTTTAACATCCATTTGAAAAAGTTTGAAATCATGAAAACATGCAAATGCACATAACATGCGAATGGATTCTAATCTCGTAACTGGGGCATAAGTTTCATCGTAGTCGATACCCTCTTCATGATTGTATCCTTGAGCTACGAGTCGAGCCTTGTTACGAGTTACTAAACCATCCTCATTCAGTTTGTTTCGGAATACCCAACGGGTGCCAATGACCGGATGATCAATAGGCTTGGGAACAAGTTCCCAAACTTGATTCCGTTCGAATTGGTTCAATTCCTCTTGCATGGTATCTATCCAGAAACTATCACTACATGCTTCATCAATAGATTTAGGTTCTAGCTGTGAAATAAATGCAACACTAGAAACAATATCTCTACTGGATGATCGAGTACTTACTCCTTTGGTAATGTCACCAATTACCAAATCTTGTGGATGATCAGCTGTGAATTTTAACCTCTTCGATAGACTCTGTAGGTAGCTGGTTCCTGGATCTCCTCTAGGGGGTTCAGCTAGTGCAGAGCTTGGTTCAGGTTCAGCTGATGTTGAGCTTGATGTAGACAGATCTTCATCACTATCATCGTGAGTCATTTGGTTCATTTCATCAAAAGTGACGTTTATTGATTCTTCGATGATCATGGTACGTTTGTTGAAGACTCTGTACCCTTTGCTATTGGCCGCATAACCTAGAAATATACCTTCATCGGCCTTTTCGTCAAACTTTCCCAAGTTGTCTTTAGTATTAAGAATAAAGCACTTACAGCCAAATATCTTAAAGTATGAAACTGAAGGAATTCTATCAAACCATAACTCAAATGGAGTCTTCTTCGATTTGGGTCGAATTAGAACTCTATTGAGCACAAAACAAGCTGTATTGACAGCTTCAGCCCAGAAGTATTTGGGTAGGCTAAATTGATTTAACATCACTCTGGCCATTTTGGTTAGAGTTCTGTTCTTACGTTCTACAACTCCATTTTGTTGTGGAGTTCTAGGGCAGGAGAACTCGTGTATGAAACCGTGTGTGTCACAAAATTGCTCGAAATCAGCATTCTCGAATTCGCCTCCATGATCGCTTCTAATACGAGTGATCATGTAACCTTTTTTATTTTGTACTTTCTTGCAAAAGGCGACAAATTCGGATAATGCGTCATTCTTGCGTGTCAAGAAATATACCCACGTGTAACTAGAAAAATCATCTACAATTACAAATGCATATAATTTACCTCCAAGACTAGCAACTCTGCTAGGACCGAATAAATTCATGTGTAGCAATTGTAGAGGTCTAGTAGTACATACTGCGTTTACAGACTTGAAAGTGGATCTGATAGCCTTGTTCTTTTCACATTGGCTGCATACCGAATCCTTCTTGAATATTATGTCTGGTAAACCGCGTACTATCTTCTTTGTGGATAATCTTGAAATTGTATCTATGTTTGCATGACCGAGTCTCATGTGCCATAGATGACTCTCATCACTTTTGGCCATTAAGCATCTACCTGAAATGTTAGCTTCTTCCAGTAGATATAAAACATATATATTGTCTTCCCTGATTCCTTCAAAGATAGTACTACCAGTTGAGCTATCAACTATAGTACATTTGTCTTTGCCAAAGTTGATACCATAACCATGATCAGCTAGATGACTTATGCTGAGCAGATTATGTTTCAACTCGGTAACCAGACAGACATCTTTAATCACGGGATAGGGAGACTTACCAACATCACCGATACCAATAATATACCCTTTCAAATTATTACCGAAGGAGACATAGCCTTCCTTCTTCTTCTTCGACATTGTTGCAAATAGAGTAGCGTCACCGGTCATATGTCGTGAGCAACCGCTGTCGAGGATCCATTTGCTTCTAGCATGTGAAGGGTGTTCCACCTATAAAACAGTTTACAGATGAAACCTTTGGTACCCATTTCTTGTAGGGTCCTGAATTGTTAGCTTTAGGTATCCAAGCATAAACATTTAAATCTACAAGCTTTCTCATTCTACATGCAGATGATATGTGACCAATGAGGCCACAATAATGGCATTGTGCATGTTGAGTGTTGAAAGCAGAGTGGTGTGCATGGTTGGTAGGTTTGAGTTTTCTAGTATAGAAGAATGTATATCTATGATCATGTTTGGGCTTAACCTTTTGGGGTAAAGGTTTTATATGGTTTGGTCTGACAGTGTTTGGCTTAGGAATGTTCCGATTTCTCGGTAAGTGACACGTATTAGGATAGAAAGCAGCAGGCTCAAGCTGTTTTCCTAACCTAATTTCCAACTTTTTGGAAGTGTCATATAACTTAGTATAATCAGAAGTGAGTGATTCCATTCTGATTTGTGCAGATTGAAGACTTTTCTTTTCTTTAGAAAGATCTTCTCTCAATTGGTCTATAATCTTGTCTTTCTCTTCGGATGACTGTTTAGTCTCGTGTAATAAGAGCTTTATAGAGGAAAGCTCACCAGACTCACTAACATTAGCTCTAACCTCAGCCAGTAGGTCGATAAGTCTTTCTATTTCTCCTTTGTACTCTTTGAGTACCTTCTTAGCGGTCAGATATTTACTATGCAGTTTCCTGTAGTCAAGCATCAGGTCACTGAAGGCATCTCCTAATTGCTCAAAGGTAAAGTCATCATATGTTTCTACAGGTTCAGTAGGTACCTGATCGATTGCCATGAAGCAGATGTTTGCAGCGTCCTCTGAATGTTCATCTTCTGAGTCGCTAGCTTCACTCTCATGCCATATGCTGGTGTTGGCATATTTCCGAGACGTTGATCTTTTCAGGTTGCCTTTTTCATACCTATTCTTCTTCTTGCTCGATGATGAGTTGATGGGACAGTCCTTCTTCATATGTCCCTTCTTCTTACAGCCATAGCAGACAACATCTTCTTGGCACCAGTTGTTGCTGTTGTTCTCTTTGACTCTCTTCTCATGTCTCATGAATCTTTTGAACTTCCTTGCTAGGAGAGCTTGATCTTCAGCGTCAGATCCACTGCTGTCTGAATCATCTTCAGCAGCTTTTCTGTGCTGAGCCTTGAGGGCGATAGTCTTCTCCTTTGGTGCAGGCTCTTCAAAATCTTGCAGCTCCAGTTCATGAGTGAGTAGCTTACCCATGAGTACTTCAAGTGACATTGTGGTGAGGTCGTTTCCTTCAATGATAGCTGTAGCCTTCGGAATCCAGTTCTTGGTGAGAGCTCGCAGGAGTTTGCGAATCTTTTCGTGGTTACTGTAATCTTTGCCTAAGGAGGACAAAGGGTTTACAATATCCAAGAACCTCTCGAACATTTGTGTGACTGTTTCATTTGGCTTCATTTTGAACGCCTCATACTCTTGAGTAAGTCTGCTGACTTTTGACTCCTTGACTTGAGTCGTACCTTCATGTGTAACTTCGAGAAGCTTCCACACACCATTTGCCGTTGTGCATATAGATACCCTGTTAAATTCTGTTCTGTCTAATGCACAAAAAAGAGCATTAATGGCACGTGCGTCAAGACTGGCCTTTTTCTTTTCCTCCTCTGTATAACTGCTTTGGGGTTCTTCAACCAAAACTCCCTCGACATTTATACGAGGTGGCTTCTGATAGCCATCAAGAACAATAGCCCATAAGTCAAAATCAAGAGATTTCAAGAAGAAACTCATCCGTGTTTTCCAATAAGTATAGTTAGTACCATCAAACAGTGGGGGTCTGTTTGTGGCCTGACCTTCACTTGTGAATTTCATAGTAGCCATGAGATGTACTGTGATCTAATAAATAATGAATAAATAATAGCACTGTTACCTCGCTTTACCTGTAACACCCGCTCTGATACCAATTGTAGGAACGATATAGTAAAGCGTAATACTCTAGAGGGGGGTGAATAGAGTTGGCAGCGGAATAATGCTAATTAAAAATTGTTAGCAACACAATCACAGTATATAATCACAGTTGAAATAATGTAAAGGCAGAGTTCAGAAAGCAAACGCAAAAACAGCGATGTATACTGGTATCCCTCTGTTGAGGACTAATCCAGTCGGTAGAACTCTTGCTACCAGTTGAATCCACTATAAGAAAAACCGCAAGTTTTCTTACGAAGTCCTTGCAACTTCTACAACGCGAGCTTTGATACGAAGAACTCGTCCAACTTCAAAATGTGAAGAGGTATTCTTCAATCAAGCCTTCTGATTACAATCTCTCAGAAACTTCTAGACCATACCGCACTGGCAAATCGACTAGAGGATTGTAACTGGCTTGGGATCTGAAAATGAAAGCTCTAGAAAACTCTTTGGAAGGCAGAAAGCTTTTTAGATAGAGAGAAGATTGAAAGTGAATGAGTGAATTGAAATGATCGAAATCCTTCTCTATTTATAGGAATTCCAAAGGGAGAACTCTGTCAGAATTCGGGCAAAATTCGGGCAGAACTCTATGAGCAAATCTCGGTCAAATCCGCAACTGCAGGAGGACCAAGTTCCAGAGAATTCAAAAATCAAACGGCCACCAACCGAACTCTGGCCGAACTCTGGCCGAACTCTGGCCGAGTTCTGTCAGGGTTAGGTTAGGGTTTTAAAAATAGGTTTTGGTGATTTTTGAAAACCTTTTTGAAAACCTTTTTGTAAACATTTTGATAGGTCATTTTTAAAAACATTTTGAACTATTTTGGGGATAGCCTATTTGCCAGTACGACTCGGTGTACATCATTTTCCTAGACTCAAATAAAGTGAAAATTATATTGCATAGGAAATACAGACTCAAGTAGGCAAACAGATCTTCAGTCTTGAACGGAGTGAATATCCAATCTTGCTTATGTCCAAGAAGCTGAAATGTCCCAACTAGCTTCGTATATCCAGACAGAGTTTTGATCAATTATTAAAATCAGGTTGACTATATGACCAATGGGCCAACAAGTAGTATGTGCTTTTGGAGAATTCGGTAGATGCAAACTTCCTTCATCAACATCAGTCTGAACAGGCGGAGCATGAGTCGAGCTCATCGCTGCAGCAGTTCCTACTAGTCAAAGGAAAAATAATCAGCATATAAAGAAAAAGAAATAGTAAAAATAAAATTGAAATAAAACTCTACCCGGTTGAGATTCATATTCTATATGCTTGGGAAGTCTCGTATCTTCTCGCAGTCGGTCCATAACGGTGTCTGACACCTGCTTTATATGACTACTTCCAGCTTTAGAATTACTGGGTACTGGAGCATTGTCAGGAGATCGAACAGGTTCAGGATTAAGCTCCATTCTATTCCCTCTGATATTGTCTTCATCGTAATGAGTGGAAGTATCAGGGTGCCAATCCTCTTCCTCTTCAACTTCTTCTTCTTCCTCAAAGTGTTCTTCTTCAGAACTCCTTTTGTCAGATTCATTTCTTTCTTCAGATTCTCCTTGATCCTCAGCTTCGTGATGAGTCTCTGATCCAGAATCTAAGATGTTTTCATCAACTCCTTGAGAAGGATGAATCTCAGGAACAACAACAACAGTATTAGTAAATTCAGCTTGGGTATATTCAATCTCTTTTGGAATACTAGTTTGAAGAATGATGTCTTTACAAACATTCTTCAGTAATTCATCAGCAGTTAATAGCTCAGACGTTTGCACATCTTCATCGCCTCTGGCCGAAGGAATGTTCTCTTCAACCTGAGTTTCTTCAACTGGATTAGTTTTTTCTACAGGTTGAAAAGACGGAGCTTCTGGTTGTTTCCTGACTTCTGTCCTGGCTGCTGATTCCTCTTCTGAATCTTCAATTTGATCATCCAACGCCTGAATGACACCCTCTTTCCCGTGCTCAAAGGGGATGTTAATATCCTCTCTCCTTATCTCTGGAGTGGTACCTAACCCAAGATCGAATGTGGGTTCTGCAACTACTCCACTAGTTGTTGGGACAGTCGTTTCCTGAAATCGAGTTGATTCTACCTCAATTGGTTCAGCGGAAGTTACCGGAATATGAGCGTGATCAGATTCTGTTCTTTTAATAGAAACTGCTTCTTCGATTTATGGCAATATACCTCCGCTCATAATGGTTTCCAGAAGTTCATTACCCTTCATTTTTTCGACAGTCCTCTTGACAAGTCTGGCTCTCGATTTCCTTTTTATTAAAGGAGCATCATCTTCATCCGTCTCTTCATCTTTATCAGCAGCATCATCTTCATCAACTGGGAGACCACCTAGAGGTGAAGTGGCAGTTATTGAAATTCCTTTCTTCTTAGAAGTCTGAGATTTAGTGCTCTTTTTAGAGACCGTCTCTGATTCATCACTCCGTTTTCTCTTGGAGATGGACACAAATATCGGAGGAAGAACTTCATCAGGAAATATTTGCTCTTTGGATACTTCGTATAAAGGCTCGACTTCCGTAGGCTCATCCTCAGGGTCCAGGGTAAATTGTGAAGTGATAATTTTCTTCTTTGACTTCTTTGACGGAGCTGGGTCATCCTCTGCGACGAAAGTCTTCAAATGGAAATTTGGCATAAAAGTGCTCGATGAAACATAAAAATGGGCATATGTGTAGAGCATTTTTGTTCCCGTCTTGGATAAAGGATTCGGCATAGAGAATTCAGCCTTTGTATCTCTAGCTGTGAAATATCTCCATGCCCGAGCACCATCAATAAGTCCTCCACGAGCAGAGAGGCAAGTAGTGGCATTCCCAACATGAAGTTGATCATATCCGAACTGTCGAGCAAATCGACTCGGCAAATATGGTTCTAAATACGTCATTTCCTCATGACGATATATCAAATGAGATGGTCGAATTCGTTGCAACCACTGAAAAGCTACATCACTTAGCCTGTGACCTTTCTCTCCATCTATCATATTCACAGGCATACTCTCATAACCTGGTGGCGGAGGAACACATTGAATTGACCAATGTGACGCTTGGTTCAAAACGTTTCTGCATTCTGGAAGTGTATGAACTTTCCAGAAAGTTTCTCCAGCATATTTCTCTAAAAAGAGACTGTTGCTCCCTCCCGCTCCCGGAGGTATCAAACCGTCATGATGAAGAAGAAGCCAACCATACAAATAAGTATATGGCATCTCTATTCTCGGGAAAGGATCGGTCATATTCCTTTGGTCAGACATCATGGTGGTTACAAAGTTTTGAAGACCTGCATTCAGCCTGCAAGTTATCGCTGATAACAAATCTATCTTGTAACCGTACATGAGGCACACTGCTGCAAAAATGACGCCTCTATGTATCCTATCCAAAGAGCAAGAGCCAGGAACAATAAATCTTCTTAGCCAGAGGGATAGGAATCCAGCTAAATGACCTTTCTTCGATAAAGGTTTTCCACTTTGTCTAACATATCACTTGAAAGTGGTTCCAGCTTTAAATTCATACCAATCTTCATTGATTGCAAAATCTTTACAATCATACTTCTCCAGCAGATTGGTGATTTCACTTTCAGAAAGGGGTTTGAAGGAATTGATATGATACTTCCACTTTTTATTTATCTTCTTCTCGTCTTTTTCACGATTAATGAACAGATAAGACATCCACTTCTGGATATGGCAGCCGGCTTCATCCTTATTATTTTTATAATAGAGAGTACATGTGCCGAAATGATACATCATTTCTTCGAATAGATATACCATTTTCGGGTTCTTCTGCGACAGAAAATTCAACTCCTCTGTTGTAGGTACATATTCTTCATATGGCAATGTGCCTGTGGGTAGATGAGAGATGTATTCTATCTCATGAAGAGAAAAACCCATCTCCCCTTTGGGAGTCATAAAGGTTCCTGTCCGGTGATTATATCTCTCAACCAAGGCCAGGAATAAAAATGGATTGGGTTTGAAGCCGTAAGAAGAATTGACGATTGCGTCATAAAGATTTATCTGCTTCAAATCATTCTTATATTTGTCCAGAACCCAGTGGACTAGAGTCTTCCACCTTATGTTCTCTTGATTCATTAAGCCTATCATCCTCGGCGTTGAGTCAGTGGGATAAAATGCCTTATCATTCGCCATGAATTCATTTATGAAGATAGGTGTTCTGAATGGTATCAACAGAGACGAATCTTCTGGTGGCACACATCCCGGCTTTAAACCACGAAATGAAGATACGTGATTCTCTGGAGCACTATAAAATCCGTCTTTCTTATAGATAATTTGGCTCGCCTTCGCTTGTTGATTTTCTGTTAGATGCCATGACATTCTTCTCGGGTAACTAGCGTGCATGAATCGCATTATGGATAAACCCCTAGACACTTTCGGCCAGTACATGGCTTTCCTCGTATCACCTTCAAAATAGAAACAAACTTTCTCCCTGATTCCTTTGGGTTGTGATTTGTGTGCTATGGCGTCCCCAAACAGAAAGGCCGGTTTCTTATGAAGTACCAAATCAAGACTTTGGAGTGGTTCACCATTTATCAGACATAGCAGAGTTGTGTGGTCTTGATTCTTCAATAAAACCAATCTGGCTTCAGGAGTGTCAAATTGAGGAAACTTTACATGAGACAAGTCATGTTTGAATGAAAAGCTCATATATCCTTCATATTCAGCCTCTTCACTTCGGATGTCCACTACAAAAAAGAAAAGAAAAGATCAGATATGTTTTGTCACGCAGACTTCAGAAAAATCTACGTCTATGAGCCTTATGCGTGCTTAACAGTGTTCAAAGAAAATTTCATAAGGCACGCATAAATCAGACAGATACGCTGCCAGAATTACGCAAAGATCAAATAATCACGCATGTGATTAATTCACGCAAAGTCTAGACAGATTAGAATGAAAGTCACGCATCATTGCCAGAATCACACTGAAGTGAAAATGACAAAAATACGCTGACAGATCAAGACTAATCTATCCAGAGGATGGCTCTCAGAAGTCTGCGTGAATAATTCAACATCGACATCTCTGCCAACATATGAAAAATCACGCAGATTTATGAGAGCCATGCTCATTTGCGTAAAACACAGAGCTTCGTAAACATGCAGATGTGAAGTATAGCCAACCCTAAAAAGGGGGCATACTTTATTAAATATCCTTTGCCCTAAGAAGGGAGGATATATTTCGAAAGTTCAGCATCATTTTTCTTAGAATCCTAAAGAGATTTCTATGTGGAGTTCATCTTCATGAATTCATATTCCCCATCATCAGCACGCTTACGTTGCATGGGGGGATGAGTGGCATCACGACAAGGAAGTCGATCGGAGGTGGCACGCGAAGACGTTGCAGGGGCCTTGTCCTTAGCTTGAGCATCGATCTTGGGAGCCATGGCAAAGAAAGAAGAAGGAGGAGACGGAGAAGACGACGAAGAGTTCTGTGTGGAGTTCTCTCTCTAAAGCAAGTAAAAGAAATAATGGTGGTATATGGCCTTTTTATAGGCTCACAGAGAAGTCCAAACGACAAATTCCTTAATCATTTGCCTCGATATAGGGTTTTTACGGGATCCTAAACCGCACAGAATCCCAACGGCCCAATCTTTTCAGAAAAAATCTCTCTCTATCATTTGAGCGTAACTAAATTTATTTTTTCGTCTCGATTTCAAAGTATTTCGAAATAATTTATCATTTTTCGAAAACTTTGAAGGGGGTTTTGTAGGCCTCAAAAATATAGTCACGCTGAGTTAATACAGCCTATCAGGAAAATGTCTAAAAGACACGCTGAGTTCTATCAAATCATTTTTTCAAAAGAACGCTGAGTTCTCTCAAAAGACAGCTCACCATTTGCCAGATTGTAATTATGACTGACAGCACGTCAGTCAACAAACGTCTCCTCGTATGCCACGTATACACGGGATTCAAGAAATCTCAGCCGACTATTGCGTAATTTTTGAAATCTTCTTCAACAAGATTCGGTCTTCATCAAGTTGGCGTACCAAAAAGAGCTTATCATCATTTAATGTGACTGACAAAGCAATCAATGTCAGAGATTTTGTGTCAGTCGAGGCACGTCGAATCAAGACAGCTGGCCATTCTGACTCAAGTCTGCGTGCATTTTGAACTTCAGTGTTCCTGCCTCAAGTTTGCATGTATTCTGAGCCTTCTGCCTCAAGTTTGCGTGTATTCTGAGCCCTCTGCCTCAAGTCTGCGTATATTTTGAGCCTAAGTATTTCTGCTGTAAGTCAGCGTGGATTTTTTATCTCAACAGGGATTTTATCCTCAACCAGTTAGCATGGATTATTATCTCAAATTATCAAATTGGAGTATGTGGCAGACATGCCACAGATCTTTCGTATGCGTGCCCAGTAACTTGCATACGATTCATGCATGATTGCCATATGTCCAACAGTTACGGGCCACATCCAGTAACTGCTCATCAACCTTGCGTACGATTGAGTCCTGCGTGATTTTCAACTATGCATAGGTTATGAAGACAGTTATCTTTTTAGTTATTTTTTACTCTATAAATAGAGTTCTTTTCTCATTCATTGTACAGATATACAGAATATCTAAATTGCTGTCAAATTCTTGAGAGCTTTTCTTCTTCGCATCGTCCAAGGGATAAAGCGATCGTCTTCTAGATCGGATTCCTACAGTTGTATTTTCCCAGAATCAAAATAAATAAAGTGAATTTATTTATGGAAAACAGCAACGTATGCGATGAATGACTTGATTCAGAGTGGTATATGATATACCACTTGTGCGATGAATTTCATCGACGCATTGTGAGAATTGCAGAAGGTTTGTCCGCAACGGACGGGATAGTACCGAGACTCGATTGGAAATTTATACAACGATATGTTGATGCAAGTGTTCTTCGAAAATCGGTTAGGACGATAAGGTGAGACTCGTATCAATGAATGATACGTCGGACAAAAATATAAGTCGGTCGAATGACGGAAACTAGCGAAACGATTATGCCTTGAGGCAACAATCGGATCGGCGGGATAGGAAACTTGAAACTTTGTAATCGAACCGCACGACTTGCGAGCTCGATGAAAGTGTTCGGCGATACAAATTATAATCGAATCGCACGACTTGCGATCTCGACAAAATGTTAGAATACACGAATGGTAATCGAATCGCACGACTTGCGATCTCGATAGTAATGTTGGACGAGGCAAAATATAATCGGATCGTACGATGTGCGACTACGATGAAGAGTTGGTTGATGCAGATTAATAGTGCCCAAGAGATAGTTGATTTCGTTACGACAAAACTCATTTGAGTACAATTGAAAAACACGCGAGACTTAGAGGGCGAGATCGTATGACTTGAGGGTTCGATATTGGATAATCGGTAACTCAGTTACGCGATCAAAGTATAGTAGGATGCAGCGAATCGAAAATCAAGTTGATGCATATGGAAAAATTCATTGCGAACTTGGATGTATGCGATGCGAGTTAAGTTGACGTGAAACGGATTCAAAGTTGATCCTTACGCTATCGAAATTGATACGACGTATCGAGATCGATACGTAAGGAAACGTAAGCACGATGTGAGAATACAAAATATAGTGTGCCTCGTGCTATCAAAATTTTGTAAGTAATAATACGAGAATGAACGAACTGGTTGATCATGAACTTTATGATTGATCGAGACGAGACTATAAGTCATCGACGATTGTTCGATGCGTATAGCATCTCTTGTGTCGACCGCAAATAAGATAGACTCGAACTCGATACGAGTAGATGTTTCGTAAATTACGGAACCACCGACGGTAGTATATGAGTTAGTCGGAGGCTAGTTGTGCATCAATTGCGTCGATAGAAATTGTTGTGTACGGATTTGGGTTAGTCCGATAGAATGGTCGGAACGTGATTTGGCTTCGAAATAAGATATAGCATATTTCGTAGTAAAACTATCCTTCGGTGATAATCTACAATTATCGAGCGTAGCTTCGGGACAGCTGACCCTAGAAGACTTGACCGCCAAATTAAATCGAATGTTGCAGACCGTAAGATGACCCATGCGATATCACATATGAGATTACATCGGTAACAAATATAGTGTGGTGCATGTTGACGATAAGTCTACGCGATCGAAAATTGTTGGAACAGCTTTCGATTGAGAATGACGTAGCTAGTTTTTGAGTATTCGTCGAATGAATGCTTGAATGGTTATGTTGGTCGACGATCGAACACCAACGGACTTGGTGATTCGGATAGGCGATTGCGAGGATCGTGATATACACGAGAGAGAACGATAAAAGAATGACTTATGAGTCATGTCGTTAGATTCGAATTCACCTTACAATTGAGCTTGCGTGAATCAAACATATATTCGATGTTGCGAGACGGACGAGTTTAGAATTTGGCTAGAAACTTCTCACTCGGTAGGAATCGAATGTAAGATGCATCGTAAAGACCTTCGTGTCAAGGCGATCGTTGCCTTGAGCATCGTCGACGTAAATTAAACTTTATGTCAGATAGATTGTGGCCTTTGTGCAATATCAATTTAAAAGTTGCGTCGGAAGAACTTGAGCACGGTGTCTAGGTAAATCACCTAACGAACGTAGTCCTGAATGTTGATGCTTTTACAAGTCAACAAAAGAGAGTCATATCGAAAAAAGTTACGAAGTGAAACTTCAAAAATAAGTTGGGTAGCGACGTTGAACGCAAGACGTTGCGAAGACTCGTTGTGATCGGATGCACGACGGCTTAACGCGACGAATAGAATTAATATTCCCGATGAAAATTACAAAGTAAGAAATGTAATTTTTAATCGCATGGTGTGCCTATAATTTTGTTGGATGATCGCATGTGTATCAATATGCATATGCAATGGAATTGCGAGAACAAGTACTAGAGCCCAAGTCCGATCGAGAGTACGAGGTAGCGAGTAATTGAGAATAAGAAGTTACATGTTTGCTTTGTTCCTATATTCTACAACTAAGCCTGGCTGAAATGCATATATTGGTGGGACGCCTAAAATATGTGTATGACTCCAAACTAAGTTGTATGATCCAAACGATAGTGAGAAGAGATCGTGGAACGATCTAGTAAAACCCTTGGAAATTTACTATTGGTTTCGGTTCGAGGACGAACCTTGTTTTGAGTGGTATATTATGTAATGCCCCGCTCCGTACGGTGCATTCTGCTGAGTCATTGACTCAAAGAGTTGCGTTAACCCGATTACGTATCGATACAAAGAGTTACGTTGTTCCGAGAAGATGCAACGAGTCAGATAGTTATATTGACCCGAGGAACGCATGGAGTAAGATCGATGCAAGTGATAAGTTGGCCTGAAGGAAAGCATTGAGTCGGTTCGAAGATTCTAAGAAATCGAATCGACACAAGGCAATTGACCGATTCGAATAAGTATTAATTTTAGTTGGTTTTGTGTGCAGGCTATCCATTTACGCTGGAATATTATAGGTCGATATTTTGCCTTATTCAGAAAAGGGTCCGCAAAAACAATCGTCGTCTTGCGACGGACTGATGCGTTGGCACGGTAAGCCAAATCGGACGTATAATTCAATGAAGCATGAAGTGCTCGAATGGCTAAGTCAGGAGAGTTGCCCGTACAACGAAGTTATGAAATCGAGCCACATCGGCTCAGCAAAACGACAAGGCATATCGACTTAAGGTGGGGGGAAATTGACTCTCTTTTCTACTACTGCATGCCTAAGTAAAATATATATCATTGTATGCTGAGTAAACCTATCAACGCCACGGGCGTGGCTCGATAGAAAGATAAACATAGTACGTGTCGAATACTAGATAGAATAATTGAAATGAATCGTACAACAAATGTACGAGTCGCTACGGAACATGGAATATCGCAAAGGCGAGCGCCTCGGTGCGTGTCACTCCCCGTTCCCAGAATGCATATTTTTATAGATGTACAACTCATATATGTATTTATTTAATATTTATCATGTATTATCCTGTATTTAAATTCATTTAATTTTATGTTAATTAATTATCTGTATTTTATTTCCTGTTGTTATTCTCTGCTTTTAGTCTTGCTTTTGGGTTCGGCTAGGAGGGTTTTTCTCGAGTTCATGGTGGTTCACATGAACCGAACCCCCACAAACCCCCACCTACCACACCCCTTCTATTTAAAGCCCCCATCCCCTTCTCTCTCTTCATAACTCTCCTTTACCATTTCTTTTCTTCTTCTTCCTCATCACTCTCTCCACCTACCAGGAGAAGGTAAGTACATCTTGCTTCTCCTTCATCCATTTTTATGGTTCATTTGTCTTTCTCTTGTGATTCCAAAAGAGTTTAGTACTTAGCATTTTTGATTTCCTTGGCTCATTTCTTACAGATCTAAGTTGTTGCATTTTCGGTTGTTCATGGGTTTTGATCCTTCAAACTGGCGTGTTTTCAAAAATAGATAGTTTCATGTGGTAGAGCTTCTCATTCCACACCATTCTGAACCATAGGAACCTCATTTCTGGCTTGGAACGAAGGCTCCATAAGATTGGAGTTCAGGAGATGTTGAACGCTCACGTTCTTACGTGCCAGCGAGGAATTTTAGTCACGCACACGTCTTTACGTGTTAGCATGAATTTTAGTCACGCACACGTTTTTACGTGTTAGCGTGAATTTTAGTCACGCACACATCTTTGCGTGCGTGCGTGAATTATTTTTCACGCTTATGCTATGCGTACGTGAATTTTTTATCACTCTCCACACCATGCGTGCGTGAGTTACCTTTCACGCTCACGCTATGCGCGCGTAGATTTCTTTTCACGCTCACGCTGTGCGTGCGTGAGTTACTTTTCACGCTCACGATATACGTGCGTGAATTTTTTATCACTCTCCACGCCGTGCGTGCGTGAATTACTCTTCACGCTCACGCTTGCCAGCGTGAATCATTTTATACGCTCACTCCTACCTACTAGACTTGGCGTGACTGTTGGCCTTAGCATAGACTTGTTGGCGTGACTGTTGGCCTTAGCATAGACTTATTGGCGTGACTGTTGGCCTTAGCATAGACTTGTTGGCGTGACTTGTTGGCCTTCGCATAGACTTGATGGCGTGACTTGTTGGCCTTAGCATAGACTTGTTGGCGTGACTTCTGTTTGCCATTAAAATCGTTTGATTGCAAAATCTTAATACAAACAGAACAGTGTTACAATATAGGACTTAGATGTAGTCCTAGGAGTACACTTTTGTTTAATCTGGGTCCTAAGTGCCAATGGAGCGAGTGGTAATGCGTTGACTCCGTTGACGGGCTGACGACGGTTATCGGTTCTCTGAAGGCGTAGATTGCTCTGGGTGCTGGAGCTTGCTGAGAGGAGGAAGACGTTGAGTGTCTGTATCTGCCTCTCTGGTGATATTTTTGTGTGTTGTCCGTATATGTCTCCGTCTGGGGAAGAAGGAAATGATCCCTCTATTTATATCTGGGCAGGTTGACTGCTCATGCGCGCATATATAGGATGCGCCGGTAAGTGGGGACGCCACGTGGAGACTGCTGATGGAGGCGCATGGATGATGCGCCCTACTTGACGGGTTGAATTCTTCATGCTACTGTTGTGAGCCGGCACGTAGCAGAGGAGAAGATCTTTCTGTTGCTGAAATCTTGGATGAGTAGAGTCAAAGGACACGTGTCGTCGACTCATGGCTCGGAGATCTCGGATCTGATGGGGGGATGATTTGGTGGGATGCGCCTTGGATTGGACGCATGATGAGATTTTGGCTCGTGACCTTTAGGAGTCACGAACCATTCTGGGCGCATGGCTTTTGAGGCGCATACATGCAACTTTCCTTCTGTCTTTCGGGATCAGAGATCAGTCTGGGACGCATGGCTTTTGAGGCGCATGCCAAGCTTCAACTGAAGACTCTTCTTCTGTCTTTAGGGATCAGTGAAGGGCCTGAGGCGCATGGCTTTTGAGGTGCATGCGGATGGGTGGCCACATGGCAGTAGCCGTCGGGGTAAAGTCATGATGATGCTGACGTTGTGGACGCTTCGTTTTCTGCAAAAGCTGTCCACCGTGCAGACTTGGGGAGGCGTGCTGCCAATTCTGTCAGTTCAGCATTTAATGATGGTGACATTCGATGGACAGCTGAGTGGGCACGTCAGTTGACGTTCCACTAAGCGTATGGGGGCGTATGGGGCGCATCCCCTGGGATACACTCAGTGCAGGGCGCATCTGTTGGAGGCGCTTGATGTTTGAAGAGGTGTGATACGCTGTCCAGCCGGCGCATCCGACACGTTTTTAATGATGCGGCTGTTTCGCTTCTCGAGTGCCTTTAAATAGCCGTTTGGCTGAAGTCGAGGCGTCCGGTTCATCCATTTAATGTGAATTCATTGCACGAAATTCGGAGAGCCATCCACTTGGCGCGTGGGGTTGATCTGCCCGGCCTATAAATAGTGGCATGGAGAGAAGGTTTGCTTCTCATTCCCTCACGTACTTCCAACATGAACTTGAGTATTTGGGTGCATTCTGTTGACGAAGTGCTTCCGAGGGTGAAGATGCAACGCCATGTCGTTATTGGTGCTCTTGAAGGTGACTGTTACATCCAAAAGACGGAGTCGAGGGCTTCTGAGGCAGGCGGAAGGTGCCTGTTGCATCCAAAGATGGGGATGCTCGGGCCTCGTCTCCGTTATTTCGGAAGAGCCGCAGATCGGAATTGCGGTGCTAGGCTCTCTCTTCCTTCAAAGTGGGTGTTGCCTACTCTGATTGTGTTGAAAGCTGCTCCTTTCGTCGTGATTTCGATCACGGTCTTCCTTGGTCTTTGGAGGCTCTTTCGAAGCCTCCCCTGGCCACAGCTTTGCCGTGCTCTTCTCTTCCTTGGTTTCAGCCAGAGGGTTAAATACTTTGTGTAATCGAAGCACTTATCAGGTGACCCTGGCTGGAAGAACGGCACATAACTGGGCTTCTGCTCGGCCAGGTGAGCCTGGTTGGAAGAGTGGCACATAACTGGGCTGCTGAAGGGATGCACATAACTGAGCTGGATGCACATAACTGAGCTGCTGAAGAAATGGCGGGATGCGCCTGGTTGGAGGCGCATGACATCTGCTGCGTCCAACTGAAGGTGCACGGTGGCTGCTGCGCCTATCTGAAGGCGCATGGTGGCTGCTGCGCCTATCTGGAGGCACATGGTGGCCGCTGGCTGTAGACTTAGGATCTTTCCTTTGTAGAAATTCTCCTTTGTACAACCTTTTCTAGACATGTAATAGACTTTTATATATAAATAAAAAGTCCTTCTTCGAATGTCTATGGCTATTGACTTTGCTGTTTGAGTTCTGGCGCATGTAGTGTCTGGCGCATGGGTTTTCTGGTTGTGAAATTCCATGCTTCTACAAGACCCCCTTCAAAGTTTTCAAAACTGTTGAATAAGTTTTGGAATACTTTGAATAAGAAGCATGGCGATCAGGGCGCATGACTGTTGGGGCGCATGCCTGTTCAGCCGCATGCTCTTCTTAATTAATGAGTATGATAATGCCTCGGTAACCGAAAAGATTAATGATGATCTTTTGGTTTTATCTGCTGTTATCTTCACAAGACCCGAGGCGACGGCTGAGATCACTCATTATCGGTTCACGTGTGCGACCACGGCCTATAAATAGGTGAGAGATAGAGAGAGAGAGAGAGAGTTCTTCTACTCTTTGCCTTTGCCTCCTTTAAAGTTCTTTTAAAAAAAACCCTAATTTCTTCTTCTCTGATAGAATGGCTCCCAAGACTCCTCGCGACGGTGCCGGCAAGGGAAAGGGGAAGGAGAAGGAGCCCGTAGAGGCTGTCGTGAGTGACGTTCCTCGCCCGCCCGTCGAAGTTCGGCCGGCGGTAGTCGGTGAGCTTTATTATCTCCTTTCGATGTTGAGAATTTTTCTGCCGACGTGCATAGGCTCAGGCCTTTATCATGCACTGTGGCTTTAATTGCTGACGCGCATGGGTTTTATACCCTGATGATGCACCGAAGCCTTTGCTGACGCGCATGGGCTCACGCCTTGATGATGCGCCGAAGCTCCAATGCTGATGCGCATAGGTTTACGCCCTGATGATGCGCCGAGGCTTCTTTTTCAGATGCGCTTGATACGCGCTTTTGACGAATCTTTGTGTCGTCTCTAATACCCTTGTATTTTTGTCAGTGTCGATGACTATCCCACTCTTGAACGAAGTGCTCCTGGACGCTGCACTCTGCCAGATGGGAGTAGATTATGATGAAGAGGTGATAAACCCTGCTCAAGCGGCTATTATGTTGGATCAGCATCTCGAAAGAATGATTCAAATTCGGGAGCAACATCACGGGTTCCTTAAACATATGATGGAACATGGCGTTTTGAAATCTGCCACTTCCGATAAAATGACTTTCTTAAAGCCCGAGTTCCTGTTCAGAGACCGCCTTTCTTCTACTGAAGCCAAGGTGCTGAAGGTCAAAGAAGACTGGTTCTTTACGGCCAGGGGTGTGCATATGACCGTCAGGCAGCTTGAACGTCAATGGCCTTTGTTAACTTTTTGTCGTCTTGCTTCCAAAAGGAGAATGTCCTGGGACATTACTCCATCTCAAGGAGGAGCGGTAGCAGGCGTCATCAGAATTGATTCTTCTTCTGATCAGAGGGATACTCTGGCCGCCTTGCGAGCTGGTACCTCTTACACCTGGCGGACTCTTCGTCCTGGGAGTATTTATAGCGATGTTCCCGTCAATACTTTTGCCTTGGGTGCCTCGACTTTTGCTCGTCGCATGTTGTTGATGGAACAATCATACCCCAAGGAAGAATTTCGGATAGAGGGTTGGTGTCATTATGTTTCAAAATGGGACAAACTGACACACTGGATCCTGTTGCGATTTCAGACTGAGCTCCAAGAGATTGGATTGACCGCCGCGATCCGTGCCACTCAGGCCGGTGTAGAGATTAACAGGCACATGTTCCTTGCGCTTTTGGAGATGTTTGATACCCATACCGGGACCTTCTTCACTCCATTGGGGGAGCTAGGGCTCGCGCTTCATGAGATGTACGAGGTATCAAAACTCTCCTGGGGATCGGAACCTTACGAGGAGTACTTCCCGACCAATGAAGAATTCCAGGTCTGGGGAGACAAAGCTGATGAGATGATGGCTGTCTTCAAAGAAGTATCGAGTCATCACTACTATATGCAGAAGAAGGATAGGGGCGGGATGCAGCCTCATGTGACTGCTTGGAGAGATCACATCTTTAGGCAGGACAAGGAGGATCCTTCCCATTTTTCTACTCCACCGGCACTTTCTCGTAACGAGGTGCTTTCCGAAATGAGCAGGTTAGGCGAGAAGAATCCCTTGGAGAACGAGGACTAGCAGTCGGATGAACGCTCCTATAGCTATTTTTGGCATCTCACCTATCGGATGTCGCCAAAAGCAGTATTAGTCGCGTATCTTATGATTTGGCTCCGGGACCATGCCTTTTCAGGCGGATCTGGCTCTGTAGAGTGGGTGACTCGGAACTTAATTCTGCCGGCCGTGAAGTTGGCCTTCGGCCGTCCTTTAGCTTTACTTCCTGCAATGGTGTGTAACCTGCTGCGGGGTCTTCGAGAGTTTGCGGGAGATGTCGTTCACGAGCGGGGCAAAAACAACAACTTCCCGCATGCCGAACTGCCGTTTCATTATTTGATGGGGTGGTTAATTTTACACCATCCTAATGTGATGAGCCCGGGTTCAGAGGAAGACCACCGGTCCGGAGATGCATTCCTCCGGCGTTTCCACCGGAGGAATTGGTCGCACACCGGTGTTCCTGTTTGTAGGAAGGTCTTATCCCATCTTCAGGGATGGGAGATCGCCAAAGTTGGTCCTGTCTTTTCCGATTTTGAGGCCAACGAAGATCTGGTGGACTCGGGTGAGGATGCCACCACTCTGTCTCCATGGGGATTTTGCTGGTTGCAAAGTATCCGGCCGTCCCATTTGGTATATCGGAACAGGAACCAGTGTTACCTGGAATCGTATCTGCCGAGCCGCTTTGTGAGGCAATTCGGGTACGTCTAATTGATGTTGGATAATCCCAGTATCACCTTAGGGTACGCTGGAAGTTTGTTGGATGGTGCACGAGCTTCGCATTACTATAATGTCGGATGTACTGGAGCCCGTTTTACGCTCCCTGTCCAGAATCCGCGGCCGCCGATTCTTTACTCAGCCGCCAGATTTTACTGTGCTATGGCCGCTCCATCCACCGGATATGATAGGGAGACCAGCTTTATTGCAGGCACCCATTTAGCGGCGGGTGCAGACACTTTGGCGAAGGCTCGGTCGTACCGTCCGCCCGAGTCAGGTTATCGAGGCGCCCCTACCGTATCTACCGGGGGTCAGGCAAAACCGTCGGTTGATCAAACAAAAAGGGGTACAGATACAAAGGTTGACTCTCCTGTATCGAAAAAGCAGAAGAGGGCGTCGTCACCGACGGTGTCCTCAGACTCAGCATCTGCAGAGGTAAGATGTGCCGTAGGGTTTAATTTCAAGTTCAGCTTCTTATGTAATCATGCTTCTCTTTTTTTGTGTAGGAGCCGCTGAAAAGAAAGCCCTGCACTCCAAAATTTGGTGGAAGCAGGCCCAAGGAGATTGCGGGCTCGTCTGAAGTGCGTATTCCGCCCGCCATGATATCTTCCATGGAGGAGAACACCGAGGATGTTGCTGTAGAGACTCCAGCATCTCCGGATTATGTCCGACGGGATGCTGAGGATGCAGTAGCTTCCGAGAAGATGAAGACCACGGCGTCGGCCTTGGATGACGTTGCCGCAGATCCGCAAGAGTCTGTTGCGGGGGCAACAGATATAGTTGGGACAGAGGAGAGGGTTGATTCCCCTCCTTATCATGATGAGGGAAGGCCGGCTGTATCATTGTCGAGTCCTACCCCGACTTCAACCGTGGAAGTTGAGGCGGCTACCGATCAGGAGGTAGCGGCAGATTTTGTCCCTGTTGAGGGACTTGATGACGAGACTCGTCTGCCGGTCACGACCGCTGAGGCGGGTCAAGAGACAAGTGATAATCTCCCTATTCTGTCAAAGGAGGTACCAATTGTTGATAGGACGTTGGGGGTAGAAGAGGTGGCCGTTGACGTCGGTGGTCCTTCCGGGCTTGAGAAGGGCGAGGGTGTGGAACACTCTGTTTCCCCTCCTACTTGGGGTACTATTTCGACGCCTGTGCAGGCTTCCTCTATTCCTTTGGCTCCTCGGGCTAGCAGTCCAGCCCCTGTTGATGAAGAGCCCATTGATGCCGAGGTTCAAGCCTCGCAGGTTGAGGTTGGCAGATCTTCTTCCGGTCCGCAAACTGTAGTAGCTCCTCCAACTCCTGCTATGACGCCGCAGGTCCTGGCGGATGCAGACGAATATGTGAAATTCCTCGTCGAAGGGGTGTACAAAATGCTGCAGAAGGGTGTATCTGCTGTGATGGATGCCAACGGGAGCTTTGCGACAGCAAGAACTCTGGCAATGCCCTGTATCGAGCTGATCCGTATTCACCAAGGCCACGACCATATGGCCGAAATTCTGGAGGCTTCGGTGATTGAGCTGGACGAGCGGCTCACGGAACTTCAGCGCATCCAGCGACCTCTCCGTCCTGATAGATGCGAAGAAGGGGAAGCTGATTGTCGAGATCGAGTCTTCCTACCAGGCTACCGTAGGCATTTGGGAGCGCGAGGTGGCTGAGACTGAGGCTGCGGTAGAGAAGTTGTCTCAGTCCATGAAGACGACGGTGGAAACTCGAGCTGTATTGGATGCTAACATCGCGGAGATCGACACCCAGATGCGCCGCCTTGAGGACCAACGGGCCCGACTCTAGTTAGATGCCGAGCGTGTCCGGGCTGAACACACAACATTCCAGAAAGAAGAAGCGACTTTTACTCAGCGAACTCTTGCCTTGGCGCGGCAGCGACAACAGCTTGATGAGAAGCATGAGAGCGATACTTCCGCTGGGGCTGTTTAATTAATGCGTCAAGAAGCCGAGCGACGAGTCCTGGCAACTGTGGAGGCCCGTACAGCCGACTTAAGACTTCGAGTCAGGGAGCTCTCAGCCCACCCTGGGGAGGTTCAGGGACCGTAGCTTTTTCCCTTTTTTATGTTCTTTTGCGACCCTCTGCTGAGGGATGGTGTAGTCTTTTGTACTCTCTCTTTTCAAAAAAAAATAAAGGAGTACGCAACTTTTTGTGATGTGTTCATTTTTTTTGTTATTATGAACTTGATGATTTGTGTGGACCTATTATCTCTTGCGCACCTTGGCTTTTAGGTACATATAATAAGTTTGAAGGAACCGACATGTTTGCTCAGAGGTAATGTGGACGTGGCAATCATTAGGGTTCAAAATGATAGAATCATCCTACTCAGAGGTGTGATGGACGTGGTAGGAATGATCCTGAGGGATACGCTGAACAACTCAGAGGTGATGTGGACGTGGAAGTTCTGCGATCAGTGTACGACAATGCAGGGGTTGTTCGTACGAGATGTTTACTCAGAGGTAATGTGGACATGGTAAACATGAAGGATAGCGTTGGCTTACGTAGCGTAAGATTCCGCTTTGTAGGGTGTAGAGGAACAACTCAGAGGTGATGTCGACGTGGTTGTCTTTCTACTGAAGGATGCCACGGAACAGCTGGGTTCCAGAAGCGTATGAGTTTGTGGAAGGAGATTGTGTGTGAGCCCTGATGATTGGGCCCACAGGTCCCCTTTTGGGGAAGTACATGCCTGAAGGATGTCAAGAATAGTACTTCTTTAGGAACTTGCCGTTGATGGACATCATGAACAAGTCCCCATTAGGTTTGGCGAGGCGGTAAGCACCGTTTGAGTATACCGTGTCTATGATGAAAGATCCTTCCCACTTGGGCTCGAACTTTCCTGGTGTCTTGTGAGTTAACACCATTGGCCTTCTGACTGCTAAAACCAGGTCGCCAACTTGGAAAGTCCTTTGTTTGACCTTCTTGTTGAAAGCCTGTGATATACGGGCTTGGTAGAGTTCGATGCGTTGTTGAGCCAGGAGACACTTTTCATCGAGTGCATATAGTTCCCGCAGACGACGACGTTGATTGTCTTCTTCTGTGAGTTTGTTTGTTATTGCTACGCGGAGTGAGGGTATCTGGATCTCGAGAGGCAGTACCGCTTCGCTCCCGTAGACAAGAGAGAATAGTGTGTTGCCTGTTGGGGTCCGTACCGTTGTGCGGTAGGCCCAAAGGCATTCGCCAAGTTTTTCGTCCCAGTCGCATTTGTTGGATGACACGACCTTTTTGAGCAGCCTGACGATGGTTTTGTTGAACGCCTCTGCTAACCCATTTGCTGCCGGATTATAGGCAGTGGATGCCACATTTTGAATGCGATTCTTGTCACAGAACCTGCTAAAAATGTGGCTGATAAACTGAGGACCATTGTCATGAATAATCCGCCGGGGTACTCCGCAACGGTAAATGACATGGTGTTTGATAAAGCTGACTACCCTAGAGCTCTTTACTTTCGCCAGTGGGACTGCTTCTGCCCACTTGGAGAAGTAATCGTTGATGGCCAGGATGAAGCGGTGTCCTCTTGATGAAGGAGGGGTGATTGGTCCCACAATGTCCATGCCCCAGGCTTCAAAGGGCCAGGAGGCGACTGTAGGATGTAGTGGTTCAGACGGTGTATGTATGAAGTCTGCATGAAGTTGGCATGCGTGATACTTCTTAGCATATTCAACAGCGTCGGCGACCATGGTTGGCCAGTAGTAGCCCATACGTCGCAGTCGATCCTGTAACTTAGGACCGGGTTGATGAGCTCCGCAAGTTCCGTCATGAGCTTCTCGAAGAGCTTCGGCTGCTTCTTCGTTGGACAGGCATCGAAGGAGGAGCCCGTCGAAGGAGCGTCGGTACAGCGTTTTGGTAGCTGCATCGTAGTAGAATCGAAGAGAGCGTCTTCTGACTGAGACAGCTTCCTTCGGGTCCTCTGGAAGGATTCCGTAGACAGCAAAGTCGATGAACGAGAACCTCTAGTCTCGAACATTAACACCAGTGTTTGTCGGCAAGGTGTGAGCCACTTGTAAGCACAGGTTGTTTCTAGGACAAATCAAGTCTCGGCCTGTTACCGTGACATAGTGTTGAGTCCCAAAGGGCGCTGCCAATGAGGCTGCGAGGCCAGCCAGAGCGTCAGCCTCCAAGTTTTGTAGGCGAGGTACGTGTTCGATGAAGAACCCGGTGAAGGTTGAAATGATGTTCAGTGCAACCTCATGGTAAGGGATCAGATCTTCATGGCGAACCTCGTATTGTCCCCGAATCTAGTTTACGACGAGTTTTGAGTCGTCGTAGGCTTCCAGATGGTCGACCCCCAGCTGTTGTGCGAGCTGGAGTCCCATGACGAGTGCGTTGTACTCGGCAACATTGTTGGAGCATGGCTTCGAAAGTGAGTAAGCACGATGGATGACCAACTGATCGGAGGAGACTAAGACTACCCCCACTCCTGTAATGATTTGGCCTTTGGGGCCTGTTCTCGAAGCACCATCGAAGAACATCCGCCAAACGGAGATTCCTTCGGTGTCGTTGGATTCTTGGACCTCATCCGGGATATCTTCATAGAGCTTTGAGGATTCTGGGATGGGATGTGCAGCTAAAAAGTCAGCCAGAGCTTGACCTTTAACAGCTTTTTGCGGGACAAACACCATATTATATGGTGTTAGCAAAATCGCCCATGTGGCTAGCCGGGAGTTTAATGATCCTGGCTTCGTCATGAGGACTCTGAGTGGATTGACTCGGGAAATGACATGAATTGTCTGGCCCGAGACATAATGACGAGTCTTCTGGATGGCAAACACCAAAGCCAAGCACTCTTTTTCGACGGGATTGTACCGGTGTTCGACCCCGATGAGCGTTCGACTGAGGTAATAGATTGCTTGCTCATAGCCTGTATCGCTGTTTTGAGCCAGCAGAGCGCCAAGAGAATGATCCATGGCACGGACGTAGAGGAGAAATGGTTTGCCGGCGACAGGTGCTACCAGGACTGGTGGGCTCGTTAAGTAGGCTTTGATGTCGTCGAAAGCCTTTTGGCACTCCTCTGTCCAGACATAAGAGACTCCCTTTTTCATGAGCTGAGTAAAGGGTGGACATTTATCGGAGAGGTTTGCTATGAACCTCCGGATGTATGCCAGACGTCCCTGTAAGCCCCGAAGTTCTCGAAGATTCTTCGGAGGGTCCATGTTGAGGATAGCTTTGGTCTTCTCGGGATCAACATGAATGCCTTTCGCCGTGATGACAAAGCTCAAGAATTTGCCGCTAGAAACCCCCAGGAAGGATTTAGCGGGGTTCATTTTGAGTTGATGTGCCCGCATGATATGAAAGACTATCTTCAGATCCTGTAGGTGATCTCCTTTGAGGCGGCTCTTGACTGCGATGTCGTCAACATAGCATTCGACTGTCTTGCGAAGATGTTGACGGAAGATGGTGCTCATAGCTCGTTGGTATGTTGCACCGGCGTTCTTCAAGCCGAAGGGCATTACTGTGCAGCAGAAAATGCCCTTTGGAGTCCTGAATGACGTATGTTTCGCGTCATCGGGGAACATCTTGATTTGATTGTAGCCTGAATACCCATCCATGAAGGACATGCGTTCAAAGCCACATGTGTTGTCGATCATCACATCGGTGATCGGAAGCGGGAATTTGTCCTTCGGACAAGCAGAGTTGAGGTCTCTGAAGTCGATACAGACTCGTATCTTCCCATTCTTCTTGGTGACAGGTACGACGTTGGCTACCCAATCTGGGTGCTGTTCCTCACGGATGAAGCCGCTGGTCAAGAGTTTGTCCACCTCCTGATCGATGGCGTTTATGATGTCCGGACGGAAGCGTCGCTGTTGTTGTTTGATAGGTTTGGCATCAGATAAGATGTTCAACCTATGCATTACAATCTGTGGATCGAGTCCCGACATATCTTCGTAGCTCCAGGTAAAGACGTCGATATACTCTTTAGCCAGCTGGATTAAAGACTCACGGTCTTCTCCTTCTAGGCTTTTGCTGATGAAGATGGGCTTGGAAGAAGACCCGTCCCCAAGGTCGATCTGCTCGACTTTGTCTTCGGTGGGAGGTTCACGTAACTCAAAACGAGACTCCCATTGCTCTCGCAGGCGTTGAGCCCAGGGTTCTTCTTCGAAGGGTTCCGGCGCTTGGTCTTCGCCTTCACCTTTTTGAGGTTGTGCCGACGTCATGTTAGCCGACAGTACTTTCCTGAAGACTGATCCGATACTGGTATCGGAATCCCAAGTCGACGCTTCGGACGAGTGGGAATGTTCTACGTCTTCTGCGTCTGAACTTTCTGGGGTTGATGGCGGCGTGACATAGCCTAACCCCGTCGAGTTTTGTTGTAGTAGTCTTGCGGCTTTCCTTCGGGTCTTGGAATCCGGAGAGGGAGATGCCGACCTTTGCCGTAGTTTAGGCCTTTGTTGCTTTTTAGGTGGTAGCCCATCTTTTGGATGATGTGCTTTGCCGTATCCGTGTACCGATAGACTTGTACCCTGCCGGTATCAGGTTCTGGCTCGAGTGGCGGGAGGTCTTGATGACGCTCGACTTTGCCTAAGATGATAGATCCTTCGTCTCGGCTTCGTGGAGGGGCTATGAAACAGACTCCTTGAGACGGGACTACTCGATTTACATGATGAACGGTCGTTATTTGTGTTTGCAACGACCGTAGAACGTGATCTAATGTATACATGGCATTCCAGTGCGGAAGACAAGAATAATTAAAAGACACTCTATTATTGATAAAATACGAGATCTTATCCCGTGGGATTATATTGTCTAAGGAGGGTGCGTCTACATCAGCAGAGATATATTCGCCAAGCTCCTCATCTGTAAGCACTGGGGTCGGATCAGGAGAATCCCCCACATCTTTGACTTTGGGGTCTGAGAGGGTTATGTGAGCCCTCTTCGACATCTTGGATGACTGCGGGGGCTTGCCCTTAAGATGCACCTTAGAGGTGCCTCAACTGCACCTCCTGTGAGTGGTGCCTTCCCCTGTAATTTTGCCACCAGGGGAGCCGATGTTTGAGGCGGCTTTCCCTTGAGGCGTATCTTCAGGGGAGCCTCAGGAGTCGGTGCTTTCCCTGATAGCTTGATGCTCATTAGAGGCACCTTCTGGGGTGGTTTTCCCTTCAGTCGGATCTTCAGTGGGGCGTCTGGATTCATCTCAGGCTCCGTGTCCGGCTCAGTTGCCGTCTCTGCCTCATCATCAGCATCGTTGGCTTCCTCCTCGTCAAGTGGCTTGTACAAGTCGGAATCGGTGAAGTAAACTTCAATCCCTTTGAAAGGATCGATGTCTGCAAACTCCGTCCGGATGACACCGTTGGTGGATACATATCTCATGCATTGGTGGAGCATGGAAGGCACCACCATGTACTCATGTAGCCATGGTCGACCGAGCAGGATGTTGTAGTTGACCTCGGCATCCACCACATAACAAGTCACCTCAGTTTTGAGATTGCCTATGTGACACTTCAGTCGGATCTTGCCCAGTGGCTCGCTTTTGCTAGCGTTGAAGCCACTGATGGTTGTGTTGGAGGGCGCTAGCCGGTACATTGGGATCCCCAGTTTTGATAGCAGCGCCTTCGGAATGATGCTGAGGAAAGACCCCGGATCAATCTGAATCCGGCTCACCTTGACTGAACCGATGTACCCTATGTAATACAGCGGTCGGTTATGTCGGTGGTGCTTGAGCAGCTTGTCCTGTTGGGTGAAAGTTATGTTTGGGATAACTTCCTCCGCACAATGACAGTGCGCACAAGTAGTTGGGAGGTCTTTAGGCTGCTTGACCTGACTGAGAAAGGATTCAGCATCCTTCAGAGCTTCACAGAGAGCTTCTCGGGAGTCTTCAAAAAGACGCAGGAGCTCAAACAAAGACAAGCGTGCAGGAGTACTGGCCAGTTGAGCCAGTATGTCAAAGTTGTGGGGCTTGGCTAGCCCGAAGCATTCTCCTTCCGTAGAGGTCTGTCGAAACGAGCCTTCACCTGCTTCTGTTTATTGGCTGCTAAGGGTTTAGAAGGGCCCTCCTCAGGGATGGTGCCAGGAGGCACCACCTCGGTGGCAGCTTTGCCGGACTGGGCGTTCTGTTGTGCACGGGTCTGTACTGGAAGTGCCTCTTCCGTTGAAGAAGAGACCGTGCGGCAAGACTTGATCTTCCTGCCTTTTGATTTGGAGGTAGAGCGTACCTCCGGTTGAGTCACCTCGGAGACGAGGTCGGGGTGAACCCAGAGGACCTCTCCTCGAGATGTGGTGAGTGGGATGAGTCCACTCACATTATCATGGGTCGGTGGCAAGTTTACCACCTCCATTGTCGCCTTAGAGATGGGGTCGACGCCATCTTGTGTGGTAGTCGACGGTAAGGTGCCGAATTGGAGTGACACCACATTGGCTGACACCGTCTTCTCTTCGTAGTCGATGGAGATTACATCTGCATTGATCATGCGCTGGATGTAATTCTTGAGGACGTAGCAGTCCTTGATCGGGTGTCCGACAAACCGATGGTAGTGACAGTACCTCGGGTTGTCCACTTTCCCGACTTTATCGGGCCGCTTTGGGTCCGGAAGTTTGATTTTGTCATCCTGCTTCAGTATTTCAAAGAGTTGCAGGGTGTCTTCGTCATTGAATGAATACACCTCCTTGGGTCTCGGTGCCAGTGGAGGCTTCTGAGTGGGCGTAGATGCGCCCTTCGAGGCATTAACAATCAATGCCTGTTTCCCCTTTGCTTCTCGCCCGGAGTTGTTGGCTGCTGACCTTTTCCCCTTATCATCAAAGGCGGGGAAGCTGACACCCAGAAGACGTGCATTGGCCGCCTTCTTTTTGCGGCTTCAGCTTCGATGATCAGGAGCTCCAGTCGGGAGGGAGAGTAGAGTTGAGCCAGAGCTTCACTGCGGGCAGCATGTTCATGCTGCAGGAGGAGAGGAGTGCATGTTCTGGCATGCCTGGAGGTAGCCTGAAGCAGGCCTGTCGGAAGCGTTCGATGAACACCCGAACCGTTTCTTTCTTCTTCTGGCGTATCTCTATGAGAGATGCCATCGTCATGTCCTTTCCACCGTCGTAGAAGCGATCAAGGAAGAGGTGCGTCAGGTCGTCGAAGGACGATATAGAATTGTTGGGGAGGCTGCAGTACCAGTCATACGCCACCCCTTTCAGGGCCCCAACAAAGATGCTGGTGAGGAGCGCGTCCTCCTTTGGAAGATGCCCCGTTTGTGACTGGAAATAAGTCAGGTACCGACGCGGAGAGTCCTTTCGTCGTATGGTGTGAGTGTTTGTGGTTTATATTTTGGAGGATAAACCACCTTGTTCCACTCGAGGGGATAAGGCTGGGGAATGCCCATCTTCTGGCGCTCCTCTTGCCTATTTTTGGACTCGAAGTGCTCCCGCAGATCTTTGATCATTTCGACCACATCCTCCGTGGAGCTAGGAGTCGGGGAAGGTGGCACTATCTGGAGCAGAGCGTTTGAGGGTTCCGACGTCCGAGGTGCTTCTGTGTCGGAGGGTATCCGTTGAAGGGGTACACTCGACTCCCCATTGGCTCCTGGATCGGGACCGGTAGAAGGTGCTCTGGTCAAGGTCGACCGTATATCAAACACTGCTTGAGTCAATGCTTGCATAGAGGCAGAGAGGGTTTTGAGTCCTCCCTCTAATGAGTCTATGCGTTGGAAAATGTCCTGTGATGGTGCATCAGACTCGACATCATCCCCAGCCATGTATACTGTCCTCACGCGGCCAGGAGTGGATAGATTGGTTGAGGCTTCGCTCTCGGCCTCACTTTCATGTGGGGGAGTTACCTCTCCTGGTGTTTTACCTTGGCCACCTCCAGCCACATTCTGGAGGTCATCCTCGACGGGCGCATCTGCAAGGGCCTGATTGCCCTCGGCTCCGTCTTGAAGGGCCTCTTCATTTCTTCCCCCAGCTGTGTCCTGGGGGACATCCTCGTTTCGAGGGGCTTCCGGAAGGCTGACTCTGCCTCGAGGATAAAGATCTGCCGCAGCTGTGCTTTGGACATCTTCGTCTTCGGAAGGAGGCTCCACAAGGGTCTGACTACCCCCAGCTTCCTCTAAGAACTTCTTCTTCGACCGAGTGCCTTCGAACACCCCAGAGGACGAGACAGCTGTCTTGGTTTTCCTCGGTTGGCTTTTGGACGAGGACGAAGAATTGCCAGTCGTCTTCCGGAGAGATGCGGAGTTGGAGACCACATTGCATGAAGCAACTCTTGGCTGCTCTTCTGTTGACAACTTCGTCCCGAGACGATGTCGGAGGGGTGTCGGTGATTGAAGCCGCTGGAAGACTGACTGCCTTGTGGTACTGCCGCCTTGCAACAGCAGTTGATAGTGACCATCGCACAAGTATGCCCCGTGAGAGGCTCATCGTACTTGTTGGTTGACTCTCCCGACCGGCGTTTATGAGCAATCACATTACGCAGGTCGTTGGAGGAGAGTGCTACCTTCACACCCACTTCAGGCGTATGGCAAGGCCAAACGCCGGGACAGACAGGTGAGTGCTGCGCCCCCTGATCTAATACCAAGCAGGCATTATGATCAGTAGTGGGGGAACAACAACATTTGAAGTGACTTGAACGGACCTCAAACGTACAACCAGAGGAGGCACGGGAGTTCAAGACCACTGAATTTGCCTCACTCGACTTGGTTGTGCACGCAACAGATGCGCCCAAGTGAGATGAGGACTTTGAAGATAGACTCGTTTCTGGTGCCGAAGCACCTGAGCCGACCTTGTACAGCTTGCCATCGGCAGTGGGCATGATTGTGAGCGCATGCTTTTGGCTTGCTGATGGCATAGCACATTTGTGGCGCATGGCCCGTGCCGCCTTAGATTTCTTTGTACTAGCCTGCTGGGGTGCATAGTACTCAGCATCCAAATTATCCTCGCCATTACAGCGAGTGAGTCTGTCAAAGATAGAGACTTTTTGTGGCACATCAGAGGTGATGTGCGGGGCATTGGCTGCGCCCCTGCTCCGTCGACGCATCTTCTTCGCCTGAGAGGGAGATGGCTGGGGAACGTGGTCAGCCGCACGCTTCCCCAAGAGATACGCTGCATCAGCGGGCGCACCTTGGTTGTTGAGAACGTCAGCAGGAACGGAGGGCTGGGTTGGCGCATTCCCTTCAGTGGTGGTGCCGAGGCGTCGACCTTGCGCACCCAGACACGGCGGGTCTTTTTCGGCTTCGGCAGCCGCTTCGAAGGACTCGCGCTTCCTTCAGAAATGAACTCCTCGTACGCCTGTTGATTGAGGCGCACGACCAGCGTCTTGTGGGAGGAGCCCACCTTCACGTCGTCGGCCTGTGACACGACTTTCTCGGAAGAGGAGAAAGAAGTCCCCAGCAGAGTCGCCAGCTTGTTTGCCATTAAAATCGTTTGATTGCAAAATCTTAATACAAACAGAACAGTGTTACAATATAGGACTTAGATGTAGTCCTAGGAGTACACTTTTGTTTAATCTGGGTCCTAAGTGCCAATGGAGCGAGTGGTAATGCGTTGACTCCGTTGACGGGCTGACGACGGTTATCGGCTCTCTGAAGGTGTAGATTGCTCTGGGTACTGGAGCTTGCTGAGAGGAAGAAGACGTTGAGTGTCTGTATCTACCTCTCTGGTGATATTTTTGTGTGTTGTCCGTATATGTCTCCGTCTGTGGAAGAAGGAAATGATCCCTCTATTTATATTTGGACAGGTTGACTGCTCATGCGCGCATATGTAGGATGCGCCGGTACGTAGGGACGCCACGTGGAGACTGCTGATGGAGGCGCATGGATGATGCACCCTACTTGAGGGGTTGAATTCTTCATGCTACTGTTGTGAGCCGGCACGTAGCAGAGGAGAAGATCTTTCTGTTGCTGAAATCTTGGATGAGTAGAGTCAAAGGACACGTGTCGTCGACTCATGGCTTGGAGATCTCGGATCTGATGGGGGGATAATTTGGTGGGATGCGCCTTGGATTGGGCGCATGATGAGATTTTGGCTCGTGACCTTTAGGAGTCACGAACCATTCTGGGCGTATGGCTTTTGAGGCGCATGCAGGCGACTTTCCTTCTGTCTTTCGGGATCAGAGATCAGTCTGGGGCACATAGCTTTTGAGGCACATGCCAAGCTTCAACTGAAGACTCTTCTTCTGTCTTTAGGGATCAGTGAAGGGTCTGAGGCGCATGGCTTTTGAGGCGCATGCGGATGGGTGGCCACGTGGCAGTAGCGGTCGGGGTAAAGTCATGATGATGCTGACGTTGTGGACGCTTTGTTTTCTGTAAAAGCTGTCCACCGTGCAGACTTGGGGAGGCGTGCTAACTCTGTCAGTTCAGCATTTAATGTTGGTGACATTCGATGGACAGCTGAGTGGGCGCGTCGGTTGACGTTCCACTAAGCGTATGGGGGCGTATGGGGCGCATCCCCTGGGATGCGCTCAGTGCAGGGCGCATGTTGGAGGCGCTTGATGTTTGAAGAGGTGTGATGCGCTGTCCAGCCGGCGCATCTGACACGTTTTTAATGATGCGGCTGTTTCGCTTCTCGAGTGCCTTTAAATAGCCGTTTGGCTGAAGTCGAGGCATCCGGTTCATCCATTTAATGTGAATTCATTGCACGGAATTCGGAGAGCCATCCACTTGGCGCGTGGGTTTGATCTGCCGGCCTATAAATAGTGGCATGGAGAGAAGGTTTGCTTTCATTCCCTCATGTACTTCCAACATGAACTTGAGTATTTTGGTACATTCTGTTGACGAAGTGCTCCCGAGGGTGAAGATGCGACGCCATGCCGTTGTTGGTGCTCTTGAAGGTGACTGTTACATCCAAAAGACGGAGTCGAGGGCTTCTGAGGCAGGCGGAAGGTGCCTGTTGCATCCAAAGATGGGGATGCTCGGGCCTCGTCTCCGTTATTCTGGAAGAGCCGCAGATCGGAATTGCGGTGCTAGGCTCTCTCTTCCTTCAAAGTGGGTGTTGCCCACTCTGATTGTGTTGAAAGCTGCTCCTTTCGCCGTGATTTCGATCACGGTCTTCCTTGGTCTTTGGAGGCTCTTTCGAAGCCTCCCCTGGCCACAGCTTTGCCGTGCTCTTTCTTCCTTAGTTCCAGCCAGAGGGTTAAATGCTTTATGTAATCGAAGCACTTATCAGGTGACCCTGGCTGGAAGAACGGCACATAACTGGGCTTCTGCTCGGCCAGGTGAGCCTGGTTGGAAGAGTGGCACATAACTGGGTTGCTGAAGGGATGCACATAACTGAGCTGGATGCACATAACTGAGCTGCTGAAGAAATGGCGAGATGCGCCTGGTTGGAGGCGCATGACATCTACTATGCCCAAATGAAGGCGCACGATGGCTGCTGCGCCTATCTGAAGGCGCATGGTGGCTGCTGCGCCTATATGGAGGCGCATGGTGGCCGCTGGCTGTAGACTTAGGATCTTTCCTTTGTAGAAATTCCCCTTTGTACAACCTTTTCTAGACATGTAATAGACTTTTATATATAAATAAAAGTCCTTCTTCGAATGTCTATGGCTATTGACTTTGCTGTTTGAGTTCTGGCGCATGTAGTGTCTGGCGCATGGGTTTTCTGGTTGTGAAATTCCATGCTTCTACAACTTCCTGACCTGGGTGTTTCTATTTGTTCTCTAATTATTCATTAATGTTGGCATGATAATTTCTATTATATCATTATGCTTTTTGCATGAACTCGATAATCTTAGCATGTTAATATTTTTAATACACATGGTTGTGTAGAACGTGCCCTGTGTCTTGATTGGTTTATGGATACCTAGTAAGACTGGAAGTTAACCCTGAGAGTTTTAGACTCGACCCCATTGACTTTCATGCCTTGTAACCATTGATGACGATGGTTATCTTGACTAAAATGATCATGCATTCCTAGTTGGGACTAAGAGACTGGCTAGTCGTCTTATTGAATTAAATGAATGAGACACGTTCATGTTATGAACTATTGTAATCGATTGGCCGATCCCGAATATTGACATACAGGCATGTGCAGGCTTCAATTTATTTATTTTTTACAGAGCAGCATGTGTACTTTATGGTCAAGGCATGATTATTTCGTGGTTAGTTTTGATTGTTGCATTACGCTATGTAAGACCTACAACCTAGCCGCACGGGTATCGTTGTAGAGTTGGGTATATCGTACTTTGTGCGGAAGTACTCATTCTGAATGACCATGATCCACGACATGGGACTTCACTCAACGTAGAGACCATTAAGTCAAATAAAATAATGATGGCATGGAGAGAATGTATTCCCGAGTTCTTACATGGCAGCCCTCTTCGGGACTATTAATGCCCGACAGGCCGGCTGGTTCCCACAGATACTGTAAACCTGCCACACGGGCAGGGAACAGTATCTGCTTATATTATTGTATGCTGTATATTGATGACGGGCGTCCCGCTGGGACTCGTCTAATTCATGATTGGCGCAATTGATTGACTGGATAGACTAGCCTTGCTCGCACATAGTAAGAACTGAGGAATCCCTATTTGCATAATTACAGGATAACTTGGGACTCAAAATAGCTAGCCGTAGGAGTTGATTGGCCGTTCAAGATGATTTGTTTGTGTACTGTACCCACTCTGTTGCCTAACTGAGATGATCAGAATGTCAGGACATGACGGGCCAACTTCTGTCCTTGTCTGGTTGGGAGGTTGGTTCGAAGTGTCGTGATGTTATGTGAATCCTAGTGGAAAGCAGAGATCTATTATTATATCTCTTACTGGTTTAATCCTTCATATCGTGCTTCCTTGTGGTACTTGCTATTAGAGGTCTAACCTCTCTGGTTTTGCATGGCCAAATTTAGAGCCGGTTCCCGAGGACTCAGCTTAATTCTACCTCCAAGATGGTCAATACTAGGGGAATGATCGCAGGAGGACTCGAGTGGGTTCCTTACTTCACCGCTCGTTTTGTTATTTAATTTATACTTAGCCGTTTGACACCGACATGTTAGTCGGATTGTCTTGCACTTACTTTTACATAATTATAATTAAGTCAGACTACAGCTGATAACAATTGTGTATATGTTACTATACCATCTGGCTATGTTTTGTAAAGCCAGATCTCAAGAACATTTTGACTAAGCGTTTGGGATGCCTTACTGCTTTAGCTTACATGTTCTCTATTTTCGCTTCTTGTTTGAATGATTGAGACAATAGATGTGAAGTGACCATAGTAAGACTTTCATGTAGTATGCACCCCCTCGTCTGGTTAGACAGCATTGATCGTATTATACGGTATTCATCTACCCGTAATACGTAGCTGGCTGAGTCATTCCCTCGCTCTCCAGTATTCTGGTTTTGGGCGTGACAAGGTTTTAGTGGTGGCCCATGCAGGTCTGATTTCAGACTTGTGGGGTGTTTTGATTTATAGGATGTCTCAATCACACATGTTCCCCCTTGATCTCATGATTCGTTGTTCTTGACCCTTGCTTGACATTCCGGTATCCTTTGACTTCATTGATCCTTCATGTCCGGTTGTTTGATTTTCTTGTCCCTTTTCTTAGGGGTACTTCGTCCGCATCGGTCAGAGTTGGGCAGCAACAACAAGGGCAACATGGGCAACATGACCAGGTTGGTCAGCAATAAGGGCCAGTCTCACCTCAGGAGACTATCCAAGAAGAAGTGATAGTGGAACCTGTCACGACCCGCACCCTAGGGTTAGGGCACGAGAACGTAACAACGCCCAGCCTACGCCGCAGTGTCAGCGGTAGAACGCTGTCCTAGGTCTCAATGCATCTAATAGTATAAGACTAACAGTTTATACTCCCGAATGGGGGTGACATAGCAGATACATACTCAATCACATCTAGGGTAGAGCATAAAGGAAGATAGATAAAATATGAAATCCAAAAGAGGTACAACAGAGAGAAATCTAAGTGTCTAAGATACAAACTCAGAATACATCTCAAAGCTCAAATACAGTAATCCACAAAATAAATACAACTCCAGACAACTAAGAAAAACTAACTAAACAACCTCTAATGTGTCTCCTCTAGGCTAGCAGGCACCTCCAAACTATCTGTAAAATTTGTCAACGTATCCTGTCAGGAAAATGAGCAAGTACAAAACACCAACAGCAGTTCCATATGAATTGACAAATACTATAAGAGAAGTAATGAAATACAAGACAAAGAATATAGGCGACTTGGGAACCATTCGAAAGCCGAGTTACAACCCTTAAAGCAAACAAGGACCGGGGTTGTAACCCTTCTTCCGAACAGAACCTAGTCCCATCATCATGGTACAGTATAAAGGCAGGTAGAGCATATGAGAAATGAATCATAGCAGGGTAAAAGTACAGTAAGTAAAGCTGAAACTGGAATGTAAGACATGACAAATAAAGTAAAAGGTGTTTTGAATTATTAGAGTGATATGTGATCGGCTAAAGGGGAAACAAGGCCAAGTTATCCACTTGGCACGGTAATCCGCGGTGTACTCAACGGAGAATCATGCCGTCCAACCTGGATAACCGGTGGTGAGGTATCTGCTACACCCTACGTGAGGTGAGGGTGGCGCTAGCAAAATATAGTGACAGGGAGGCTTTGATCACATAACCCCTAATAATTCCCCCAATATATCCCCCGAATAGTATTACGGATCCGGACATGGCACGTCATGACACAGGGTTTGAGAGCAGGGGGCCAGCCCACTCCCAATGTGTGTCCATATAAGTACAGGAACACTGAAATATCTCATACCCATATACCAAGAAAGTCCAGGAATAATATCTCATGACAGGATCCGATGTATACTAGTCCGTGAACTGTCGTGTCAGGAATCAAGTATAACACTACGACTGAATCGGATATAGTAGATATCAAGACAATGAAAACTATCAGTGAATGTACTCGCCTGCGGTCCTGAGCTGATAACTATAGAGGGTCCAACTGAAGCCACAGAGTCCTATTTAAAGTAACACAGGTTACAAAGTGTTCAAGTTATATTAAAAGAGTCTCTACAAGAAATCTATATTATTCTAGGTTCTTCTAAGTCAAATTAACTCTAGGTCAACTCCGGTCAATAATTTAGTCAAACTAGGTCAAGCGTTGACTCACAGTTGACTTTGGGTCAACTGGTCAACTCTGGTCAAACAGGGTCAATCTAGTCTAATTATTGAAAATATAAAGTATACTTCGTTATTCGTACGTCGAAACTTACGACACGTAAATCGAGATAAGAATATCAATGGTAAGGTTAATAATCTTATTACAGTGATCCACGTGCCCATCTTGTCAATTTCATCGACGTGAGATCACTGGAATTGACTGAGCTCAGTTTCGTTGTACTAATCCCGAAATACGAGCATTATATGAATTAATTATTAATTAATTATTAAAAAGGCTAAACTCAGAGAAACTATCAACAAACATTGTCGGACGATGAAATAAACATCGCCAACGTGTCCAGAATGGTCAAATTAGCTAGGATAGCCTACCCAACGGTCCAATTTGGACACAGGGGCAAAAAGATAATTTCGGACCAAAACGGTGTCCGTGTCGGAGCCGTTTTGCACCGAAATACGTTCAAGAAAACAAGTCTATAAAATATAACAAACTATATGTCCACGCAACCAGAATGACGATACGAACCCAACGGTATCTCCAGAATTGGATTCCGTTGACCCGATCTCATTTTGGTCCGTTGACCAGAACTTGGAATTCCGGTTTGCACGAAAATGCGTGCCGGAGCCAAAGTTCTCAAAACTCAGGAAACTACATGTCAACGAGTCCAGAATGACGATACGAACTCAACGGTATATCCGGAATTGGATTTCGATGAGCCGATCTCAAAATGACCCGTTGGCCCAGACATTGGTGTCTGACTTGCACCGAAATGCGTGCCCGATTCAATGTCCACCAAAACCTAGCAAATTATATATCAACGAGTCCAGAATGACGATACGAACTCAACGGTATCTCCGAAATTGGATTCCGATGAGCCGGCGTCAAAAAGTCCCGTTGACCCAGCGTTTTGCACCGAAAAACGTGCCCGGGTCCACGTTCTCCAAATCTAACAAATTTTATATGAAAATATGCCAGAACGACGCCACAAATCTAATGTGGTGTCAGAAATAAAATCTGGAGTCCCGTGTTCAAAAATGGAATTTTACAAGTTGGAAATTACGAATTCGGACGGCCAACTTTGGCGTCGAATTCAACCAGTCAAACAAGCTCACAATGAAACGAAACTGGAGGGGTAGTAAGAGGGTTATACCAGCTTCGCACAGGAACTGGTAGCACGCCAAACGGAGATACGGTGGAGGAGATACAAGCTGACGAAGTTGGCCCCGCAAAACTGTCCAAATTTAATACAATTTAAACGGTCAACTTGGTGGCCGGTTTTGATGTATCAAACAATAAAATTAACGGATGAAAATTGACAGGGATGAAGGTGGATATACCGAGATTGTGACGGAGTAAAGAAATCGCCGATCCAACGGTCGGATCTCCGGGAAAATGCGCGCGAAGTTGCTGCGACGGGGCGCCAAAACGTACTTTATTTCGCGCGCGTCACGATGGGACGTCGTGCAAAACGCACGAATCGCCTATACGGTGCTGGAGGACGAGAGGGCGGACCCAGGGGGTCGCCGGAGTTCGCCCAGGGGGAGAGCATGGCCACGGCGACCACGTCGCCGGCGGCGGCGGCGTCCATGCCCGCACGCGCACGCGGCAAGGGGTGCGCTGTGCTGCGCTTGCTGCCGCGCTGCTGTGCTCGCGTGGCTGCGAGCGGGGGCCATCCTGGCCGGGCACGGCGAAGGCAAGGCGAGGTGAGACGGCGGTGCCCAGCCACGCACGCGGTGGCGGCGGCGACGGTTCAGTTGATGGAGATGATGGTGGTCGATTTTGAGTGTAGGGTGGTGATGGTTTCATGGAGTGGAGGAGGAAGTAGAGGAGAATGGTGGTTGGGCCGACGGCCATGGCCGGCCAGGGGGGGTGGTCGGCCATGGTGCTCGGGGGGTGTCAGGTTTTGAAGGAGGGGAGAATGGTTGATGTTGCTGTCGTTGGTGTTGTTGGTTTGAATAAAAAGAAAGGATAGGGAGGAGAGAGAGAGAATGGATAATATTGAATGAATAAATGAGAGGATAAGAGAGAGAGATTCTTTCCAAATTTGCTAGGGCCGGCCACATATGGCTAGGGGTGTTGGCTACTAAGGATAGGAGGAAATTAATGGAGGAGATTTAGTTAGGGAAAATCAATGGCCATGATGGAAAATAGGAAAATAGGTAATTCCAAAAGGATTAAATCAAGGAAAATTTTTCATTAAATAATAAAAATAGATAAAATAAGAAATTGATATTTTGGGCAATAAATATGATGGTGTGCCGATGGAGAAAATTATGGAGCTGGACTGGGCTCGGTGGAGCCGGATTGGACGAAAATCGGACATTATGTAAAAATCGAATTAAAAAATAGACGTTGATGATCATGTGTAAATAAGTAGCACATAGGGATTCCAATAAATGGGACACAAGTGGCGGACGGATAGTAGGCTCAAAGTGGGCCATGTCCATAGTTGGGGCTGACAGGTTTTGGTCGACAGGGGACCCACAAATCAAGTTGGAAAATGAATGTGACGCCGTGGCGTGAAATAAAATCGGGTCACGTGTCGGGAAAGTTGTGCGAATCAAATGGAGCTCAAAATGACGTGTCTGAGTGGGACACAAAGGTCATGGGTGACGAGCGTCTCGAGTAGATCATCAATGAGGAGTTGGTTTCAAGAAACTGAC